>CM056052.1:509378454-509950954 GCA_029574335.1 Rana kukunoris
AAATAGACCCTACTGCATCAGCATTTGTGTTATAATTAAATGTACATAATATGACTGGATACTAATATTTTATAGGTATAGTTAATACTAGGATATCCTCATGGGGGGATTAGGAAGGAATTTTTGCCCACTGGAGCAAATTGGATCATGCTTTAAAGCAGAACTTAAATCCAAAAAGTGAACAGGCAACAGCTTCAGCTGCCCACAGTTAAAATGGACGCAGACAGGCTTAGTGGAGGGAGATTTATGCAGCATATTTGGCAATTATATATAAAATCTTATGCAAAGTGGTTGGAGGAAAGCTTCAGAATGGCAAGATGTTTTTATTGCAAATTATGTGACCAGACTGCAGTTTCTCTTTAATGTTTTTTTTTTCTGCCTTCCTCTGGATCAACTGTGGATATAGGATTGTGTATATGGAGGTTTTCGGTATTTTTTTTTTTTTTTCTGAGAGGAACTCGATGGAATTGTGTCTTTTTTCAACCAGATTAACTATGCAACTGACAGTATATGTAAACCCTCATCCTGTAAGACAACCGATTCAGTTTAAAATGAAAATGAAAGGCAAAGAATTGTTGTATAGATTAAAAAAAAAACTTTTTCCTTTAGTGATCACATTTCCCCTACGTTCGCAGATGCATAAGGAGCTCAGGGAACTGGGAGGAGAAACAGCAGAACACTGATCATTCCAGTGACTGACTGTGCAGGGGGTAGGTGTGGGGGGTTGCATTTAAGCACAAGCCTAATGATTGGAAGAGAGCAGACTGAGTTCCCAGCACAGCTAGAAAACTAACCATGCTGGGCTCTCTGGCTTAGTGTAGTCAGTTTTTAATAGGAAAGCAGAGGTTCTGGTGGGAACATCAGGGATTTTACAAAGGAAGCAAAGAAACAATACAAAGAGAACAGGATACTTCTATATATTTCATGGTACAACAGGCACATATCAGGAATATGAAATGTTGGGGTAAGATATTTTTGAACATTCCCTATTTATTATTGTCCATTTGAGGCTGAGAAGAGGCTGACAACAGTGTCCATCTAATGGATTGCTAGAAATTATATTAGCTGTGTGTAGAATTATAACTCCCTGCAAAATCACAGTTTATTATCTTTAAAGTGGTAGTTAACTTAAGAAGAAAAAAAACTTTCTCCCTGCAAGGTAAATGCACTGCATACTATCACATTATCAAAGACTTACCTTAAAACAAAGCCCTCCAGTGGCACGCTGTCACTGCTGCAGTGGCTTCATCTTCACCCATTTTCCTTTCTGGTTTGCAGGTTGTGGCTGCTGGAATGGCCGTGCTGAAAATATGTCGCTCCCGTGATTACACGCGGGAGTTTCGGCCGCAGCACACAGCTCTGAAGGAATAAGAAAGGTATGCTGTTCCTTCAGAGCACATGTTCTGGTTACTTTACTGGCTGCTGCTCACTGGAATATCTCCCCAACTGTGCATGTTTAGGAGATATTCGTTTTACCTACAGGTAGCTTTATTACAAGCTTATCTGTAGGTAAAAATCACAAAGGGGAGTTTACTACCACTATAAGGCCTTGTAGTTGGCAACCGCTGGTGAGCAAGAGTTTGCCTACCCCTGTTTTACAACATCTTTAATGCTGACTTACATACCCTGCCATCCTCAATTATGCTGCCTGTCTGCCCTTTCCCACAGCTAGAGTTATGTCCTTAGATACAAAAACAAGGATAGGTAATCTCTGGCCCACCAGCTGTTGCCAACTACAAGTCCCAGGAGGCATTACAAGACTCTTACACACGACCGAGAATCTCGTTGTAAAAGAAACATCGTTTTCCTCGACGAGTTCCTTGTCAGGCTTGTCGAGAATCTTGTCAAGCTTTCTTTGCATACACACTGTCAAGACAAAATCTCGTCGTTCTCAAACGCAGTGACATACAACACGTACAACGCACTATAAAGGGGAAGTTTGATTCCACTGGCGCCACACTTGGGGCTGCTTTTACTAATCTCATGTTACTGCGTGTTGAGTAAAAGTTTGGTGAGAGACAATTTGCGCTTTTCAGTCTGTTACAGCGTGACGAATGTGATATCTCCATTACGAATGCTACTTTTACCGAAGGTGCGCTCCCGTCTCATACTTTATTCTGAGCATGCGCGGGTTTCTAAGCATACACACGAACATTGACGAGAAACACGACAATGAAATTGAGACTTCCGATGAGAAAAAAGAGAACATGTTCTATTTTTTTCTCGTCGAGATACACAACAGTTTTCTCGATGAAAAACATACACACGTCCGTTTTCCTCGGCAAAAAAAGCTCTGCCACCAATTTTCTTGATGGATTTTGTCGAGGAAAGCGGTCATGTGGCCTAACAGCCACAAGCATGACTGCCAGAGTCAGAGTAACAATGGTACATGTAGTTCTGCAACAGCTGTAGTGCCCAAATTACCCCTGTGGTAAACGGTCACCAGATACAAAAAATGACATACAACAGGATCTGATAGACCTTTTCCACAATCTACATCAAGGAAAGCTACAAGATCCAAGTCGAATCCTAAATTCCTACAAATTGCTTCCCTTATTCCTAATTTTCTTATTCGTCCAGAGAGTATATTTATTTATCTACACAAGTAGATGATTTGTACTGTAAAATAAAGCTTTATTCATTTGCACAGCCAGCAAGGTGAGCCACTCCTTGCATACACTTGAAAGGTTAAAAATGACAGCTTACTACAGTGAATTCAGATACAATTATGCAGTCACTTTGTTTGTCAACTGGAGCTCAGTCTAACATATGCTGAGACGTTGCCGCAAAATAGGAGGAGAGGAGTCTGTCTCAGGGAAGAACAGATCTTTTGAAAGAGGCAACAAACAGTTGGGGAAAATGATGTTTCCTACCGACAATCAAATCAAGTGTAGTAACAACTCGCCAACTCCCCGCTGCTAGCTGACAGCACGCCGAAGCACGCTGGGACAAACATTCACTTAAATATTGATTGCAGGAGAACGTCATTCTGTGACTTACACAGACGTTCCACAAAAGAAAGATAAAAATTATAGACTTATTTCTCTTGAACTTTTGCAAATGTGACCCTTTTTTTATTTTATTTTCTTTATTAAATACTTGGGCTGGGTTTTTATCTTGTAAGAAGCACAGCCATATCTGCCCAAAGCTCTTTGTATTCTAGGTGTGAAAAATTCAATTTTTTTATGGTTACTGTAAAAACTTTCAGGTTTAAAGAGCCCCTTTACAATGGCACCAAACATACAACATTGAGGGAGGAGTTTAAAAAGTTGATATGGTCTTGAATACTATAATGATATAGCAGGTACACCACATCTTTTGAAGACAAAAACTACAAGCAGATGAAAATGCAAAAGCCAGTTCCAAAAATACTTTAAGGTAAACTTAAATGCTTTGAGGACAGGCATGCAAGACAGGTTTAGGGTCAGATCTTCCCTGGCTGCAAGATTGTCAGATACTCTCTAGATCAGGAATCTCCAATCTTTATAAACAAAGGCCAATTTTACTGTCCTTCAGACTTTAGTGGTGGCCAGACTGTGGCCAGTGAGAGTTGAAAATACCCATGCCAGTGGAAATAATGAATGTCCCATCATTGGTATTAGTGGGAAGAATAGTGCCCCTTCATTGATGTCAGTGGGGAGAATAGTGCCTCATCATTGGTGTCAGTGGGAGGAATGGTGCCCCATCTTCGGTGTCAGTGGGAGGAAAGATGCCTTGTATCAATGGAAGAAACAGTGCTCCAAAAACTGGATAGAGGCAAGCAAAGGGCCGCATCTGGCCCTTGAGCTGCAGTTTGGAGGCCACTGCTCTAGATGTTTTAGAATGTGGCTGCAAGTATATTTAGAGTTAGTTTCTTGGGGTCAATGCACTGCTTTCTTGTCTCCATACCATCAAGCTGGAGATCTTTAGCTACAGAGTTCAGGCCCCAGCACCCAACACACGTCTACCCACTGCCACGTTGGCCAGAATTAGTAATCAGTCTAATGTGCTTGGATTCAACTCTATCAAAACCAAACTTAAGAAATGCTACTGTACCTCAATATGGTTTCTGTGAAAAAATAATGATTCCAGTTTTGAGAATGCATAGTCTGGTGGTCCTGAACTGGCTTCTATCTTATATCTCATTGAGATTCCAACAGTGAAGTCTTCTGCTCATGAATTTCCACTGTTTATGCTACTGTCACCTTACATAAATGGAGATTCAACAGGCAGAATAAAAGATCCTCATGAGGCAGAGATGGTTGAATAGAGCTGGATCTATAGAGCTAGGATAGTCCCTGAAAGATAGACAACACGGGTAGCTGGTGCTTCAAACCAGCCTTGGTTTTTGGTGGACTCACCCTTTAAGGATAATATTTACAACATCACCTCTCATCGTATGACAGTTCTTCGAAATGCTGCGATTGTTTTTTATTCATGCTGCACCTCACTGGATAGATATAATTAGATTATCTGGCAGCAACCTTTAGAATGTACCTGCTTTTGTTGTGTAAATATTTATACTAGATGTCAGAACTAATTATGTCACGGCATTGCCATGTAGAATTTTAGTTCCCCTTTTTTATGTAGAGTTCAAACTGAGAAATGTTTTTTTTTTTTTTTTTTATTATTATTATTATTATTATTATTATGTGATTGTAACCATTACTCAACATAGTTTATGTTTTTACTATAGTCTGATTTGAAAACTAAAATATTTTAGGATTATTCATATTATTTTGCTGTGCTATAATGACATACATGTTGAAAAACTGAAGTTTCAGACTACATAATTCTCTTTGTGTTGATTTGGTAAAATCGGAGAGTTCGAAATTTGGTGCAACACTGTATGGTAGCCAATCGGCTTCTAACTTCAGCTTGTTCAAGTAAGCTTTTTATGTTTAAATAGTTTTTATTCATTCAGTAAAAGAGTAAAGCCTCGTACACATGACCGGTTTTCTTGGCAAGAACCAGCAAGAAAACTGCTTCTTGCCGAGATTACCGTTTGTGTATACGAGGCATTCAGGTTTCTCGTCAGGAAATCTGGCAAGAATCTCGACGAGAAAAAAAGAGAACCTGCTCTCTTTTTTCTTGTTGAGATTCTTGTCGGCCTGTTTCCCGACGAGAACCCTGAGAGTGTGTATACTTACCTGTCACCGTGGAAACTCGCGCATGCTCGAAATGACTTTGACACATGCGCGGACGCTTCCACGGCATTGGTAGGGTGAAGCAAGATGGCGGCAATGGCATTGTATGTGACGAGCGCATGCAATGATGTCACTGCGTTCTTGCCGTTCAAGAGAACTGCGGTTCTTTAGAAAGGTCAGTGTGTACACTCGGGCGGCAAGAGATTCTCGCCAAGAATAACGACAGGTTTTTCCTGACAAGATTCTTGCCTGTGTGTACAGGGCCTAACAGTAATAACACAACACAATTGGAAACCAAGACACCATTCATAAAGTAATCAAAAGAGAAAACAATAGGAAAGCATATGGGTTTCAAAGACAACACAATAAAAATATAATTACAAACATGTAACAAAAAGGTGTATCCATCTCTACAACTACATATATCATATTTCTTCCCCCCAAAAAGGAGACTAGAGACCTGTGGAAAGATGGTGGCATCCCTTCTAAGTACAGCTACTTTTCCTGATTTTTATCCTATATAATCCAAAGGGTTACCAGGCTGTTCTGCTTAATTTCTACTCCCACACCCCCCCCCTCCTCCAGCTTCCCAAACTACCCTACACTTCCTGTGTTGGTGAAATAAACCCCCCCCCCCCCCCAAAAAAAAAAAGCCACTGAAATATGTAAACTATTTATATTAATTTAGGAAGAATCTGGTGAAGCTAATCTTAGAAACCACTCTGATTCTCTAACTCCTATAACCCCATCCCTCCCACCTGGGCATATATAGAATATACGCATTCTATATTCGTAAAAAAATCACTGTTCCAAATTACTGTGTATGCAAAAATGGTTAAATCTCCCATCAATTAACTCCACACCATAAAAAGGATGGAATAGGGAGAAAAAAATAATAGAATACAACAGGGCAGTAGGTACCAGGTGCCCAGGCAGGGCTCAGTTGGTTACCCAGCCACTATCGTATTTACATATTATAGGGTTTCCTCCACCTCTCCCTCATTCCCCTCCTCTAATTAATTTATTTTCCCATATTTCTTATATAGATCAAGCACTGCTTAAAGTCAAGCAAAGTTCAATTCAACTTTGACGAAAAAAAAAAAAAAAAAACTAGAAGCTCATGTCTATGCAGAGTTGCACTCTTCAGTTTTAGTAAATCAACCCCTTTTTGTCTTTATTTTAATTTTAAAACACATTTATGAACATATTGGGATTTTTTTTTAATTGTTATAATTTTTTTTAAATTTAAATAAAAAAGAAGCTACAGATTTCTTTGTGTCTTTTAGTTAATTTTAACAAGCATTTTAGAAGAACAAATAATAATTTTAATGGTTAGTAGTGATAGTGTTAATGATCCTTTAATGTCCATGCCTGTGTTTTTCTGCATTTAACAGCATGTGCCTTAACTTAGGCAATTTAAACAGATCATATGAGGAAAATAATGCAAGTGCAGAGGATAACCTAAGTGAAAAACTGCACATCATAAGAGTCAGTGGGGTTGATTTACTTAAAACTGGAGCATGCAAAATCTGGTGCAACTTCTCATGGTAGCAAATGAGCTTCTAACTTCAGCTTGTTCAATTAAACTTTGACAAAAATAAACCTGAAAGCTGATTGATTTCTCTGCAGAGCTGCACCAGATTTTGCAGTTTTAGTAAATCAACCCCAGGAGATTCAGGGGTAGAGGCAGCTGAAGTTACGTGGAAACCTAGGCTTTCTGTAAAAATGTACCCCTTCTGTTTCCCAAGCCTCCCTATTGGTCATTCAAGCCATCTTTCACATTAAAGAACCAGTAAGGAAGCTCAGGAGATCAGAGGGAACTGGGCCAAGTTCGACACTGACAGCAAACTTCCCGATTTCTACTCAGCAGCCTATAGCTTTGAATCTACTGATGCTTTGTCCAGGAAGGTAACTTATGCTTATAAATTTTGCCATCATTTTTCTTGAATTGTGCAGGTGTAAAAAAATATACAAAATGCAACAAAATGCTTTAAAATCTGTTGTAAAACATGTAGATGGAATAGACAAAACCTAACTACTCACTATGACCTAACACCTATTATGACTAACTGTTAGAAAAAAATCTGTAGACTTACCTATTTTTATGCTGCTCTGGTACCGTCATGTGATCATCTCCCCTTGGTCAGCCATCGCCACCTGCTGGGGAGAGGAAGGAGCGCCAAGAACAGATGGGCCATATGAAGCCTATGGGTGATGTCACCGCTCCCAACCATTGTTGAGCACTCTTTCTATTCCCCTGCAGCCCCATATATTATATATATATTACTCAGTACTGTACCCCTATATTGTTGTCTTTTTTTTTTTTTACACATTTATGAAACTCTACTTTTACACCCCTGGAGCCCCTGCTGGCTAACACAAGGGAGAGCACATGAGTGGTCCCAAGCGGGCTGAAAATAGTTAATCATACAGATCTTTTCTTATATATGTTAGTCGGAGTAGGTGTTAGGTTGGGTGAGGGAACATTTTTAACAGTAGTTTGATTTTGCTTTAAGTAAATTAACCCCTAGGTGTTATATTTAAAATATGATGGGCAAGTCCCCACCAGTTCGTATATGTTTTGGGGCCTTCACATAGATGTACACCATACTTGATCGACATTTAATTTGCTAAAGCATTGGGGGGGATTTACTAAAACTGGAACGAGCATAACCTGGTGCAGCTCTGCGAAGAAATAAATCAGCTTCTAGGTTTTATAGTCAAAGTTTAACTGAACAAGCTGTTCAGGTAATTTGGCACTGTGTCGCTTTAACTGACAATTGCGCGGTCGTGCGATGTGGCTCCCAAACAAAATGGGCGTCCTTTTTTTCCCATAAATAGAGCTTTCTTTTGGGCTTAAAGGGCAACGTACATATACGTTGGTTTGCCCAGCCATGCCATTCTGCCAACGTAAATCGGCGTTAGGCGGTCCTTAAGTGGTTAAAAGAAACTGAAAACCAAACTAAGAGAGCATTACTACTATTGTGGCAGGTGTCCTACATCACAATGTAAATTGTATTTTAACTGTACTGTCTGCCCTTATGCTGTAAAGCGCTGTCCAAACTGTTGGCATTATATAAATCTAGCATAACAATAATAATACCTTAAAGTGCTACTAATCCCACAACAGTAAAATCAGTCTGTATATTCAGTAAAGCATGCTTGTTATACTCACGGTGGAACCTAAGGGGTTAATCCTGGGCATTGGTAAAAAATACTGTTTGATCCCATCTTCTCTGAACTTCCCCTTCTTCCACTGTCCCCAATCCTTCCCCTGATAAGACAGAGCCTTTGGAGTCACTCTGCACATGCTCAGTTTGGTCTATATTGCTGGAGAGGTTGTTTTTTTTTGCATTGATCACCACACGGCTAATCAGCACTGCCCAGGGGTCCTGCAGCCTCATAGGACAGTCATAGTAGAATGGAAACGCCTACAAGCTTTAACCATACACTGATAGAAGTTACAAGACTGCTATATACTTAGGGTGAGAAAATGTATTTAGCGGTTTATATTTACTAAAATAATTGCATTTCCATGTTCTGTGTATTGTGGGAGACCAGATATAGTGAATGCAGAGTCCAGGGTTTAGTAATACTTTAACATTTAATTATCAGTTTGCATGGACAGACCCTTTAAAATGATCTATACCAGTGCTGCCTCCGTCTTTTTTTTTTTTTTTTTACCAGCCTGAGCAGTTATCAAGAAGCAGGTCATCAAATTTATGTTTACAGTATGTGTATTGCTTAGACATTTGTTAGAAAAGCTATAGTCTGCACACACATTTCACTTTTATTGTGCATTTCCATTTTTATCTGTTTGCTTAAAGAGAGCCTGGATTCCAAACGATGCACTCTGGCAAGTTCACATCATTTTGTTTCTTAGCCACAGAACAGTTGGCACCAGCTGGGCCCCTCCTGATGCCAGAGTAAAATCACTTAAAATAATATAGAAGAGATTATCTCACAACAGAACTCATGCTAGTAGCTGCAGAGCAGATAAGAACTCAGGAGTGTGCTTGAGATGTGTCTAGCCTGCCTGCCGAATGAACCAAACTGGGATTTCAATACAGTAAAGATCTTTGTAGGCTAATTGTAACATTAGAACAAATGTATATCAATACTGTTATAGCAAACGGACATCTGTTTAATTACATGCTAAAAGCTAATGAACTTTTGCAGAAAAAAAAGAGGAAATAACGGAATGGGTATTTGCTGTAGATGAATTGAAATTCACAGGCCAGGTCTGCCATGGGAATTTGCAGTTAAATTAAATTGTGTTATCTATTTGCGTATATATATATTTATAGATATAGATATATCTATATCTATAGATATATATATCTTTATCTATATATATATTTTTTATAATTTTTGGAAATTTTACAGATAATTTTAACAAAAAGAGTAGTTGATGCTTGGAATAGAAATATAGCTCCAGCAGAGGTAATGAGTCAGTCAACAGTAAAAGGATTCAAATAGGGGCTTGGGATAGATCTATACATTTTTTATTTTTTTTATAAATAAATAAATATATAAACAATACAGTCACAATACTCTGTTTATGTTGCATTTACCCGAGTAGTCTATGCTCTAATCTGAGTGTGGTGCCTACTATTGGACTATATATATTATTCCATTATCCCAAATATATTATAGTCCAATCCACCATTGGACATATATGTTTCAAACTAATCTTAGAAAATATTATTTTATTGAATGAGTAGTAAAGTAGAGGTTGTAAGTCAGTCAACAATAAGTGGATTCAAACATGCTTCGGTCAAATATAGCTCTATATTCAGAAAAAAAACCTGATATATATATATATCTATATATATATATATATATATATATATATATATAGAGATAGATAGATAGATATATCTATCTATATATATATCTATATATAGATATATATATATAAACACAAATTGGGCAAACTCAATGGACCACTTGGTCTTTTTTCAGCTGTCACTCTTCTATATATATATATATATATATATATATATATATATATATATATATATATACAAACATATATATATGTATATACACACATATATATATATATATATATATATATATATATATATATATAAATATATATACACACACAAACATATATATATATATATATATATATATATATATACACGTATGCGTGCACTAGAAGGATAATTTAAAAAATATCTTGTTTGGGCCGCCAAAAGGTTTGGACATTTGGTCCCTGTAATCTAAGGTCTTGCACAGTAGCTCAAAGGGGATAAGAGACCTATCTAAGCTGTACAAACAGGGCTGCTGTTAGAAATCACAAGGCCCCATACAGCCTACCTAACAGCCCCCCTCCCCCCAACCAAAAGTTACTGAGGTCATAGGTTTTTCAATCCCTTTCTCTACAGCCTCCGCTGCACAAATGAATACGAAGTGCTCTGAGGCTACCTGCTTATTCACAAACTGAAGCATAGTGAACACAGTTTACTATGTGTCAGTGATGAATGGACACATGATGTGTCGCTGTGTTCATTCAGGAAAGGAGAGGAGGGAAGCCGGAAGCGCTGTGGGAAAAAGGGGCAAACAGGGGAGGCCTGGACAGCAGATGGAAGGTGCGCATGTGCTAGAACCAATCACCTTTCAGTGCAGCCAGAGGGGAGAGAGGATGAGAAGCTGAAAGAGCTGCAGGGGGAAGCAGAAAAAGATTGGTGGCTGCAAAAAGACAGTACAGCCAGCCCTCCTGCTCAGCAGGTGTTTGGCCCCCCCCTTTTGATCTGATGGGGCCCGGGCCCAGTACAGTAGGGATGGCCTTATCAGCAGCCCTGGGTACAGAGGAAAGAAAACTAAGGGTTATACAAGATTCTTTACACACATTCTTTACATGCCTGCGCTGAAATGAAAGAGTAAAGGCATAGGTAAAACAGGCATCCTATCTCCATCAGCTCCTAGGTGCAGCTCTACAATGTCATATTATCTATGTTGCTGATAGATTGGCCAGATGATCAGACTTGTAAACTTCAGCTAATGATCACAGAGTTTAGCTGGGTACACGCTATAAGAAATTTGGCTGGAAAGAGAAAAAAAAAACGGAGTGGGACTGTAAAGGCACTACCGCAAAAATAAAAATTGTTTTAAAGTAAATAAATAATATTTATTGAAAACACATATAAATAGTACAAAAGCGTGATTACATAAAAATTGCAATACAAATATGGATTCTTAAAATTCGACTGAACGACTGTCTTATTTTCCTCGATGTTTCATAGGAAGTTGTAACCGAAGATGGAAAAAATGTACGATTTTTGTTGTTTGCGATCATGCGCAGTCTTTGGTATCTGATTTTTCTTGTATAAAAACCGTATAAAAACCGTACACATAGTTTTGTTCACGTCCGAGAAAAAAATGGAATCTTGTCAGTTCGGAAATGTTCATTTGGAAAGTCTAATTCAGATGTGGAAATGTTCTGTACACACTATACGAAAATCTAAAAATCGTTTTTCGTACAGAATTATTTTTCCAATTTTTCAATTTTCTTCTTGTAATGCAGTGCACTTCATTGCCTGTACATTGCCTGCTACTGTACTGTAATAGTACTATGGGGCACCACCAAAAATTAATGGCACTACAACATGGTTCGCGTGTTACCGCTCATTAAGGAAACATGATGTGATTAGGCCCTTAAAGTCAACAGAACATTTGATATTTGGGTTTTATTTTATTTGGGCAGTAGATAAATTTGCCCTGTTAGCATTTATTGCGACCATCATTTCCCTTGAGCTGTCAATTGCTACTTAGCAGTCCGGGACAATGTAAGGGTGGGTCTCCCAACAGATTGAATGTATAAGGAAAGTAAAATATGCACGGTGGCATATCTGTATTTGCACAGCGTTATTATTCATTTAAACACAGTATTGATTTGATGTTTTTCATTGCATTCACTATGACAAGCTATAGACCATAAACAAGGCATACTTATCTGTAGCAGTGCTGGAGATTGAATAATGGGGATTGAATAAACTGTGTGGCTGGTTTTCTTGTTAACTGTTTCATGTGCTGGTCAAAGGGCTGGAAGACAAACCTGCTGAATGGGAAAAAAATTCCCACACTGTACTTCCCATCCCTCCGGTTGAGGGATACGGTCATGCCACAAAATACATAAAAATGTGCAGAAAACACATGCGCCTTGACATGCATTAAAATGTGCTACCACACATTTTTTTATAAATTGTACTGCATTTTTTTTAGTGAGTTTTTTTATTTTTCTGTACAGGCCATATTAAGGGTCAAATTACTAGGACCTTTTTTTTTCCACCACTAGTGTGGTGTGAATGGGGCCCAAAGACAGCAATTGTTTTTTATGTGTCCTTGCATTAACACACCCTAATGCACCTGGTGTGAATAAACCCTACTTGAATATTTTCTTCTGTAAGTGTTAATTAAAAGAACTATATATAGCAAAGTATTGTAATGGTACAATAAAAATCATTACAGTTGGAGGACCATTATTAATAAAAAATATTGGCCCAGATTCACATACAATTAGATTCGCGCAGAGTATCAGAAATACACTACGCCGCCGTATTTTACCTGGCTCTACGTGGAATCCCGGTAGATTTTGTCCAGTAAACTACGGTGGCGTAGTGTATTTCTCCCGGCGCAAGCCATCTACGCGAGTAGGGGGCGTGAAGCATTTAAAATAGGCACGTTCCTGCGGCGATCGAACTGCGCATGCTCCGTTCAGAAATTTCCCGCCGTGCATTGCGCGAAATCACGTTGTTACGTCATTCGTTGTTTGAGTAGCGCCGTTTACGGACATTCCTATTCCCAAACGAGTTACGTAACAAAAAAAAATTAAATTTGACGCGGGAACGACGGCCATACTTAACATGGGCTACGCACCGTTAGACCAGCAAATAGCTGGTCTAACAGTACGTAGCAAAAAAATTACGTAAGCGGTTGCGAAGACCACTCGTATCTTCGTGGATCGCCGTAAAAAGTCATTTGCATAATCCAACGCTGAAAACGACGCAGACTCCTCCCAGCGGCCGCAAAAATATCGCAGCGTAGATCCGAAGGCTTACGAAGACGTAAGCCTCTCGGATCGAAGCCCGAAGCCGCCGTATCATGGTTTGAGGATTCAAACTAGTGATACGGCGCGCGAAATTTGAAATTACTCCTGTCTAACACCAGTTAGACAGGCGTAATTGCTCTGTGAATCTGGGCCCCTGTATCCAGTTGATGCACGTAATGATATTTTTCAGTGTATATATTTACTATATATCTATATATATATATATTTTCACACAGCTTTACTTGTAATTTTCTTCATATTTACGCCAAGATTTCCCATAAAATGCCAGTTAGGTCTCATTCACAAAGGCATTGAAAATAGGCAGTTGGGTTGCATTTTTATTGCTACCCACCCATCTATCAATGCCACTTAAAATTGTTAAAAGAGGGAGTGGATGAGGGTGTACATATAAAAGCGTTGCTTTGTGGTAAGGCAAATAAAATGCTTCCTGCAGAGTTCGTCGGGCTTTGAGGCTTTACAACTGCCTCCATCTACTTGTATTGAAAGCTGTAAACGCCATAAGCACATTTACAATGCGAATAAGCTGCATCTAAGGTGCAGTTGCAAAGCTTCAAAAATTATCACTAAAGACTCCTTTACACTTGCTTTGCCTCATAAACGCCCCACAAAGCCTCACCAAAGCTTCCCTGAAGCCCCCACTAAAGCCACACCAAAGGCTCATCGAAAGCCTCACCGAAGATCCATCGAAACTCCTCCAAAGCCTCATCGAAGCCCAACCGAAACCTCATTGAAGCACCAAGCAAAAGCAAGGTGTAAGCTAACCATTTTATTTAGTGACAGGGGCTTAGACTGGCATTCAGAGAGCTTTAACAAAGCCTGTCCGAAGCCATATTTTGAAGTAAGTGTAAACAAGCTATAATAGCGCTTAAAAAATTTACATTTGAGGAGCACCACTAGATGTGATTTAAACGTCTGTGCAACACTTTTGAAGGGCATGTTACCATTATAGGTGCATTAATGCACAGATAAAGGTTACTTTAAAATTCAACACCAATGTGAACTGGGACATAAATGTGTCATAATGTGTGTAGCGGTAAAATTTGTATTTTACTGTGATTTACGGCAATGCATGAATGGGATATTTTGCTGTTATGGCTCCAGCACCACTGACAGTGTTGTAGATTATCCTCACCTGCCTCACTGCCACTTTTATTGGACAGCTTAGCTTGAATGTAAATGTAAAGAAAAATTATAACTAAAGGTGTGTTAAATTTGAGAATTCATATACTGAATGCTATCATTACAGGCATTAACCACTTACAGTTATCAAAATATAATATTTTTTGAGATAAGGTTCTTTATCATGACATAGAAAACTTCACAAAACTATCATTAAAAAAGAAACCAGATAGATGATTTTTTAGCCCTTGAATATTTTCTATTATGAGCTAGACAAAGTAACTGAGATTAAATGAAATCAATGTAGGCTAGTCAATTGTAACATTTTTAAAAATAAATTAATATCTAAACAAAACTTAAAGTGAGTGACCCATGTAATTTCTCCCACTATCTCATCTAATAGTACTGACGCAATGAGCCTTCAGCGAGAACTTTATTTGCCTCTTTCCTGGTACAGCTCTTAGAAATCCCTATGTAGCAGCTGTGAAAACTCTGTGTAAAAACTGACTTTACCTTTAAAATCCTGATGTATTGTATAATAATTGAGCTCTGTAATTATTAATATATTATGAAATGTATTTAAATACTTCAATGTGACTTAGGCTGGGTACACACGGGCCAAATATCAGCCGGTATCAGCCAGGTTTAACAAGAATCAGCGACGTTCGGTCAGTGTGTACAGCTGTCCTTACAACGGAAGCCAGTCTAAGAACTGGCTTTTGTCAAACGGACATGCTGGAAAAACAGCATCCAATCAGCACTCGTAGTCAAAGCCTGGGGAGGTGAAAGACCTTGTAAGCATCACTTAACTGCAGCAAGGAAAAATTAGGTCTCAACCTCTAAGACCCCCAGTCACGCCAGTATGACTTGCCATGTGATTTGACAGGTCAAAATTGCACGACAAGTCGCAGCCTATTGTCGGCAATGGGAATGTTCAAATTGGTGCTGACTTTGCGATGTCGTGCCAATTTGAAAAATACGTTTCTGCACTATTTTTGTCCAAATTCAGGTGCGGCTTGCATAAACATCTGTGCATGAAATTGCACAGATGTCAGCCAAGTCGCACCTGAAGTCGCACTGACATGTAAGTAAGAGGAATTATACAGTTTTTATACAGTCTTATACAGTCTTACACATATACCACTAGAACATTGGGCCCCTGATTGAAGACTTCTCCTCGGATCTTGCTCCCATGATAGTTAAAAGATTTTGGATTTATCCACATTTTCTTTCTTAGTGACTATGATTACCTGGACAAAGAGTGGGTAAATCCACCCAACACGAACATAGACCACAATACGTGCTTGACAAAGTTCCCCACCCTATCCAAAATAGAAGGACACTAAAAAGTAGTAAAGAAACATAATTGGATATAACTGACAAACAGGAAGAAAAAATTAGGATTTTTTTTTACTATGGGGAACTTAAAGGAGAAGTACAGCCAAAGCTCATTTAGCTGTACTTGCACTGTGGATCACATGATTGCCGCTTGTTCTGCACCCCTATTACCCGTTTTCAGCTGACAGTGGAATAAAGTCCGCTTTCGGCTTACGTCAGAGAGCTAGCCCAAAAGATTGTGACCATATGGTCGGGATCCGCCTACATGCCTGGACTGGCACCTGGCTCAGCCTCTTAGCAAGCTGCTTAGAGCCTGAGCTGACCGCTGCAGCCCCCTTCACAGCCCAATGCTCCAATGAGAGCTGGAGGGGCAGAGCAGACATCGGTGACTGACAGTCACCAGCTCTCTGCTCAGGGAGCTCTGAGAACCAGACAACCTGCAGTGTTTGATCGCTCGGTGCTCAGCCTTAGAGCCAGGGACAGATTCAGCATCAGATTGATGCTGCCTCCACCTAGGTAAGTATGATTAAAAAATAAAAACAATTCCGTACTTCTCTTTAAATCATAATCATTGTTGCATGCTGACCGAGTCACAATATTAGAGTCTCAAGACTTTTTTTTCCCTTGATGTCTACTTCTGGTGGTTGGACAATTCTATCAACTTAACAAGGCAAAGTCTTATTAAAAAAAACGAAGAGAATAAATGTTTTTGTGCACCTTGCTTGGGCTTAGCCAGTGCACCTTAATGCAGTGATGATATGTTAGGGGAAGAGTTGTCAAAGCGTCAGTATTACAGTGATGGCGTAATGACACCCTGTCGCCATAAAGTAGTCCTGTTTCCCAAATCGCACGTTGCACCGATGATTTTTGACATGACACTTCATTCCGTCTCTTTCCTTTCACTTTCCTCTTTCTTACACAAGACCAGCTGGTGCCCATTTTTCTACTAAGTGATTTGTGTTTTGGCCACTTTGCTAGAGTGCAAGTAATTGAAGCAGAAAACGTGGTCATTGTAAAGAAGCATTCAGGGGAGGGGGGAACCAGCTCTGAAATGCTTTGCAGCACTGCTTGCAGGGCAGAACGTAACAAGATGAAAATATTGTCGTTTTAACAGGGTTTAGGATCCAGTGCCGGGGTAAGATACACTGTCAGAAAGTCAAGACCACAAATATCTATTAAAGCAGAAACCTCAAGAAAAAAAAAAGTTATGGCAATGTGCAGCACTATAGCTGCTCTGTAAGTTAAAGTGCTGATAAACAGCGATCTCATAATAAATAAGTTGTGGATGACTTAAGTCCTTCTAAATGCTCAATAGGGCAATGTGTGAGATGTCAGAGAATATCATATGGACAGGGCTGGATTAACTATTATAAGCATGTGCTTAGGGCACCAACGGAAGGGGTTGCACAAAGTTTTTTTTCCCTAGCTATTATGCGCTTAAAGTATAAGTGCACTTTTAAACAAGGTACACTTATCCTATTTGCCCACTTGCCCTAAATTGACCAATTCCCCCATCTCTCTCCACAGATGTATTTTTACTGATATAAACCTACTGCATTCTCCATAGTTTATTTACATTCCCTGCCACAAGTCCTTTCTCTTACTACAGCCCCATAGAATTCTATAGGGCTCATATACCTTGATCTTTCCATCTGGATTTTTTATTATTATTATTATTTTTTTTTCAAAAAGTGATTTTGAGTTAAAGGACTCAATCAGTTGCTTGAATTTGATCCAATCTGTAAAACAAAAACAATGACAACATTTTTGTTTATTATATTTTTGGTCTCTGGTCTGGGGCTAACCTGGAAGAAAACTGGTTTATGAATTTTCAAACTTTTGTTTCACTTCCAGCACTTATTCAGTCAGTTAAATCAGAAGTACAGCCAAACCTCACTCTTGTGACCCCTTTTCAGCAGACAGCGGGCTGAATCCCACTGTTGGATGACATCACAGAGCCAGTCCAGGCTCGGGAAAGATAATGACCATATGATTGGGATCCGCCCACATTCCTGGACTCGCACCTGGCTCAGCTTGTCAGCGAGGCACTGAGAGCCTGAGCCAGCTGCTCTTGCCCCCTTCACCATCCACCGATCTAGTGAGCGTAGGGGCAGAGCAGAGAGCTGAGGACTGACAATCCCGACTCTCTGCTCAATAAGCAATAAGCAGTGTTTGATCGGTTCTTAGCCTTACAGCTGGCAGGGGACAAATGCAGTATTGGACCAATGCTTCATTCACCTAGGTAAATATGATTAATAAAATAAAATAAATCCCATACCTTTCTTTTAAGCAATGGAGGGTCTGAGAAAGGTACCTGTGTTGCATTGCGTTTAGTTGCAAGTGGAAAATAACATCCATGAAAGAATATGCCATCGATAAAACTTGGTGGTAGTAAATCAATAAAGCTGCTCCACTGTTCTGGTTTTAACCCTCTTGTTAATGTGTTGTGCCAAATTCATGAAGCATCTGCAAAACTTTTGCCAAATTACTAAATTCTGGTAGTTCTAAAATGTGCCGCTTTTATTTTGTGGCACAATGGATGTGCCCAATTCAAAATAAAATTTTACAGTTTGTATCTTATGAAAGTTGAGCTAATTAAGACCCACTCTCTTTTTTGGTGTACAGAGAGAGACCCTGGGGCAGACAGGTTTTGCTAAAATGTCTTGCTTGCGTTCTAAAAGTGGCACCAAATTCAAGAACACGTTCTAGAGGGGTACATGAATCTGGTGTATGATACTTTTAGGATAGACTTTAGTCACTTTCACAAAATTTGTCTGTTCCAGTCTTTATGAATTCAAAGGAATGTTGTCATCATTGAACACTGGAATGTTGTAAATTTCCATACACCTTTGCATTAACGATTTTGAGTGTTGGACTACCTTTCCCTTAATGGTTTTACAAATTTTAGTTGCCATCTGGTTTATGTAATGTTTTCATTTTTTTTAATGAAAAGTTTATTTAAGGACCATGTATTTTCTGTTTTTATATAGCACATAGCATGCAGTGTTTTAAAGACTTCATAGAACCATTTAACACAGTCTCTGCTCCTCAAGGATCTTACAGCATAATGCCCCTCCCCTGCTTATACGACCTTTAGGGCCAACATTTTCATACATCAATTAAGATGTGCTGATCTTCTGTAGGAAAAAGCCAGAGCATCCAAACAAAACCAATGCAAAAACAGGAAAGAGGATGCAAACACCATGCAGCTACTTTGTTTAATGCAAATATGGAAAATGCACAGTGTAGCATTTATCTATATCTGAGGCTTATCTAGAAGACATTAACCAGTTTCCTGAGAACCACAGCTGTACTGCACTTTTCTGATTTACAGAAGTGTCAGAATTGATACATTAAAATGTATTAATAAATAAGTGCTGCTGGTGTGTTGCTAGAAAGTGGTGTGAAGGAAGTGGTGCTGATGCGTTATAAATAAAATTTTTAGAGGACAGCCAGGCTTTAAATTTTTTCTTTTAACTTTTTTGAAATGTCACAAAGTGACATGTGCATGTCCTACCTTTTTCAGTGCACACCATTGCAGCTCTTATAGGACACTGGGAAAATTTACTTGTCTATGCATGGAACGGCCCTGGGTAAAGCTTCCTGGCGCAGCAATCATTGAATGTTAATTTACCCTTTAAAGAGACTCAGGGGTTGATTTATCAAAGGCAAATAGACTGGGAAAGAGCAGTTGCTTCACAGCTTAGCCGATAACGTGATGCATGGGTCAGGCCACTTGACGCCACACTAGATCATGATTTAATTTGATACAACACATAATTTTTTTCTCTTTTGGGAGTTTGGATTTGCCTTTCTGTTTATTGTATTAATAAATCTTGTAGTAATGCACTAGGCATTTGCACCCTCCTGCATGCTCCAACACCATTGGTGTCAGACGGTGTTGCAGCTGGAGTTGGAGCTTTCACAGGGTTAATGGTGGGGTCCCCCTTATCTGATTATGGTGCTCAAGCTTGGAGATTGACTGTTCCCCCTTAAGCAGAAGCACCGGGTATTTGTGGGAGCTACAATGGAGCAACAATGTTAACACCTAATCCAAAATGTATTTCAATGTTATAATCAAGTACTCAAAATGTGAACTCACTGAAAAAACTGTTCAGTTTCCTTAAGGGTCCTTTCACATCGGCTTTCCCTTGTACGAACTCCTCTTTTCTCAGCAGGGATCAATCCGCTGATCACCACTGAGCAGGCGGATGACAGGTCCATCTCCGCTCAAGATGTGGAGATGGACCTGTCAAAGCCTGGCTGTCCTCTATGGAGATCGAATGAAAACGGACCGCATGTCCGTTTTCATCCGATCCTATTTGATCCAATTCTCCAGAAGAATGGAAAATAGGGTTTCCATTCGTCTGGATTTCACGGCCAGGATCGGATCGGATATTGGTGGATGTCAGCAGACATGTCACCGCTGACATTCACCGCTCCATAGGGCTGAATGGAAGGTCCGATCAGGTCTGCCTGAAAAACTGACAGACAGACTGGATCGGAAAGCCTGTGTGACAGGATTTAGGTGAAAACAAAAACTGGTTTGGGTTTTTTATTTTAACTTAGGGATGATCAGTATTGTTCTGTCCCTTTGCTAAAGTTGCAATACAAACTATATGCACTTCATATAATTTATTTACTCTTAGTGGCTGTACAATTTCATTTTTTTAAATCCTCTTCAAACCGGCTCATAGCGCATTACAAACGCATCTAATAACTATCCACACTTCAGAGTTTTACAAAAAGTGCATCAAAACCCTTAGGTGATTATAGACCCTTTGTTAACCTCAATCTCTTGCAATCACGATAATGTGAATTTCTGTCATAGAAACACAAAGCAAGGTTCACTTTTTTTTTTTTTTTTTGCTAATAAAACACAGATAAAGTCATCATCTTGAAAATGGTTTCGTTCTGACAAAAACGGGCTCTTTGAAATAAAGCCGTATTCGCTGTATTCCTGGCTTGACATAATGTGGATTTTACTGCCTTCAATTTGAGATTGAAGAAGGGGCCAGGATAAAACCCACTGTGTGACAGTTGAATTTATAGATAATTGTGAATATTTCTGTTCTTCAATAATACAAATCTGAGATTTTTTCTCTTTTCTTTGAGTGAGAGAGAAATGTGAATTAGTCCTGATGTTAGCAGCTTAGTATAATGGAATGATGTCTGCAGTGTCTTTAGTGTAATGAACTCCACTGTAATTAGCAGGTCACCCCCCCCCCGTCTCCATTCCACCCCCCCTCGTCGGAGCTTATTTCCGCCACGACTCCAAATGGAGCGCAGCATAACAATGGCTGTCCTGCATCTGATGTTCAAACAACGTTCATCTGCAAGACAGAATTTGTGAAATCGGGTCAAAATGAAACTTATTTTCCTGGCTATCAGTAGAGAAAAAAACGTTTTTTCCCCCCTTAATTTACATAGCCAAGTGCAAATGTTCTGCCATCTGACAGATGCTAAAAGCACTGTAGGACATGACGATTAAAGTAAATATGGGCATTATTTGTAGAAGCCTTGGATAGACGTAAAAGTTAAGGAAGCATATGTAAATCGAATCGTTCTTTTTTTCCATTTAAAAGCCATCACATTTTTATGCTGATTTACCCTATTATGGAACTTTTAGGGTGTGTTCAAACCCCCCCGAGGCATAAAACCTTTAGTACCCCAAAGTAAACTTGCACTGCTAATTAAACCTTTTTTTTTTTTTTTAAACGGAGCTCCAAGCAAAAAGCTAAATACAAGGATAATATATTTATATACAGTTTTTGGGAGCTGTTTGGTGGCCTATGGTTTTGCATAACTGTCTATTCAGACCTGAGAATTATACAGTTCTGCCATACAGCACAGCCCTGCTCGTCAGGGCAGGACACCTGATTTGTCTCTGCTATAGTTAGGTAACATTTACAGATCTTGTCCCTCCCCCTAGACAGTGACTGCACAGTGACAAGAGAAGCAGCACAACACAATTCCCCTGCACTGGGTTATTGGGGAAGATGTAATAAAACTAGTTGCACACAGAATATGGTGCAGCTGTGCATAGTAACCAATCAGCTTCTAACTTCAGCTTGTTTAATTAAGCTTTGACATTGAAATCTTGAAGCGGATTCATTACTATGCACAACTGTACCAGATTCTGGGGTTTATTTACTAAAGGCAAATCTAAATTGCACCACAAGTGCATTTGGAAGTGAAGTCACTGTAGATCGGAGGGGGACATGCAAGGAAAATAAAAAACAGCATTTTTGCCTGCACATGATTGAATGATAAAATCAGCAGAGCTTCCCCTCGTTTTAGATCTTCCCCTTAGATCTACAGCGACTGCACTTCCAAATGCACTTCCAAATGCACTTGTAGTGCAATGTGGATTTTCCTTAAGTACAAATCCGTCAATGTGTAGGGGAGCTGTTCAAACGTATAGATGTAAATTGGCCCTTAAAATAAAGCTGAATTAATTTGTGCATTTTATATCTACCTAAAGTTCAGGTTTAGGTTTGGTTTACACAGGAATCTCTGCATTTCCTGCAGTGCATAGCAATCACATTGTGTTCATGCGATCTGCTGCAGGTGTCAATTAAAAGACACCCCAAAAAGTAGAATGCAGAACGTTTGCTAGAATTGGATCACATGGTTTTAACACCCATGCAATCCAATTTCCAGTGTGAACCCAGCCTTTGGGTTTTTGAGTTTTTACTTTTTCCTCTATATTTGTCAATCCTGGCATAGAAAACTGTGATGCTATCTAGATATGCCACTGTGAGGTTTTTTTTTTTTTTTTTTTAATTAGTTCTTCATTTTTTTGTGTAAATGTATAAATTGTAACTCTGTAACAATAATCCATCTCTACCATGCCCAGTGGAAACTTTGCCATTGGAAAAACTGGTCGCCCTGTAGTTGGAATTTTCAGTAGCTTACTTACAATATATGGTATCTTATGAAAGGTGTATCTTTAGGGAATGTGTCTATTTACATGTAAAAGAAGTGAAAAGATTGTGTTACTCAGACATATAATCTCCAGTTTATTCTGCATATGTCCAAAGGCCAACTTCGAATAACGAAAGATCATAGAAATTGTCTGCAAGTAGTGCATTTCGCTTGCATTTCTCCAGTGTATGATAGAGGGGATAAAGGGAATTATTCAACCTATCAAGAAGTTTTAGTGTTACATTTAAATCTGGGAGCAGATGCCTTTCTCTAGGGTATGGCAGAATACAACATTGTCATGCAAGACATATTTGTTAAAAAGTCTTGAGCAGAGACAAAGATTGACATCCAATTAGACTTTCAATTTATATCAGCTAAATAAATTCTAGGCAACACAACACAAAAGGTGTGCAAAATCTTATGGTTTGTTTTCTTTAGAAACCAGACACAACATGAATAGAAAAGCCTGTTCTTCTGCCAGCATGCTGTAGAGAAAGCTCATTACACACCCCCTGCTAAGTCATGATCATGAATTTTGCATATTGCTGAGCTATAGGCCTTAAGCCTCGTACACATGACCAGTTTTCTTGGCAAAAACCAGCAAGAAAATTGCTTCTTGCCGAGATTCCCGTTCGTGTCTACAAGGCTTTCAGGTTTCTCGTTTGGAAATCTGGCTAGAATCTCGATGAGAAAAAAGAGAACCTGCTCTCTTTTTTCTCGTCGAGATTCTCGTCGGCCTGTTTCCCGACGAGAAACCCGAGAGTGTGTAAACTTACCTGTCGCTGTGGAAACCCGCGCATGCTCGAAATGACTTTGACGCATGCGCGGTAGCTTCCATGGCATAGGTAGGGTGAAGCAAGATGGAGGCGACAGCATCGAATGTGACAAGCACATGTTCGTCGTGCACGATGACGTCACTGCGTTCTTGCCTTTCAAGAGAACCACGGTTCTTTTAAAAGGTCAGTGTGTACACTCGGGCGGCAAGAGATTCTTGCCAAGAATCTCGTCAGGGAAAACAATGTTTTTTTTTTCCTGATGAGATTCTTGCCCGTGTGTACGAGGCCTGACTCTGGTGGCTGCAATGAGCCCAATGCTTCCACACATAAGATCAAGTTTCCTTCTCGACAGCATTCTATCAGGGGATAGTCTTTTCTATTCTGGCTGTGGCTGTTTTCTGAAAAAAAAAACGGTAATACTTTTCACACCTGTTGTTTTGATGCACTTAACATGTTTTAGCTGATAAACTGAACTGTATCCATTCAACCATGTGTCCCAATAGAGATCTATGGGAGTGCCGACATGGAACACCTGTGCATCCCTATGTCTGTAAGACATGACCCTGCATGGGGCATGCAAGTAATTGTCCTGTGTGAATGGGGTCTAATTATTTTGTCATGCAACTGAATGTACGCCTGTTAGCATGTGTTTTGTACTGCAGATTTGTTTAATAAAACTTTCTGTTGAAAAAAAAAAGGTTAAATGCAGATATATCGGCAGAGTTCACCAAATGAGTGGTAAAATCGCTATAATAAGGACCTTTCCATTTCCTTCTTCTAAGCACCCAAGAAATATAAAAAAAAAAAACCTTACTCTAAGTAACTGAGGCTAGATAGGCACAGTGGGGAAGATTTACTAAAACTTGAGAGTTCAAAATCTGGTGCAGCTATGAATGGTAGCCAATCGGCTTCCCGGATATTTTGTCAAAGCTTAATTGAACAAGATGAAGTTAAAAGCTGTTTGGCCACCATGCACAGCTGCACCAGATTTTCCAC
Organism: Rana kukunoris; assembly: GCA_029574335.1. Taxonomy (NCBI): domain Eukaryota; kingdom Metazoa; phylum Chordata; class Amphibia; order Anura; family Ranidae; genus Rana; species Rana kukunoris. The sequence continues at coordinate 509,402,817 of CM056052.1, forward strand.
TCTCCAGTTTTAGTAAATCAAGCCACGTATGCTACCTGATGGAGAGAAAACATAAGCAGTAACTGGACAAGAAAGAGGAAGCGTTTGGCATTGTTACAAACAGAGGAGCCTGCAATTTCTGGTGAAAGCCCGGTTGCGAGGGATGAATCTGAATGAATGTTTTAATCATGGCTGCATAAAATTCACTGCCGGGGAGAGAGAGAGTAAAAAGGGAGCGTATTTTAGTACCCTAATAACTCCTAACTGTAGCCTAAGATCATAATGTATGTGAGAGCAGTCCAGTAATTATAAGGTAATAAGTGGTTTTGTAAGTGCTCTAAATTAAAAGGAATTCACAGAGCTGCTGTAAGTCAGAGCTAGACCACTTTCTTTCATATGTTGGCCTAAGACATGACTGTAAGGAAAGGCAAGCCACTTCTAGGGCGCTAATTAGTGTTAACGGATAAAGGTTGGAGAGTAACAAAAAAAAAAAGTCACATATTGAATAGAGTTTCTGTATTTTTTAAAAAGGTTGCTGCTAAGTATCAAATAGTCTTGCCTTACAATACTGGTGTCTTATGTCACCTACACACGATTGGACATTCCGACAACAAAACCGTGGATTTTTTTCCGACGGATGTTGGCTCAAACTTGTCTTGCATACACACGGTCACACAAATGTTGTAGAAAATTTGGAACGTCAAGAACGTGGTGATGTACAACACTATGACGAGCCCTAGAAAAATGAAGTTCAGTGATTGCGAGCAATGCATCAAATTGGTTCCAAACATGAGTAGAATATTTGTGCGTTGAATTGTGTACACACGGTTGGAATTTCCGACAACAACTTTTGCTGTTGGAAAATTTGAGAACCAGCTCTCAAATTTTTGTTGTCGGAGATTCCGACAGCAAATATCCAATGAAGCATACACATGGTCGGATTTTCCAACAACAAGCTCACATCGAATATCTGTTGTCTAAAATTCTGACCGTGTGTATGCGGCATTAGATTGTGTGTTCTCCTTATGTTATGTAGGTTTGGATGTGTAAATGAATAGGCCTCTGACCATTTTAGCACTAGTGTACACCAGAAATTCCTTTGGGGAGCAAGGACTGATGAAAATAGTTCTTTGTAAAATTTTACTCTGGTTTTGGTCAGCATTGGTGAACTTTAAAATAGACCCTTTTGTAGAGTTTATCCTCATGAGCTCTACCTGGCTCTGTCTTTTCAGCTAAAACTACTAGCTAAGTTCATATGTTCCTACTTTATTCCGACGATTGGTCTGTGCTCATGGCGGTCCATGGTTATCCAGAGGGGTACAGACCAAAGCAAAGGAATAATTGCCAAAAGCACCATACATGTGCAATGGACCCACAGTGGCGAACTCCCAAGAGGTAAGTATTTTACAACTTGGGCTTCAATGATGGGGGTGTAAAAAACATTGAAGGATGACAACTGAAAGTGGAGTTGTCCTTTAAATCTATATTTCTAGATCTAATTTTTCACTGCAAAGCTGGGCTTTTGTGGGTTATTTGAGGTTGTAAGACATTGGCCAAGATAAGTTGAAATCAACAGTTGATAAAGGATATTTAATTATTTCAAACACTGGGAACATGGGGAGAGAGTGTATCTTTAAGACTACAGGCAGGTCCCAGAGAAGTAAAAAGGGTGAACTCTGACCACCGATTCTTGTTTTCTTCTTAGCGTTGTCAGGAACCAACATGAAACCCTTTAATCTTAAAGGGACTGTCAGAATCACAAGGCATTTTGCATGTTTTCTACATTTTCTACAGATAAAGGGAACCAAAATGTTTAAAGTAGTAGACAGAGAAATTAAGTCTCTAACTTTTAAATGTATAAAATAAACAGATAGTCACTTACAAACTTTAAGGCAACAAGGATAAAATAATTTCACAAGCACAATTTGGAGAATGTACCTACAATAATGTCTAAATCATATTTTGTAATGATCTATACCCATGTTAACTGTTTTTTGATAAATTATTTTCCTATATCATCATCCTAAAGGAAAATAATGTCATGGCTTCATACCCCTATTGAATAATGTCATGTAATAATGACTGAGATGGACCAAAATAACATAATCAATTGCAAGGAATCTGAATTTACATGTTTTCATTCAATAATTTTTGCAGTTTATTTTTTATTTTTGGTTAAGCCTCCAGCACTGCGATGCGTTTGTCTTCTTGCATGTACAGTTTTGCGATTGACAAGCAGTCTTACCTTTGGGAAAGGGGATTTGTGCTTTTTAAAGTTTTTGTTTACCGTCTGTCTGTAACATTGCTAAATCTCTGTCATGGCCTTATGCTGATTACCTTCATGTACAACAAGAGTTATTGACTGATGGATGAATGATGTGCAGTCTTTAGCCCCTACAGAGCAATCTTAAAGAAAAGGAAGCTTGCTTTTTATTAAACGGAGTCTTCTCTTTTCTCTCCCCCTTATTACCATGCAGGCTTCTCTGCAGAATGTCAAGCAAAGATCGACACATTGATTCCAGCTGCTCGTCATACATCAAGACGGAACCCTCAAGTCCAGCTTCCCTGACGGACAGTATTAACCACCACAGCCCAGGTGGCTCCTCCGACGCCAGCGGAAGCTACAGTTCCACCATGAACGGGCACCAGAATGGACTGGACTCACCACCCTTGTACCCTTCGGCTACAGGCCTTGGTGGCAATGGGCCAGTCAGGAAACGTTATGATGACTGCTCCAGCACCATCACCGAAGATTCACAGACCAAATGTGAATACATGCTCAATGCAATGCCCAAAAGACTGTGTCTAGTGTGTGGAGACATAGCATCAGGCTACCATTATGGGGTGGCTTCATGTGAGGCCTGTAAGGCTTTTTTCAAAAGGACAATTCAAGGTTGGTGCTTTATTTTTTATCAGACAATATTTGTATCCAAATCAAAACATCGTTATGCGATTATCAGTTTTTAAAACTGAATTCCTTACATCATTTTAATGTACTAAAGCTGGCCATAAAGGCTAAAGGTTCTGATGACCCATTGCTATAAGATTTGTCTCCAGAGACCTTAGTGAAGTAAATAGTTCAAGGTGCTAGGTGCACAGTGCAGTCACCCATTGCACCCAGACAGACACCTAATCAATACAAGGTGGGTGCTGATTGGGTACTGCCGATACTAGACTTTTCTCTGTAGATATTTTATTGATTAAGCCTGCAAGAGTGTTAAAAAAAGAAAGCCAGTCCTAAAATAGCTGTTTAGTTAAGTCTAATAGGACACAGATACTACATTATTGGTTGAGTTTCCCCCCAAAAAAGCATGCTGTGTATGGTCTTCTGTAGTCAAATGCCAGAAAAGTATTAGTAACCAGATACATTTTTTTACACCTATTCTAATGTCCATGTACCTTTTGACGTGGGAAAGAGGGAGTTCTTTTAGCCCAATGTATGCAGGTAAAAGGCAAATCCTTAAGAGTGTTAAAAGGCCCATGAAGATTTAATTCTCAAAAAGACTATTAGTTAAATCCACTGGGCTTTTTTTTTACACTACTTTTCATTTGTATTGCCTTTTCAAAATAATAGAGCGAATAATTTAGAAGGTTGGATGAAACATTTTGTGTAGTAATAAACATTTGGCAGTTACTGTTAATGGTACATCCAGCTAACACACAGACATAAGGATCTGGTTCCAAAAGCAGGACAGTTCTTCCAAAGAAGGGTCAGTTAGAAGCCATGTTTCTAGCATATTTTGTCTCCTGTGTCAGACTGGATATTAACGTGAACCTTTGGTCAGGCTATTAACATTTACATTTGTGAATATTCTTAACCATCCTTCTACTATGCGGTAAGTGAGCTTTAAAACAAACTCTTACTGACCCCCTGTAGCTGCTGGCATTGTGGAGCAAATCACAATAGAAGTACTGAAATCACAGACTTTCACATTAATTCCTCAGGCAGCAGGTGTTCTAAACTATTAGAAACGTTGTGATTGTGATCTTTGAGAATGAATTACCCAACAGGTACACTGTAAAAAGCAATTGCCCTCCTCCCAACACTAGCACCACCAAAAATTTTAATTTTGTATTTACTTCCCTTGTTCAAAGTGACCTCCTGAATATTCCACTGTTTCTTTTTGCATTGAAAGTAGGTGTTCAGAGACACATGTCACATGCACTCTTTCCACAGTCAATATATGGATTGTAGAGGATTGAGGCTCTAAAGGAAAACAGTCTGAAATGTATTCAGTAAGGCAGTGCAGAGTGCAATTAACATGTGCAAAGGGTTGTACTACAAAGCAGCATACCATAGTCAGATCAGCTAAGAGAGGATTTGCATTCGATTTCAGTGGGTTACTGCACTTTTGCATCATTGTTGCTCTTTACACTGTGTAAAGGAATACATTCAAATTAGTGTGTGTAAAGGCTTACATTAGTAGTATGTGACTATTGCAACCATAATTGCTGACATTTATAGAAGAACTATAGGAAAAAAGTTTTACAATTTTTACTATAATATAGCGTAATGGAGGGTTATAACCCCTGTCAGTTTTTTTCTGTCGCCATCTGTGTCCCATTGCAATGATTTCCCTTCACTTCCTGTCCCACAGCCAAATAGGAAGTGAGAGGACATTTCTGCAAATTGGAGGAATTCTTTGGTCACCAGAACTAGTGTCCACATTGGAAGACTTCCCCTTTATTACATTTCTGGGGACAACCCAACATTTGGGATGTTCTTATCCCCTTAACGGGGGGCACAGACAGCAATACAAATTGACAGGTGTTCTAATCCATCTCCACTAAAAACAAGGTTTTGCCTTTAGTTATACTTTAAAGTGAAACTGCAGGCAGCAGCACATATATGTGGCCTGTCCTTCCTGCCAAAAGCTTTATAATTCTGTTTATTCAGTCTTTGATTAGGATTCCCCTGCCAGGCAGGTCAGTCATGTCCCTGGTCTCCACTGCAGCTAAAGTAAACCTATTATAAGAAACACTTCTAGGTTGTTGGTGCTAAGTATTCCCTTTGTGGTTAAAAGGCTGATCTTTTTTCTTCAAAACTTTTAGCCACTGGCCCAGAGCAAATCTATAGATCGGGACTTTATCATGAATCTCCAATTCTAAATGTTTGTTCTGGGTCCATGACCTAGACATTACTAAATCTAGTTGGTCACCATAACAGCCAAGCAGGCAGTATATTCCTAAGTAGGCCTACAATGGAAGCCTCTGTATGTTTCTTCTTTTGTTTTAAGCAGCAAAACTTGGTTAAGGTTTAACCTCCAGAACGGTGACTGGACAATAATTGAGTTTCACCATACTAAGGAGGTCATTACTCTGACCACATTAATGTCCCCTCCTGTCAGCAAGATTGACAGCAAATCTCATTGGCTCATTCTCTCTCAGAGCTCTCGCTCAGTTTAAGGAATTCAGGAAGAGGAGTTCCGTGAGCCCGGGCTCCCAATGGGCATGGCATTGACAGCCTGGGCTCAGAGGAATTGGGTTGGATAATGCTGGCCTTCATTCAATCTAGATTTGGAGTGGTGGCTGGGACCAGGAAATTAAATTAACTAAACACATTCCAGGTGCATCAAAACAGTTTGTTTTCTGAAGAAAGCAACCACAGCCTGAGTACAAAAGCCTGTGCCCTGCCAAAATGCTACAGAGTGGAATGCTTGCTCCTTTTTGTAAAAGCAAGGATCCCTCTACTGAGGTCCAACATGCCCCCTGCTGAGTCAGGCCTTTAGCTCTGGAGTCAGCAAAGCTCATGCTCCCTGCTGATTGGAGAGTTATAGTTCTGACTCAAATGGGGTCTTGTTCGACATCTTCAGAAGACTACTGCTTCCACACAGAAAACAAGGGTGCCACTATGCAGCAGGCTACTAAGGGACAGGCGTTTGTACTCAGTTGTGGCTTCTAATTAATATGTAAGACTTTGCAAACCTTTTGTTTTGATGCATCAGAAATATATTTAGCTGACTTAAAACTGAAAGCCCAGTTGAGCTTTAAAGTGGTTGTAAAGCTTTTTTTTGGGCTTAAAATAACAAACCTGTCTATACTTACCTGCTCTGTGCAATGCTTTTGCACAGAGCAGCACTGATCCTCTTCTTCTAGTGTCCCCTGCTGATGCTCCAGGCTCCTCTTCTTCATCAGATGCCCCCACGAATAGCCACTTTCCATGGGGGCACCCGTGTGGGCATGCTCCCAAGACCTGCCGCTGCATTTATTGACACAGACAGCGGGACTCAGCCCCTTCCCTCCAACTCCCGTGTCACATGATTTGATTGAAAGCAGTGGGCGAAAGACAGCGACTGGAGCTGCAGTGCTCATGCACATCGCTGGATAAGATCAGGCTCAGCTAAGGAGGGGGCTGGGGGTGGGAGGCACTGCAGCACATAAGGTTTTTCATCTTAATGCATACATTGCATTAAAGCGAAAAGCCTTAAGGCTTTACAACCTATCTGACCATAAGAGCCGCCTGGCCCACTTTTTGTTGATAGTAAAAAACACTTTATACATTTGCCCCTTTATTGCCACAGGTGGGTTAATGGGGATGCAAGAAGCCAATATTAGATGCTTGAGCCATGAGCAAATATACTATATGTACACTTCAGTAATACATCCCCTTTTTATTGTACAAACGTACCTGGGCACTCTCACACGTGCAGTTCTCTAATCTTTTTTTATTAACTCATAATTTACGTATTAACCACCGCAGCAATACGCCGCAATCTGTAGAAACGTCTAGTGTACGCTGAGGTTTTCTTACATAGAACCATTAGAATGCAAAATGGGCCGATAGCTGTATTTAAATGAAGATAAGTACATTTCCAGATAGAAGATAAACCACTTAATGGACTCTCCACGCGACTAGATTGGCTGCAGCTTATGCGTTTGTTTACAGGCACTTGCCCTGGGTCAGTGTACGGCAAACCTGTGCCACTTTTCCATTAGAATGGAGAGTAAATAGAACCGATCTTTGCGGCTTTTATGCCTTGTGATAACATTTTCCTTTTTATCCAAAGTTACGATAAGAGCTGTTATTAACTACACGTGGCGTCACACCACTGGCGGTTTATCTCGCCGTCCTTCACCTTAGCCTTTTATTCCTAATGCCAACCTGAAGATTAGTGTTACGGTTCTGCCAATAAGTAAGAGTTTCTCTTTCTGAACTTTTTTTTTTCTTCTTAACAAACTGAAGCACTGTTATACATTTTATTATTCTGCATTAAAAATGAAATATTAATTTAAACTCCATTAGATGGAAATGTCAAGTAAAAGCAACAATGAGACCAATACACTTATATAAAAATTATTTAATTTGATGTTTCCATTGCTTCTCAGTGAATTTATAAGGTGATTTTCCATAAATATTTGCCCAGCCTACATGGTGGCTGACATCTATTGCTACACTTAAGAAGAGAAAATTCAACTAGGAAAAGCCCACTTGTATATGAATGATCTTGGTAAAAAGACGGATGAATACAAAACTTGCTTAGTAAAGGGTTAAATAATAACTGATCTTGTCTTCTATTACATTTCATTATGTAATATAGACTTAAAAGGAGTTCCAGGCTCCTGTGGCAAACTCTTCCGGAAGTGGGAGCGGGTACCTGTCAAAACCAGGTACTCACTCCCCTACAAAAGGTGCCAAATGTGATGGAGGGGGGTAGGAGGCAAACAAGCAGAGCTTACCCTTTTAGGTGGAGCTCTGCTTTAACCTGTTTTTTTTTTTGTCTCATACATATTTTGTCCTGTAGAGGCTGCTATAGTGATCATTGTGGCTGATTTATCTAAAGGAGTAGAGCATGTTTACTTTGCAAGGGGATTTTTACTTACCTTAATGCATGTGGACAAAATTCACTTTGCAAAAAGAAAAAAAAAATATTTGCTTGCACATGATTGAATAATATAAGTCAATACAGCTACTTTTTTATTTACTAAGCAAAGTAAAAATTCTCTTGCAAATGCTCTACTTCTTTAGTAAATCATCCACATTGTGGCTGGTTCTTCCTGAACGCATATACAAATACTTATAATTTTGTTGTTATCCTGTACTTAAAAAAAAGTAAGGTCCCTAACTCACATACATACATAAAAATGCCAATTTAGACGCAATCCAATTAACCTACCAGCATGACTTTGGAGTGTGGTAGAACATCCAAACCAGGCAGGTAGTTTCATATTTATACAGGGGAATCTCATAAAATTAGAATATCAATCAAAAAGTTAATTTATTTGATATATTTTAATATATTTTAATATTTAATATATTTTACATAGATAGTAAGCCATAATCATCAAAATGAAAAAAAAAAAAAAAGAAATGCTTGAAATATATCACTGTGTGTAATGCATCTGTATAAAATATATGAGTTTCACTTTTTGAATTGAATTACTGAAATACATTTTGATGATATTCTTATTTTATGAGATGCAACTATATATATATTTATATTTATATTTTTATTATATATTTTTTTATATAATTTATATTTATATTTTTATTATATATTTTTTTATATATATATTTTTTTTTTACGTTTGCTGCTTTTAGAACATATTTTTCACTTCCTGTCTAGTAAATTGTTGTCATCAGTGAAGGAAATGAGGACAAATCTTTTTAATGGAGCCTAGATAGCAGGTTCTAACCCTTTTCCACTCTATACAAACTAAGAGAAAAAGTTTTGGCTGGGCATACACTTTAAATATTTTCTTGTCATACAATAAACATCATGAACTGGTCTATTTTATACCTTCCTGGAGTTAAGCTTTACATGTCATCATTTATGAACTGAATCTACAAAAGGGGCATTTTTATTTTGCCAGTACTTAAGAAAAAACACGGACAGCGCTGAAACCCACAAAGTACAGATGGTGATGAGGCATATATGCTATTTTTAAAACAGCGGTACAACCATTTTAACTGACTTTAGATGTAGCTACTAATGGCATATGCTGTGAATGATCAAATGTCCAGATTTCTACTCGGAAACATTTTGCTAGTAGACATCACCCGGCATTGCTCTGCCAGCTGCAAAACCACATTAGGTTTCTACTAGGGACAGACAAATTATCTTCTGGCACTTGACAGGGAGGGCTGGCTAGCCCCTGTAAGCCAGAGATCTGTAAGATTCCATTAAAAAGTATGTGAGCAAATTACACTGTCTGCAAACTAATTGTGCAAGATTGTTATTTTTGCCATTTTATCTCATTAAAACAAAAATATGCCCAGGATTGTTTTGCTTTGCTTGGGGACCAGCCAAGGGTTATTTTGAATTGTTTTATCGTTTTTGTCATGCCCAGCATAGACATCCCTACTACCATGTTGGTTTTGTTCACTTCAAAGCACAAATACATCTGCAATCATGGAGGGAAACATGCATAAAACAAACTCATACTATGTGCCCAGTTAACCATCTGTCCTTACCCAACCTCATCTGGATGTACGAATGGCCAAATGTTTTTTTTTTTTTTTTTCTCATGTCACAAGAGCAAGATTTTACATGGTCATGACTATTTTAAAACCCATTGCTTTGCCACCTATAATGATACCCATTAGTGAATGGATATTGACCTATGGCCTCCAGGAAGGCACAGGGTAACCTGTGACACATCAGCTGTTTAAGGACTGTGACTCCCAGAATCCCCTGCAGCTGACAGAGAATGCTGGAATTTGTATTTCCACAACAGCTTGAGGACAGCAGACTGCCCATGTTGCATTGCTGAGATGTTCGGCTGCTGATGTTCCTCTTGGGAGGTCGAGCTGTCAGGTAGTGTTTTTTTTTTTTTTTTGTTATCTGGACATTAGCAGAACTACTTATTTTTGTCTGATATAAGGAGGACCATGTAGGAATATGCACAATTGTAACTCCATGCAGACTAGATGAAAATAAATTCATAAAAAATAGCGGAGTTACCTGATTTGTAAATCAATTTGCTTACCACTCTTTTGGAGCCTGTCTGTAAACCCCTGCCCTCAAAAAAAAAAAAAAAATCATTCTCATTAGATTTATCTAACTATGTGTGATTTTCATTTATTGTAAGGCTGGGTTTCCTCACATCCAATTCGCATGACAGACAAGTGTGATGGGCTCTCAGCGAAGCCAGTTCACACATGTCCGGAGCGACCGCTGTCCAGATTGAAAAAGGTTCCGGTGCATGTTTGGGTCTGATTCAGGTGCGAATTCAGGCAAAAATTCTGACCTGAATTGCATCTAAACCGGTGAACAGAAACGCGCCGGACCACAGGCATGAAACTGCCGCACATATCTGAACACGACCTAAAAGGTTTTATTATGGATAAAGTAGCTCTTGATCCTGACAATGAAGTTGCCAAATATACCCCTTGTGACAAGTATACAGATTATGAACAGCTAAACAGATTTCTCCATCCATGTTAAACAATGTGAATGGACGAATCTCCCCTTCCAGCTATTATAATCTGACAGCCTGGCCCCATGGCTGTCAGAATACCTGAACAGTGGCTGCATCTGATTTGATGCAATCAATGTTTGGCCAACAATTTTCTACCCGGCTTATTCATCAAAAGTCTAATAAACAATTGTTGCGCCGGTGGTGCTGACAATGGCACGCATGGCTTAAATGTAGTCTGAGTCAGCAAGAAGGGATCAAAATTTCAGCCGTGTGTGGCCTTTACTTTTACTTCCTTCCTTATGGGGGGCAACAATTTGTGGCCTCTGCAGCATTGCTACTACAGCATGAATTCTCCTGTTCTTCTTCTTCTAAAGCCAATGAAATCCAGTGACAAGGGTGCAGGAAGTGGGACGAGTCACAATATGTGTGGCTCAGGATCAAACCTGCACAAGTATCCTGAGTACCCCAATACAAGCAGCTTTCTACGGGGGGTATTTGAAGGGGGAGGGGCCAGCAGAGCCAGTCAGGGACACAAGAAGAAAAGGATTGGGGGTGCTCTGTGCAAAATCCTTGCACAATGCAGGCAAGTATGTTTGTTATTTAACCACTTAACCCCCCGAAAGGTTTTCCCCTTTCTTGACCAGGCCATTGTTTGCGATACTGCACTGTCTTACTTTAATTGACAATTGCGCAGTCATGCAACGCTGTACACAAATAAAACTGATGCCCTTTTTTTCCCACACATAGAGTTTTTTTTGGTGGTATTTGATCACCTCTGTAGTTTTTATTTATTTTTGCACTATAAACAAATGATGACCTATAATTTTGAAAAAAACAAACAAACAATATTTTTTTTACTTTCTGCTATAAAACACATCCAATAAAAAAAATAAACAAGAAAAATCTAATTTCTTTATCAATTTAAGCAAGTATGTAGTCTGCTACAGTATTTTGGTATAAAAAATCCCAATAAGCGTATATTGATTGGTTTGTGCAAAGCTATAGCTTCTACAAACTACAGTATGTAATATTTTTATGGATTTTTTATTTATATATTTTTTTTTACTAGTAATGGCAGTAATCAGTGACTTATAGCGGGACATTGCTGAGGACAAATTGGACACTAAGTTTTACTTTTTTGGGGACCAGTGACACTAATACAGTGATCAGTGCTAAAAAATATGCACTGTCACTATACTAATGACACTGGCAGGGAAGGGGTTAGGATCAGGGGCAATGAAAGGGTTAAATGTGTCCCTAGTGAGTGCTTTCTAACTGTGCAGGTGATGCTTTAACTGTGGGAAGACAGAGATCTGTGTTCCTGCTTAGCAGAAACACAGGATCTCTGTCTTCCCTTGTCACAGAAGATCTGCCTTGTTTACATAAGGAGACCATCATTCTGCCTTTCTCAGGAATGATCAGTGGGTCCCGGCGGACATTGGGTCCGTCAGACCCCCTCATTGACTTCCTCTGTGTCCAATCACCACAGAACGAGAATATCATGTACCTGTACGTGATTTTTCGCAGGAGAGCCACCGTCCTGCAGTATATGTACATGAGGCAGTTGGCAAGTGGTTAAAAAATAAGATGAACCTTAAATATCAATTTACCTCTGCCTGTGCTCTGAAGATAAAGGGACTTGACCCATGACCTACCTATGTTTCCGTGTTACTATATCTATGGAGAAGCAGCATTGTCACCCTAGGTTACTCTGTTAATATGACTTACAGAATTCCCCCCCTTCTCCCCATCTCCATAATATGCAGTGAACTGGGCCGGGGCTGATTACACTGCTTGAGATTCCAGCACAGCAGAGATAGATTGCACAGGAAGTTGAGAGCTCATTGAAATTTTGGCAGGTCCAACAGGTATTTTTTTCCCCCTGTCAGATATAACAAATCACTTTCAATAGTATATTTAACACACCAAAAGGCCCAAATAAGAGTTTATAATTAGGGTTTACATATTCAATAAGTGCATTAGGAATCAAAAAGTTTTTAGTTTTTTTTTATTCAGGCCTTTCTTACGTTATTGATTGAATAGGCAGTTGATCGATAAGTAATTGAATAGCATCCAAAGCATCAAACAATGTTTAAACTTGACTTTTCAGTTGAATTGAAAAACACACTAACCTATGTGCAACTGATCACGTAAAAATACCTTCAGCTCCAATCAAAAACTTAGATAAAGAAAACTAGGGTAAATAACTGAAGGGTGCGTAGGTAACTTAACATAAGTGAGTATCGGAGGTGAGATCGAAGCTCCAGGTTTGTTCTCCATCTGTCCAATCTCCCGAACCTACGGCCTTTACACAGGCTCATACAACAGATTGCCAATATATAGGAAATTGTGGCAGCCTTATCTTTAATGCTTCACTGTTGACAGACTTCTTTATCATGGCCACTTAACACATTTTCAAGAAACGCACGTCTCCATCTCTTCCCGTCGAATTAGCACTAGCTGAGCATTTGACTCTCGATGCAGTTCTGCAATCCGCTAATGTGATATTTAATGAGGAGCCATCAGTCCGCAGAAAGGAAGTCAATATGAATCAGTGTTTACAAAGTGTGATTAACTCTGAAATATTTCATCAATGCTCAGGTCCCCGGCAGACTCTATGCTAATTACTAAAATGGGCACATGTTTTCCGGGGGGCCACTGATGGACCCTGGGAGCTGCAAACAAGGAGATGTAAGATTGCAATTATGCTCCGACTGTCTCTCTTGACAATTTATGCATTTGCTGAGCTGACCTCCCCCTTCCCGAGAGACCAATAAACAAAATGCATTTTCATTAAGATACTAATGCACTTAATCACGAGGGGGGAAGGGTTACAAAACTAAGGAGAGTTGTGTGCAAGGAGGACAAGGCCTTGCAAAATAGACTTTCTCTTCCCCTTGTAAATGAGCTGTGCATTACTCACCACCTCGTTCTCAACCAACAAGACGTCCACATTTTAATAAATCACTGTTGTGGCTTTATTAACCTTTTAACTTGCAACTTTTTACCATTAAGTTGGTTGTGAAGAGGAGTATGCAAATGCAGAGAGGATGCTGTTTTGTTGCAAGATGTCTGGACCAACAGCTTGACCTATGCCCCTAGCAAGCTTCCTCCATGTATTATCCAAAGAGGACACCAGCTGTCTTGCACAGGCTTCAGAGAATAGACAATGACTTTCAAAGAGAGAGGAAAGAACACAAGTGTCTGTTTCACTACTGCATGGAACTTAATACATTTAAGGGTTATTTAAACAGTCTCAAAAAGTAGAAAAATCAAGTGCACAAGTAAAACTAATCTAGGAATTGAATTAAAATTTTGGAAAATGTAACCAAGAACTGTCCATTTCACAGTTTAAAGTCGGTTGGCTAATCATTATTAACCTAATTATTTAATTGATTTAATAATCATTTAACTAATTAAACATTATTACCGTAACTTATGAAATGTTGACTGTAAGAATGAGTGTGAGTGCTCCCTAGACACAAATACAGTAAACGCAATTGTCTGACGCTTCAAAAACTTAACACATTTGCAAAGCTTAAATGATTTATCATATATACATATATATATAAACCAGGTAGTGTAGAGATAGGCCACTGCAGACGGCTTTAGTAATATTGGCCTGGGTGCAATACAGAAAATCTTGAAAAAGACGGGCTATGTCCCACGAAACATTGACATTGAATAAACTACGTTGAAAAATACCTCCTGCTGCAAGTCCCATTGAGTGCACTTAATGCCTTCTGCATATTCTCCATATATATATAACCCATATGTAAAACGTTATTGGTATTGTAACATCTGCGGTGCTCTCATCTTTGCAATATTCTTGTGGTCATTATTTTGGTGGCCCATCCAGACTAATAAGTCATTAAAGAGAGGCCTCTGTATTAAAATTATAACACCTTCCTTTCCATACAAAGATCCAGCACTTCACCTTAAAGGATACAACACAGAGATTGCAATTGCTGGCCACCTAGATGTCTGGCTCCTTAGTTTCAGTTCTGTCCAAGCCACTGACCTAGGATGAGCATGTAGATCAATTAAGTCCTGGTAAAATCAGGACTAATATATTCTTCTTCTAGGTCAGTGACTGACAAACTAATGAAGCCATTAGATCTGTATATACAATAGGAGAGGATGATGTTGAGAGCATCCAAACCTCTTCCATACAAGTTTCCCTCAAGTAAAATCTTTATTTGATACTCTTCCTGTTAAAATTACCATATTTATGAGATTTTCGTTTTTTAAACCAACTTGAGTTTATTTTTTATTTATTTTTTTGCTGTTTTCTCCATTGTTGTATGGCGTGTAAAGTCTGACTCGCTCTGAATTTTCTCTACAAACTAGGAAACATAGAATACAGCTGCCCGGCCACTAACGAATGTGAAATCACAAAGCGTAGACGCAAGTCGTGCCAAGCTTGCCGCTTCATGAAGTGTTTAAAAGTCGGAATGCTGAAAGAAGGTAAGACCTTATATATATTAAAGTTGCTCTGAACAGAATGTAGAGTCACTGTAAATAACGGGACCATATTTATTATTCTACATTTGAAATTTAGAAGACAGTCAACAAAGTAACAGAAAAGTATTAAAACTGGCTGAACACACTGCTAACACATTTCATGCTGGTTGAACAAGACATAGTGGGGCCCCTACCTGTGTACTTGTTGTGTCTATTGGGTCTTCCTGTGCACTAGCAATACTCATTAACCATTGGAGCTTCTCTAAAGACAGCTTAAGCTATTAGTGGGAAAAAAAAAACATCCGACTAAGCAAAGTCAGGATTTAGAAAAGGTATCTGTGACCCTCTATAGGGGCCCATTCACATTTCTTACGTTATGCCACACTTTAACGCACCTTGTACTAAGGCAACCCATGGAAATGTAAGGACTGCCTTACCAAAAATAGGATGTGACCCTTATTTTGTAACAGAACACATCACTACACACTATCATGCATTATTGAGCACTGCAGCATTGAATCCACAGGATGGCTACCAGGCAGCTAGCATTATCGCAAGGAAAGGCCAGCCGTGGCAGTGGCAGGCCACATGATTCTCTGTGCATAGGCTTCCTTGCCTGTTCCCATTTGTGGAGAGTGTTAATGCGAGTCATGTCTTAATGTACGCTGCATTAAGGCAACCATTGAAATCAATGGGATTCCAGGGCGCCAAAATGTCCAAAAAACTAGACTTTTTACAAAAGTTTGTTGTAATAAATTATGGTGGATTGCCATGAGTTGGATCACTTTAAAACGCCTATGTGTGGCCTTAGTGCATTGGGGTGATTTTCAAAATGAATAATACTCCAGTGTGTAAACGTGTGTAACACGTTGCAGCGTAGATATTTGCCAGCACACCATGGGTCAACAAAAAGTGGCATCCAAATGGATTATTTATTGCATGATCACAACACAAGAAGAGTGCAACCTATTCGGTGTCACGCAAGGACACCTTCAAATGCCTGACGAAGGGGTCCTGCATGATTTGAAACGTTGCACTCTCCTTGTGTTGTGATCATGCAATAAACAACACGTGGGACACCACTTTTTGTTGATCCTTGGTGTGCTGGCAAATATCTACTTTGTAAGTTGAACCAGAATCTAGCTGGTTGTTGCTGCAGCACCCAAACCTTAAGAGCTTATCCAGGAACGTATGCGATGGCAATATGAAGTATAACATGTTGCAGCAACACACGTGGTTCTGCAATGTATACTTGTAAATCGGGCCTTAATATTAAAAACTACAAATACCAGCAAGATTTCAGACCAGGACATTACTGACTAATTAAGCACAGGGGTGGCTTTTAAAGGTCAGCTTTTACGTTTTTTTCTAGTTTCTGATTGGCTCATACGTCTACATTGTGTAATTTTCAGCAGAGATACAATCACATAAGTATCATATAATAATGATAATAATGTCAAAAATGCTGTTTAGTATCTATCTATCTATCTATCTATCTATCTATCTATCTATCTATCTATCTATCTATCTATCTATCTATCCTTTTCTTTCTTTCTTTCTTTCTTTCTTTCGAAAGAATGATTTTTTTCAAAGGGTCCCAATATTCAAATTATTGCTGTTTGGCTTCTTCCTTCCTTCCTGTCCTTTTTTTCTTCAACCATTCCTGTTCTTCCTTCCTTCCTTTCCTTTTTTTTCTTCCGCCCTTTCTTTCCTTCCTTCCTTCCTTCCTTCCTTCCGTCCTTCCTCTCCTTTACTTTTCTTCCTTGCTTTCCTGTTTCCCTTTCTTCCTTTCCTTTCTAGAAATAATTAAATTAATCAAAAGGCCCCAGTACTCAAAGGTGGGGGAATGTGTCCATTATGGTTAAAATACCAAATAATAAACTCTACAGTCAATAAAAAAGTAGTATAATAATTCCAAACTATTTAGTTTTATGTTTTGACTGCCAGATTGTGCAGCTTTAAAGCATACTTGTACAATCCGAACTTCTTAATATATAGTAGATAGGTAAATCAATGTATCTATGTATCTGTCTATGTACAAAAAAAAACTTGGTTTGAGAGTAACTTGGTTTGGGAGCGTTTTGCAAGACAAGCAAAATGTTTTAATACATTTTGCCTTGATATACAAGCAATGTCTTGATATAAGAGTAGCGTCATGTCACAACTAAGTATAAAAAAGAAGTGAGGAGCCTCTAAGTGTATCAATATGATTACATTTAATGAAGGTACAACATTTAGCAACTTATTGCTACACTTAGAGGTGTCTCTCTTCTCTTTTATACCCTGTAAAAAAATGCTTTGATATACAAGTGCTTTGGATTACAAGCATGTTTCTGGAACAAATTATGCTTGCAAACCAATGTTTTACTGTATGTATGTATGTATCTATCTATCTACCTACCTGTCCCTTACCAAATTCTAATAGTAAGTTACCCCATGCAGTTGTCATGAGATATCTACGTGGATTATATAAGTATACATTTTAATTTATTATTTTTTACTTTTGTAGTTGAAAAAGGTCAGGCATGCTTTCATTTTTTAATATACAAGGATGACAAATTAAGAGCAAAAAAAAAGAAGTCCACGATTAATTTCCTCCTAGAACGAGCGCTCTGGTTTTATGGCTTTTTTCACTGGGCTGGATGAGAATCTGTTTATTTGATTGGCTTGTATTAAACAGGTTTCTCCAGTTTTATGGCTGTCACACAGACGCAGTCGGAACAGCTGCTTTTTAATTGGAGCTAAGTCGCTGCTGAGAGACTAGGGATGGTCAGGGAAATCCAATAGTGTCAGACACAGACAATGGCAGAGTATGCGAGCAAGACTGACAGAGACAGATTGTGGACGGAGCCCTGACACACACAGGATTATTGGAAGTAAAGAGGGATAAGAAAGAACGCCGGGATATTGAGAGATGTCTATAAGATGGGGAGAGGGTGGGATTCGGAGAACTGCAGGCAGAATGCCACAGACAGAACATTTGACACTGAAACTGGAGGAAGTGCTCTTCTCTCTGATTGACACATGGAGGGTTGATTTATTAAAGGCTGTTCACTTTGCAATGGAAGTTGCACTTTGAAAAGGAATTTGCCTCTAAGCTTAGTGAATATGGTAAAGGTTCACTTTGAAAAGAATACCCAATCACGTGCAAAGAAAATAAATGAAATTATGATTGGATGATGAAGGTCAGCTGCACTTCACCTCATTCACTAAGCTTTGGGGAAAAGCAAAATGTGACTTCTTTTGAACAGTTAACAGCTTATTTTCCTTTAGTAAATCATCTCCATACTTTTTAGTTCTTATAAAACTGCAAATTCTAGCATGTCTTGCTAGCCTCTGTATTTTGCAAATTTAGTAACATTTTAAAAAGCTCATGTGCTAGGCTGGTTAGGAAGGACGAGGGTGAGCATTTAAATGATAGATAGACTTAGACTTTTATTTTACTTTAAAGCGGTATTAAACCGAAAAGCTAACATTTATTACAGTATATTACAGCTTACCAATTCTTAGATGTGATGGCTGCATTTATTTTCTGTTTTAGGCTTTCTTTCTTCTTTTTTCAACTGGTGAACTGGCCAGTAACTATGTTATTTTTCAAAAGCACAAGCTCTATTTTAGATGCATCAGTTACAGGGATGGAACAAACCACTAAACACTGACAGGGGTGCTTACAATTAAGGTTTTATCCTAACAAGAAAACAATTTGATGTAACTGCTTTTAAATCATTAGCTGAAGTTTGGCTTCAATTTGTTAGTGTATCTGAATGTGCTAGTCCATCTAACACTCCCCTCCCCCTAGACCAGGGGTCTCAAACTGGTGGCCCTCCAGCCATTGCGAAACTACAAGTCCCGTCATGCCTCTGCCTGTGGGAGTGATACTTGCAACTGTCAGCCTTGCAATGCCTCATGGGAATTGTAGTTTTGCAACAGCTGGAGAGCCGTAATTTTGAGACCCCTGCCCTAGACTTCCTATGTTGCTGTCCATAAGTGCCCCTTCACCCAGAGGGGGCACTCTAATACAGGAGATGTGTTACTGGCCAGATTACCAGGTGAAAACAGGGGGAAAACGCGTAAGTAAAGAAGACTAATGCAGCCACCAGTGAACGTCTGTGCAGCAGAGGCGTATCATGGGCCCCTGGGCAAAGTAATGCTCTGGGGCCCCTACAATGAAGACAGTGCAGGTAAACAGACATCGAGTAGGTAGGAGGCAGACTGCCTCCCCTGTGTATCTATCACTCTCAGTGCCATCATGGTGCCCCAAATTTCAGGACAAGCTGCTTTGGGGAAAGTGCAGGGGCCCCCCATGCAGCTAGGGCCCCTGGGCAGTGACCAGGTGTGCCCTCATTAAGACAGCCCTGGGTACAGTAGGCACATATCAGGAATATGAAGTGTTGGGGTCATCATGGGTCCTTTAAGGATCAGTAAGCTTCAATATATTACATTTTGTTTTTGGGTTCAATACCGCTTTATGGTCAGTTAAATTTGTGCATACCTTACAAAGGATTGGAAAAAAAAATGGTGACATTGAATGCTGCGCAGGGGATGAGAAAACCAAGATAGTAAAAGAATTAGTGGGATGAACAACATATAATTCAACCCCACATTTCCGTCACAGGCTTGAGAAAACTGATGCCAACCCAATCATAAATTAATATAACCTCCTGAACTTACGTGGATTAAATATTCCAGCAAAACAAAAAGATGACAGATTGATGACAAAATTAGGCGTATTAAATTCTTACAAACGTAACTCTATTAGATTATAACCATCTAGAAGTACCCTTATTTTGTTCAGCTGCTTTGCAGGCAATATAGTGGGCACTTTTACCAAGGATGTCTGCCAAATTCACAAAATGCTTAGGAAAAAAAAAAAAAAAAAGATCTGGGATTGGATTTGAAGTGATGAAGGCACAGCTGGTAATATAGAGAATAAAGTCTCGAAATAGTCAATGGTGCCAGGTACTTCTTTACTTGCTTTACGTTCTAAAACAATGCGCTTCGCTGCAATAGAGATGTGAAGGGTTATTGATGCAGGCAACGGAACAAGTAGTTTTCTCCCTGCTTAGGAGCCAAAACGAATACAACACTAAACTCTGCGCGGCATCATAAAAATGCTAAATAAATGGATTTAATATTGCCTTAATTTCCTAGTTTAAAGGCATGCACTAACGAGTAAAGGGGAATAAAATGTGCATTGGTTTCAAGAATAGAAATGGAGGAGGGGTAAAACAGGGCATTGCCTCTGTATATATACAGATACTCCATCATAATATCTTTGCTTTACTTAGAATAATTTGCAGAAAAAATAGTTGAACTTTCTTTGAATATTCAAAAAGTTGACCAACTTCAAGCTCCAGTGCTGAGCGTTAGTATCCTCTGTGGGGTAGAAGTAATGATGACTTCCTTCATTCCAGCAGTTTTATATGAGGATGAGCAAAAGTGAGAGTCTTCGATTTTCTAAGTTAAGTCTAAAGGAAAAATTCAAATATTGTTTAAAATGGTTCTAAAGGCTGAAGGTTTTTTTTTACCTTAAAGTGTTTGTATAGTAATTTTTTAATAAGGCTTACCTGTAGGTAAAAAAAAAAATCTCCTAAACCTTTACCTATTCCTGAATCCTGACTGCACTGGCTCATGCGCACGGGGGATTCTCGGCTTAAGGCCCGGCAGATGCCGGACCTTGCTGGAAAGAAGTCTCCCGCACAGGAGTGATGACATCACCGCTCCAGCCATCCACTGCATACTAGTTCATAATGCCTTTTGCCTTACAGGTGACCAAACAAAAAAAAAAAAAAAGTCATGGGACCTTACAACCGCTTTAGTTCATTCTCTACATTAAGGCAAAAAAAACTTCTAAACACAGCTGCTCTCCAGCCCCCCTTATACTTACCTGAGCCTGTCCTCGATTCTGTGCTGTGCTTGAGAGCAGCCGCTCTCTCCCTCCTCAAAGGCTCAGAGTCATTGGCTCCCCCTGTTGTCAATTAAATGAGGTAAGACTTCACTTTGCAAAGAATAACCAATCACATGCAAGAAAAAAAACTGCATATATGCTTGCACATGATTGGATAATGGAAGTCAGCAGAGTTTCGGCTCATTTACCAAACTCTGGAGCAACTGAACTTGCAGCGTAAAATCTGCATTTTGCAAAGTGCATAGTCTTTTTCCCCTTAGTAAATCAGCCCCTTTGTGTGTTAGTGGACAAACAGAGCGTGGCTCAGGAGCAAGCCTGCTTAAGTACCCCCATAGCAAGCTGTTTGCTATGTGGGAATTCAGCAGGGGGGAGGAGCCCGGAGTGCCGGCGAGGAACCAGAGAAGAGGAGAAATCAGTGTTTAAAACCATTGCACAGAGCAGGTAAGTATGACATGTTTGTTATTTTATAAGTTTACAATCAGTTTAAGGGTGCAACTGCCTTTAAATGGCTCCTGAGGGTCAGGGAAGCTGATTTCAATTATCATAGATAGACCTGTCCTTGTGCCAAAAAAAATACCCCATGGTGGCTGGGAACATAAGGGTCAATATTAAAGAACAAAGATGGACCTTTTAATAATGTATATGACACCTTTTAATAATGTATTATTTTTATAATTATATGTTAACTGGAATCTTTAAATCAAGTTAACTGAAAGGCATTCCTTTTGTATTTTTTTTATCACTTCCCTTACTTCTGTCCCTAGAAATCCCTTACTGAAGCTCAGGTGATGTCGTGTCCTGACACCCCTAATTCTTGGCTTCTAGCATCTGTGCAGGGAGTCTGTGGTGCACTCCCTGCCCCTAGTATGTTTTTAAGGAGACTAGCCCCCTGGTATATAACTAGCTGGGCAAGGTAGCCCCTGGAATTCGCACATTTATGGTATCCTAGAGAGGTGAATAAAGTGGCAACCCCAGCATGGACCCCGACCAGGCAACCTCCCAACGCGTTTCACTCCACCCTTTGGAACTTAGTCATGGGGAACTAGCTGGCTCAGGTAAATGGTCTCCTCAACAGTTAATGCTGTTGCTACAACAGACAGCACACAATTTCTTATACCTAATCCTGAATACACATGATCGGATTTTTTGTCGGAAAAACCTTGAATGGTTTTTCTAACTGAATTCAGCTCAAGCTTGGCTTGCATACACACGATCACACAAAAGTTCTCTGAACTTTCGTCCGTCAAGAACGCATTGACGTACAACACTATGACGAGCCGAAGAAAGCAAGCTCAATGCTTCCGAGCATGCGTCAGAGTTGCTACAGACGATCAGATTTTCCAATGGGATTTTTTTCCGTCGGAAAATTTGAGAACCAGCTCTCAATCTTTTGTTGGCGGAAATTCCGACAGCAAAAGTCCAATGGAGCATACACACGGTCGGAATTTCCATTCAAAAGTTCAGACTTTTGCTGTTGGAATTTCTGATCGTGTGTACAGGGCATAAGAGGAGTTGGTGGATACAAGTGCAACAACATTATGGACATTTAAAACGCTGCTTTTACAGACTTTTGATGGTTTTTTTCTGCCTTTAAATGCCCCTTTGTGTTAGCCTATGTGTCCATACATGCATTTAGAAGCAGAAAAATTTAGAGGAGGAGCATTTGGGCAAAAAAAAAAAAAGCCAAGCGCACAATAATGTTCGCCCACTAATGCAGTCTAACAGTCAGAATGTTAATTTATAAATGAATATTCTGGCTGATAAAAAAGCATTTACACCAAAACTGTGCATATGCATGCAAAACGCAGCTTTGGGCTTGTTTTTTTTTAGCTGTATTTTCATTCCCTGGAGCAAAGAAATCCAAGGTAGGAAAAAAACATCCAGTTTGCGTGAGGCCTAAGTTGAGGAACCTTTCTATGAGAACATCTAGTCCATCAAGATGTAAAAACAGTGGCAGTTGTTTATAATAACAAAGCCATGTGATCAGCTTGTTAGTCTTGGCATGGCCATCACATGACTTTGTTAGAAAACAAAGTCATGTTTTTTTTCTAAGCAAATTGCATCTAAGCAGTCTGCATTGCAAAATTTCACCAAAGGCACAATCTCTAAAATTAGACCAAAATAAAAATTTGTCAAAATTTAAATTCTGACCTCTGTTAGATAACTAAGCAGAAATCTATGGGACTTGAAAGTAAGGGACAGATGACATAGGTGTTCTCCAGGTATTAGTGTTTTTTTTTTGCAAGATATTATTTTCATATTTCAGATGTTTGTGTAAAAGCATTTTGAACTTATTTGACATTTTAAGTACAAGAAAACCCATAAATTCCCTTTTACTTTATTTACTCAGAGGAGACAGTCAAGTCTATATATGTAATAACAAGCCATGCATATATAATAACTGTCTGCGAGCTAAAATACAAAAAAAAGAGTGCACTTTGAAAGCTTTGCTGAATCAGCTGCATTCAGGATGACATCAAGTTGCTGTTTTTTTCTCTTTCTGCTATAAATGTGTTATCCTGGCTGAACGTTAACCTGCATTGAACTGGAAAAGAATTCTGAAATCTTCCAAAACACCTTTTATATCACAGACAGTCGTCCCAGCCCCTGCATCAGCGATCGCTGTGCTGCAAATCTATTCAAATGTAAACCTGTTCAATTCAATTACCAGCCTGTAATAAAATTTGCTGCTTCAAACTCTATGTTGGTCACAGTATTCTGTACATGCTGGTGGCTCAGCGGGCCTCCAAATTGACAGTTCAAATCTATTTAGGGGAAAAAATAGAGATGTGCAATGTGAAATACTCTGGTTTGGACAGGCAAAAATAACAGACTGCTTCTCGCTAGAAGAAGCTGCACTGAATGAAGAATTTTTCCCTGTAAAAAGTTTACTAAGGTGTGCCGGAGATCATCAGCCCAAGTGTGAAAGTGACACTTAAACCTTGACCTTGGGCCAAAAATTAAGGGAAAACAAGCTACAACCTTTTTTTTTATGTATAAACTCTAAACTGAAAAGGTGTGTGTATGTATATATCTATATATATAAATATATATATATATATATATATATATATATATATGTATATATATATATATATATATATATATATATATGTATATATATATATATATATATATATATATATATATATATATCCCATTCTTCAACAAAAATAATCATCCCTAGTCATGTGATCAGAGCCAAGGCATCGGCCATGTGTGTGGTACCTGCAGAGGTACTGACATTAGACCCCCCCTATGTTTCTTTGGTAAAGTCTACATTACTAATGCATTGGTCATGTGGCCTGCATAGGAGTCCTTCTGATTGTTTTTTTTTAATGAGTGATTATTTCAGTGATTGCCTTTTCAGTTTAGAGTCTAAGGCCGCGTACACATGACTGGTTTCCTCGGCAGAATCCAGCAAGAAACTTGTTGGGAGACGTGTTTTGTCGAGGAACCTGGTCGTGTGTACATTTTTCGATGAGGAAACTCGACGAGCCAATAAGAGAGCATGTTCGGGAGTCGAATTTGGCTCGTCAAGTTCCTCGTCGGGCTGGTTTCCGACGAGAAACTTCAGCGTGTGTATGCTAAGAAACCCGCGCACCTTCTGTAAAAGTAGCGTTTGTAATGGAAATAGCACATTTGTCACGCTGTAACAGACTGAAAAGTGAAAATGTCTCTTACCAAACTTTTCAGTAACATGAGATTAGCAAAAGCAGCCCCAAGGGTTGTGCCAGTGGAATCGAACTTCCCCTGCTGTCGCATGTGTTGAAGTCACCACGTTTGAGAACGAGGAGATTTGCTCTTTAATGTGTGTACGCAAAGCAAGCTTGTCGAGTTCCTGGACAAGCCTAACAAGGAACTCGACGAGGAAAATTATGTGTTTCGCCCGACGAGTTCTTCGGTCGTGTGTACGCGGCCTAAGTCTCCTACATCATGTTTATTTCCTATAGAAGTATACTACCAGCATAAAGTAAAATAAATTATGTACTCTGTACTTGTTTATGTAGTGCAAACTATGGCATTAAATCTGTTCATTCATAGGAAAGGCATTAGAGGGCCTGTTGGGTATCTAAATTGGTATTCAACTCCCGAAGGTCGTCACATGTTGATAAAATAGATGGATCTGATTTTAATGTCATAATATCTGGTTTACTAGTCACCAGTTATGCAATACATTTGGCAGTTGTACAGATTAGTTGTTCATATCAACTGTAATGGTTGGCAGTGCTTTCCTTCACATGGATCTTGGAACTCTAATGATGTCATACATCAGCAGTCACAATGTTATATAATTGCATCGGGAGAGTTGACATCATCATACATACATCTTAGCACCCTTTATGGTTTAATTTAAGATTATGAAGGCTTCCAGTGAACCCCTTTATTACTAGAAGCACAATGATCATTTTTAAATGTGTCCAGACCTTTCCATGTTTCTAAAAAAACAAACAAAAAAATAACGATTGGGGTAGATGTTAGATGTGATATTTGGTGCAGCCTTCCTTTACATGAATCTTGGAACTTTGATGATGTCATGTATTAGCTGTGATATAGCTTTATAATTGCATTATGAGAGATGTCATCACCATGCATGTACCTTAGCATCCCCTGAGGTTTTATATATGATTTTAAAGGCTTCCAGTGAATCCTCTGATTACTAGAATAGTGACAATCTGTGATTGTGTTCAGAACGGTCCATATTTTCGAAGACCATGCAATGAAAGATTGGGGTACATGAATGCCCAGACAATTCCCTACAGTTAAAAGCCATATTGGTTAAAACCAAATACATTTGAACACAGGGTTGCAATATGTGATTTACGATCTGCAATATAATTAGGAAGTACTTACTGTAGCTCAAACGCTGGCAGTAGGGATTGCTTTTTGGGCCCCTTCCATTCTTGGCAGTAACATGCTCAGCCAGGGTTTCTCTACCAGGGTTATGCAGAACCATAGGGTTCCACCAGAGGTTGCTAGGAGTCCCTTGAGCAATGAGCAATGTCTGCCTCCTGGATAAGTTCCCAGTGACACCATTGATCTTTTTTAACTATGTAAGGTGGTAATTCTTTGCCAATCAACATCACACTATATATTGTATATGGAGTTATAAATTAATTACTCTGGGAAGTTGTTTCAATGGTTCCTCTGTGTTGAAAGATTGATAAAGGCTGCACTAATGTCTTAATATGCACACAGTCAAGCACAAAGCCAGTTTTTTAACCCAAAATAATAATGGGACAATTGACAAAGCTGACAGTAGTCCTTTTAATTTGGGTAATGTGTTGATTTCAGTAAATGTTTTAAAGAATGTAAAATATTATTTGAAAAACTGAAAATATCAGTTAAAAGCCACTTGCACATCATGAACATGTCATGCAACTAGGAAGTTTATCTACTACAACAAAAAGTTGTCTTTGCCATACAAATCATAATTTCATAAACCCAATTCTAATTTTAAAATCCTGTCTGATGGGAAAACAATGCCACGCCCACTGCGATTATCGATTAATCAGATTGGAACATTGATCGCAATAGACATTCTTACAAATTGCAATGTATCATTGACACCTGTAATCATACTGAATATAACAAACTTGATAAATCTATGATCTCGTAGTTACTCTCTACCCTCCTTACAACATTGGCACAAGATGCATATTGTCTACTCCCTCCTCACTTCCCCAGTCATTGATTAAGTTATACTGACTAGTTAAATGCTGTTGAGAGCTAAAACATTTCAGAATTCATTAGCTCTCCGGTGCTCGTCTGTAAAATAAAGTGAAGGTGAAGTGCACAGAGGCCTTAAGAGGATTACGTGTACAACTCACATAATGAAAATGATTTACTGTGCAAATACCCTGCTGCTAGAGAAAAAGCAGCCCATACATATGCTTGATCTGTAGATTTATTTACTGTCTCTCGATTTGCCTCACAGGACTGAGTGTCTGGGAGGAAGAAAAATATATAAGAAGCAAATCAATACACAGACATGTACTAAAGTACATTGTGAGAGATGGGAGCCATTTTATTGGAGGGTTTCATCTAATGACAGATTAGCTCAGCCTTTCTCAATCACTTTACATTATAGGATTCGGTGAAATCATTTTCAGATATCGGGGAACCCCTGCTAAAACCAATTTTTTGAGTGCCAATGGTAAAAATGTCCCTTACATCGGTTGCCAGTGAGAAGAAAGTCCTCTTTACAGTGATGGCCAGTGAGAAGAAAGTCCCCCTTACATTAATGGTCAGTGAGAAGAAAGTCCCTCTTACATTGATGGTCAGTGAGAAGAAAGTCCCCTTACAGTGGTGGTCAATGAGAAGAAAGTCCCCCTAACAGTGGTGGTCAAAAAAGAAAGTCCCCCTTACTGTGTTAGTCAGTGAGAAGTAAGTCCACCTTACAGCGGTGGTCAGTGAGAAAAAAGTCCCACTTACATTGGTGGTCAGTGAGAAGACAGCCCCCTCTTAAAGTGGTGGTCAGTGAGAAGAAAGTCCACCTTACAGTGGTGGTCATTGAGAAGAAGGTTCCCCTAACAATGGCGGTCAGTGAGAAGAAAGTCCTCCTTACAGTGGTGGTCATTGAGAAGAAAGTCCTCATTACAGTGGTGGTCATTGAGAAGAATGTCCCCCTTAGTGGTGGTCAGTGAGAAGAAAGTCCCCCTTACATTGGTGGTCAGTGAGAAGAAAGTCCTCTTTACAGTGGTGGTCAGTGAGAGAGAAAGTCCCCCTTACATTGGTAGTCAGTGGGAAGAAAGCCCCCATTACTTTGGTGGCCAGTGAGAAGACAGTCCTCCTATACATTGGTCACCCAGATAGGATTGTTTGATTACCTAACAAAAGTGGAGGTACACTTTAAGAAATATCTCTCTTAAAATTAGCAGATTAAAGAGGATGCAATGCATACTAGCTCATTATGCCTTTGTCTTACGTTTTTTTTTTTTTTTGGGGGGGGGGGTTACAACCTCTTTTATTCTAACCTACACTTTTTTCAATTTTGACACATTTGACACACAGTGCAAAATCCATTTGGGGCTCATAGATTTAGAACAGGCCCTCAAAAACAGACATTATTCTGCTGTAAGTTGTATGTGACAGGTGCACTTCAATTTACATTTTGATATGATGTTATACTGTATTATTACTATTTTTATTTCAGCATGGATGCGCGTAAACTGGAATTGTTTTCTGCTACTCGCAGTGTAAAATAAATCTTCAGTATTATTCAAAGAGAATAATTTTAGCGAACATGCCAGTTTGTTGAGCTGCACTGACCTCCGTTCTGTTTTTTCTGAGCTCTGTCATGTAATAATACTCTTAAGAAGTGGCTTCATTAATGCGAGATATTAAACAAAGCACTTGCTCTGTAATATCAAGAGATAACACATTGCATTTTAACACGTCTGTTCTTAAAGCTAAGCCTTTTATGTGTTTTTAATGTGTTTTAAAGAGGCTGTACAAATTAAGACTTGATGTAAAGCCAAGAAAGGCCTCTCGTAAATCTGCAGCAGACTTGTTTATCGTGTTCTGTGATGACTGTACACAAAATTTGTCCTGTTTATACAGCCGTATGAAGAGCGGGTACGTTTCATTATGCTGTTTTTTTCTGTTTTTTTTTTTCATTTCTCATGCTTTCTTATTAACATTTTGTATTTGATTTTTACATTTAAAAAAATCAATGATGCTCCAAGGATGGCAGTTTTTTCCCCAAATTAGCACAACAGTTTTTTAAAAGTTTCCTTTAAAACCTTTTAAAACATCCTGCCTTGTAGAAGGAATAGGGCAAACATTATAAAAGTTAAACTCCAGGCAAGCGGATAAATATACAGATATAACACATATATAGGAGATGTTTTGGCTGAAAAGGGATTTTAATTTCTGTGCATCCAGTCCTATGATTTACACAGCGCTGCCTTTTTTTTAATAATAAAGATGACATATTTGCCTGATTTGTGCAATGGTTTTGCACGGAGCAGCCCCAGTCCTCCTCTTTTGGGGTTCCCTGCCAGCACCCCCTCCCCCCAAGAGATGGGGGAGGGATGCTATGGAGGGAGCCACTCCCGAGCCACACTGTGTGTGTGTCCATTGACACGCACAGTGCTGATCGACCTTGTTAACTACTCCCTTCTCACTGGCTGTGTTTGAAAACAGCAGGAGCGAGTGACTCCCACTGCTGCCTTGGTCTCCATTGAGGATATTGGTCCGATGCTGCAAGCTGTCCCCTGCCCCTGAGAACTGAGTGATCACATCACTGCTGATCACTCAGTTTTTGGGTCCACTCTGGCAGAGCAGTGACTGTCAGTCACCTAAAGTGGCTTTAGCCCTCTGTTGACTGATTCTGAGTCACAGGACAGCGCAAGTAAGTACACTCCTGTGACTACATGAGAAGTATGGCCAAAAGAGCTTTGGCTATACTTTTCTTTTAAACATCGAGATTATTCTAAAGGTAAATCAAAATATGCTGATATATTTATTTGGAAATGCTGTAAGGTTTATGGAAACAAAGACGTGCCATTATTGTATGTTATGGATTGTAGACGTGGGTTACCTAATATTGCAAAAAACCTATAGCAGAAAAAGTGCAGGAAATTGGGATGTTTGAGCAATGAGCATTGAATTCCCTGATGTACTTTGTTTTCCCCATGGAGGGGGTGTCTTCTAATGTAAAGTTTCTCCAGGGTTCCTGACATATCAGACTTATAGGAAGGAAGGACAGGTATTGGAGCTCAGATATAATTGACAGTTTTCTTTACACATGCAATGCATTTTTAGGGTTCTAAGTCGAGGTCCCGCCACAAATTGTATACTTGTGACACGTGCTGTCTGTTGCCTTAATTCTTCTCTATTCAACATTTTGAAACACTGATGAACCTAAGCATCTCCAAACATATGATTTTACAAATGCTATGATCAATTAATTATACCTGGACCACTGCATTTAAATGGTGTTGGACAACAAGAAATACAAGGAGCAAGGTATTTCCAACTCTTCCGACAATTTGGGGTGAAAATGCTTCCCATAATAGCCGCCTGCCAAATTCCTCTTCCATATAACACAGTCAAAAGCTTTTTTTCCTCAAACAATACCCACGACCCCACAAAACCCCTCCCCTACACACACCCTCCAAATCACATCAAATAGTGGGTGTGGTCGGTCAAATTTCACGAAAAGTAGGAGGGTCTTAAAGGCATTAAATACCAGGATTGCATTACACACAGAGTGCAGAGCTGTCACTTGTAAACACAGAAACCAGACTTAAGTTTTTAGAAGTGATTGTGGCGAGCAGGCACCAAAGGGCCTGAGCCAGAGGTGGTGGAAATAAGTTCCCCCAATTTCCCCCTGAAAAAAGCCCTGATACAGTCATTGGGGAGAAAACTTCCTACAAAAAATGGTCATGAAGACAGGGCAGCCATCACAAATGTTGGGGCCCCTTACATGGCTTTAGGCATACCCCCCTGGAGCAGAGAAGGGGGGGCGGGTGCTGCTGAAAATCTGAAAATTCAGGTTCACCGCCCTTCTGTGGGCCCCTGGGTACATTTGGGCCCCTTACTAGTGTAATGCCTGTACCCCCCCTGATGGCGGCCCTGCATGAAGGTAATAGGGGACTACGTGAATGCAGCGCTCAATTCATAAATGACACATTCCTTTCTATATATCTGATAAGAAACGACAGCATGTCCTCCCTAAATTGTATATGTATCATCATTCTATATTGTATGTATAATTAAGACAGGTAGACATTACATTTATTATCATAATTACA
This sequence comes from Rana kukunoris, assembly GCA_029574335.1. Classification (NCBI taxonomy): domain Eukaryota; kingdom Metazoa; phylum Chordata; class Amphibia; order Anura; family Ranidae; genus Rana; species Rana kukunoris. Next base: position 509,433,288 of record CM056052.1, read on the forward strand.
CTTCAAACATAATATATGGACATTTTTTAAATTATATCACATTTTATGCAGTTTACAGTTTCGATAGATAGATAAATAGATAGATAGATAGATAGATAGATAGATAGATAGATAGATAGATAGATAGATAGATAGATAGATAGATAGAGCGTGTGTGGGGATTTACCTATTGATGAATTAATATGTACTGAGACAACACACATGAAATGAAAAGGCCTTCTGTACAGCACTAGACCATTCCTCTTGGTCATGTTACTGAAACTAATTTTCCCAAGGATTAGAAGACGCAGCTTCTGTGGATACATATCCCTGCTTACACTAGGATTCCATTAAAAGTTAATCATGTTTTATGATGGAAAAAAATAATTTGAGCCCAGTTGAAAGCCTTCCTTGAGGATCTTCATTTGTCACCCTCCTTTTGGGTTCCACACGCAAGGCTTGCAATGCTATAATTTAAAGCAAGGTTATTATTACAGCGCCCATTAATATGCTGCGGACGTGGGATTAGGAAGAGGGCCTTCTTTGGGTAGAGATGCTGAAATATTTGCTTATTCACTGAAGCCGCGGTGACAGCAGTGTAATTGATAAGGGGAGGTGGGAACGGGCCTGAAAGATGGAAGGCCGAGACTGGTGTGGCATCTTTCCCCCCGAGCATATAGATAAATAGCTGTGCTTTGTTCCAGCACTCTGCCACCCATTAGCCCATATATCAATATGGCACCACCATTTGTTGCAAAGTGCTTGAATTTAATATAAATAAGGCCTTGTGGTACATTTAAATAAGGGTCATTTTCTAAAGTGCTTGAGGGGGTCTACATTTATTTGTGTCCAATGTGTATTTGTGTGTGCAGGTTTGTGCAATATATAGATGGATGCTCATAGAAATATCATCAATGTACAAATTTGCTGCAGGTATACAGCCTTTAAAATTAATAGGCTTCCAATGTGACAGGGGCCCCCTTGTCTGCTTTTTAAGAGTCGTTCCTGGAGCCATTTGGTGAGAGTCGGCATGTAAGGGAAGGTAGTCTGTGCGTTGTTTAGTAACCTGCAACATCATCACAAAAATGAGTCAAGAAATGTGCGTTGCCAATAGCACCCCCATTCTGTGAACAATTTTTGGGGTTAAAAAAATATGATATACCCACCACATCCCTAAATAATTCTGTAATTTCTTATTATCAGTAGACCCCCATTGTGTCCTTTCTTTTACCAGTACAGTGTGGAAGAATAATGGGAAAGAATATGGTTGTATGCAATGAGCCATGCAGACTGAGACCCTTCTCTCCTGTTCATTGATAAATGAGACCCACAGAACATTTCTGAAACATGGAAACAGATAAAAAAATAAAAATGCTGCTTTAGAAGCCACCATCCTATGTTTGTAGAGCAAGGATTATAAAATGCGACTTTTTGTGATTAAAAGAAATGTAATTTAGGTAATTATTTTTCTCACCAAATGCTAAGGCTTTTTCAGGCTGCAGAATAGCCGCGATTCTTTGCGCATTTTCAAAATTCTAAAATTACAAATCGTACAATGCAAATTTCAGATGCCATTCATTTTAATGGCGCCTAAAACCACAGTGAGTGCGGTTCTGCCATGATTGTCGCACAATAAATCCCGGCAGACCACATCCCATGAAGCTTGTCACGCAAAAAAAATAATAAGGAGCTTCTTTTGGGCGAGAAGCATCACTCAATTGTGGTTTGTTGCGATTAGATCATGATTTAACGAGCCACTTTTGCGACAGAACCACACTGAGTTTTTAAGTGCCATTAAAATTAATGACATCTAAAATTTGCGTTGTGCGATTTATCTATTTAGTAGAGCGTTTTGAAATTGCAGGCAGAATCACTGCAATTCTGTCTTCGATTCAAAATGGCTAAGTGTGAACGTCCATTGTAGTGCCTTTGATAGTACACACATGTTGGTGTGAATTGATTCTTACTTATAGATCTAAAGGCCCTTAATCACTGGTCTCCAAACTGTGATACGACCCTTTGCTTGCTTCTATCCGGCCCTTGGGATGCTATTCCTCCAACTAACATCAATGATGAGGCACTATTCCTCCCACTGATGCCATCAATGGTGCACTCTTCCTCCCACTGACACCATTGATAGAGAACTATTCCTCCTGTTAAGACCAATAACGGGACAGTGTTTACTCCCACTGATCCTGGGTCATTTTATATTCACACTGGCCACAGTCTGGCCCCCCAGAAGCATTTGTTTGGGGACCCCTGTCCTAAATGATGCATAGCTCTAAAGGCCCTAAATGAAAATGTTTTAAATAGAGATCTACACATCAAACCAAAATGAGGGAAGAGGACAGAGGGATTGAATTCCAAAAAAGGACAGTCCCTTCAAATGATTGACAGTTGGGAGGTATGCATCCCAGTTGGTGACACCTAGCAGCAGTCTCAGGGTTTTTAGATGTCTAGACAAGGGAGGTTTTTACAGATAAATAATACACATACTCTATGCGTTAAAGGGATTTCTCAGCTATGCACACCCTCTTGTCTCTATGCCTGAGCCAAGGGTGGAATGATTCAAAGAAGTAAATGCTACATGAATCATCTGTGCTTAGTCAAGTTGGCCACGGCCAGAAATGCTAAGAGGATTATTTCTCAGCAAAATAAAGAATGGATATCTGGATGGGCAAATGGATGGGTGAGTTTGCATTGACTATTAGAAATTAACTCAAAATCATTTTTGGTTTGTGGTGGTTCCGATGCATTGCAGATTCAGATGTAGAGGACATTCAAAACGAATAGAGCTGCCTTTAGGATAAGGCGCCTCAGTGTGGAAAACTGTGAAAACTGTGTACGATAACACACAAAGGTCTTATGCGGCCCTAAGGCTGTGTTCGCCTTATAGAATTTTGTGAATGCCTGCAAAATTGTGCTGCACATACAGTATGCACATTTTTGCACCACACATATTAATTTCAATGGACTGCCCTACGTGCACCAATTGCAGGAAAATTCGCTCATTTACCCTTTTGTGCGTCAAACATTTCACATTTTTAAACCATGGATTTTGCCACATTTGTCATTTTTCATGTTTCTACAAACCACTAAACCACTCAGATGGTAGCTCTAGCTGTTTATTGTAGCAAACAATGCAATAGTAAATTTAACTATTGGATCTGATTTGTTGTTAGGAGCAATGATTTTTGTTCCAACTGGTCCAAATTGTCCTGCGTGTGATTTTTACATCTGTGTTGTTACAAGATGACAGGGGTTTGTTGGCTGCATTTGTTATGGAGCCCACAAAATATCCATATTTAAATTGATCCAAGTGGGGTCAGACCTCAAAGTATATTTAATTTACATTCTTGGCTAAAAAGTGTTAATAAAAAATATATATATCGTATTGTAAACTTAACCACAGTACCACAACACTTTCTTTTTTTGCACTTGTATTCATACATATATAGTGACAGCTTCCAAGGACCATAATTCACCCAAGGTGCAGATTCAATGAAACTGGAAGCCACGCCTCCTCATATACTGACTGATGAGCTGCCTGGGTATAATTTATATTCCGATGCTGACTGCTCGTGTATTATAAATGCCACATGGAATAAACTTGAGTCTCTTGTACTTTAGTTAATTAATAGGAAAACCATGACATCAAGCATTGCAGTGCTGGGAATATCACATATACATTTTCTTTGTATGAAATGCAGCAGAATTCATAATTTCAGGTCAGCTTCACAAAGCCAAAATGCGAGTTTGTTGTTAAGATGAAAACCAAATGCCAGTTTGTTCTTGTTTGTTCTTAAGATAAAAACGAAAGTGAAAAAAAAAATACGGAATCCCGAGAGATGAACAACATATTAAAAAAAGTCCCAATTGCAAAATTATAAAATTGCAATATTATTAGGTAATGCTGTAAGGTTAATTGGCTCCAGCCTGAATTAGCTCTAGTAAGTGTGTGCAAGTCCAACTGCAGCTATGAAAGGCCATGGTAACTCCATTGTGTGACTAATGCAAATATGGTACACATTTTAGGCATGGAGTCACAGACAAGTAAAGTTAGATGCACACCAAAAAAGGCATTAGGGATGGAGGATTGTGTATGATTTATTTGCTCTTGAGTATATAGCTGGATACTGTATCAGTAGAAATAGCCAGTTCTATAGCCAAACTTTGAGTAGCCCTAAGGCCCCATCTTCACTTTGGGCTGTTAGCAATTACATGCGGGATACGCAGCAGGGGTTCACGCCGATTAGCTGCGGACAGAAGCCCCATTAATATCAATGATGAACTAACAGCTCCCGCAGCTAATCTTGGCCACTCCCATTTAATCACTTATGTAGCCAGATCTTGAGCCCAATGACCTCTCCCCCTAGCCTGGAAGCAGTGTGCATCCGGGAGACATTTGGGGAGAGGTATAACAATTGTAGGGCTCACAGGGCTCAAAAGTATGCAACATACAGAGTACAGGTGCCTGGTGCAACATACAGAATGCAGATATCAGGTCTTTATAATGTACAATATGCAGATGTCAAGAATATGCAATGCAGAGGGCAGGGGTCAATGTGGCATTTTTAACTCATGGTGCAGAGTTTGACAAGTGGCGCTGCTTGTCAAACTCACCTATTGAATTCAGGGGGGGGGGGTCCCTTCTCTGCCTGCTAAATTGGCGGGGCTGGGCCTGATACTGGAGGGCCGGCGCTACCCCCTTGTTGGCGGCCCTAGGTGTGTCTGACCAGATCTATTAGGTTAGGGAGTGTACTTGGCAGTCTGGTCTAACTCTGGGACCTGTAGGACTGCAGTAATATTTAGAAAACTCTGGAAGCAACAAAAATATGGAGGTAGGACTATGTAAATGAAGGTTATTAGTACAATATCTTTTTGACTGAGTACCCTTTACTTTAGATGGGGTTTAAATTGTAATATGAAGCAATGCTGCTCACATTGTAATATTAGATTGGAAAGCATGGTATAATGCCTGCTTTTCCAAATGTCTGCCCAGCACGCTATAGCATCTGTTCCTGTCCAGCATCCTGTATGCCAGGTGATGATCTGATTAGCTATGTATCTTGATTGTAAGGAGATATTATCCCTCATACGTTCCATATTGATGTACTGCTCGGCTATTACTGTATGCGGAGGTCAGGCTGATCAATAGAGAGACATGTGTACATCATCTGCCGCAGCCCTGAAAAATGAGAATGAAGCCAGAGACCACATTAATTCAATTTGAAACCTGTTTCTTTGCTTAACAAATGAATAATTTGTCATGTAATCAAAGAATTGGATGGCACCCGGTTCTGTTTCGATCTGTCAGGGACACTTAATCATAGGTATCACAGTGTTATGTTATAAACGTCTGGTATCGAGAGTCCCAAATCCATATTCTATTGATATGCAAAATACATAGTCTGTTCATTTAAATCCTTTTTTTTTCATCTTTAAAGTGAACACAGCTCCATAACTAAAATGCCTCGTACATACAACTGGTTTTCTGTTGGGAAAACTGCCATGAGAGCTTTTGGCCTGGAATCCCGGCTATGTGTATGCCCTCTTTTTTTCCCGCCGGGATTCCCGGCAGTTTTTAAGCTAGCAGTTTTCCTATGGGAAAATACTGTGGTGGTGTATACACATGGCCGGGTTTCCCGACCAAAGCTCTCATGGCAGTTTTCCTGTCGGGAAACCCGGTCGTGTGTAGGGGGAAAAAGATTGAATGTATTTTCTCTGGAGAGGAGACGCTTGAGAGGGGATATCAATGTATGAATACGGTACTGGCGACCCTAGCATAGTAAAAAAAAATATTTAGTGAAAGGGAATTTGAAAAGACAAGCAACCATTAACTAAAGTTGAAAGAGAAGCAGTTTAACTATAAACTGCGTAGAGGGTTCTTTACTGTCAGAGCAGTAAGGATGTGCAATTCTCTTCCACAAACAATCGTATCAGCAGGGAGCGACGATAGTTTAAAAAAACTATTAGATGGGCACCTTAAAGACCACAACATACAGAGGTATAAGATGTACTATTGACATAAACACACACACACACATCATAGGTTGGATGGACTGATGTATTTTTTCAACTTCACCAATATGTAACTGCAGCGTATTTACATTGTTATGAATGGAAGTCTTTAGGGCACGGTAAAGCCAGATGAATACCAGATACATTTTGTCGCGTATAACACCGTCCGCCGCAATGCACATAATAGACGGAGCATTGACGGGCCTTCCTGACGTTGTTGTAAAAGTAATTTTTAATTTTGCTTAAAATATCCCTAAAAACAACAGTTCTTCCAGCAGTTTTGAGAAACGTAAATACGTTTGCAATTTAAATATGAAGTTAAGGCTTGGTATGCGGCGATGTAACTTTCATAATTATCTATATTCTTAATTGCTTTGAAATAGTGTAACTTTTTTTTTTTGTTTTAATTTAATATGGCTGTGCTCCTATTAATTCCATTTACAGTTTAATATTGATCTAAAGACCTAACACTTTACAACGTGAATGTAAATATTTTGTCTGTTTTCGGCACTTATCCATGATCAAAGAGCAATTAAAATAATTATTATGAGGCAACGTGAAACACAGCTGGCTAATGAAGCAAACAGACAGTGAGAAAGAAGGGTCTTCTTCAAAAGCATTAATTTCTCTCTAGAGAGTAATGTTCTGATAGAAGACATTTCATTTCTTAACAACTGAGATTTACAGCCTTTTATTTTTTTTCCTTTATTGTTAAAGTGCTGGAGATGGTCTCAAAAATATATATAAAAACATTAAGTAACAGATCTCTAGGAATTAATTAATTTAAAGGGGGTTTCCACTATTTAGATCATCACCTTGCATGCAAATGGGAGGTCTGCTTTATTGAAAATCCCCTCCCCAACCCACAAAAGTCAGCTTGTGTGCAGAGGCATTTAAAATGTAAGCTGTTGCTAAAAGAAAAAAGAAAAACTACTAACCCTTCCCTGACTTTTGACACTGGTGCAGGTGGTGCAGGTGATGTCTCTTTGCGTCACTACTGCCTTATGGGATAGCTAGGCCCTGCAAGAATATGCCCTACCTCTGGAGGCAGCAGTGAGAAACAGTGACATCACCCACACCTCCTAGAAGTGTTGGAAACCAAGACAAGGTGTTTTTATTTTATCTTATTTTTAAGTCACCTATGCAGGCAATTTGTCATGTTCTACATGTAACAGGGGTCCAGGGTTCACACCTTCTTACTTATAGCCCCAGTTCCTCCAGGGTCACAGGTTTAATATATTGAGTCTCTTTTCACCGATCAATTAGGAAGCTAGTGGAGTGTTCTTGATCAAGTACTGATGCTACAGTAGAGGTTGGAGATCTGCATGTACTGTCTGGCAGTAGTGCCTCAATCACAGAACTGGCAGTACAGAATTGGAAATCCTATTGAAAGTAGCTTGTTTCCATATTGTATCTCCATATTGTGTATTTAGCTTCTTTCCCAAAGTTAGGTCTTAGGCCACGTAGACAGGATCAAACTTATCTGATGAAAACGGTCCGACGGACCGTTTTCATCGGATATGTCTGCTGGGCTGTTTTGGTCTGATGGTTGTACACACCATCAAACCAAAATCCCCATGGACAGACAGCGCGGTGACCAATCCAGGAAGTAAAATACTTCCATGCATGCGTCGAATCCATTCGGCGCATGCGGGGGATTTCTGTCCGCTGGTTGGGCGTACTAACCAGCGGACATGTCCGACGGACAGGTTTGCAGCGGACAAATTTCAAAGCATGCTTTGAAATTTGTCTGCTGGACAAACCTGTCCGCTAGGTCGTACACACGATCGGAGATGTCCGCTGAAACTGGTCGGCGAACCAGTTTCAGCAGATTAATTTGATTGTGTGTACGCGGCCTTATATGTTTTTCGTAAGCTATTTTGACAGTTCCCATCTTTAAGCAAAGAACCAGTCCATTATAAAATTGACACTTGATACAGCTTTGCCTTTGGTAAATCTGGTGCAGGACAATAAAACTATTTAATACAATAAAATAAAATAATTTAATACTAATAAAATGACTTGATTTGATAATGGTCTTAGTTCAGCAAGACATAGTAAAGTGTGTGGAGGGGCAGACTGAAGTCTAACAAGGGGCTGTGGAAAGGTGGGGATTCCCTTCTTTAAAGTGGTTCACCCATGCAAGGCAATCAACATTTTCACCTAAAGTGTTTGTTGTCCAAACATTTCATATTCTTGATATTTGTCTGTTGTATCATGTACTTGTGTTACAAAGTATCTTTGTCTCTTTGTATTTTATCGTTTGTGTGAAATACGTGGTGATCCTGCTAGGCCCCCTGCTGACGTATTTCAAACTGGCCACACTAGGCGTAGGAGCACATCCTTCCCAACATGGTCAGTTTTCGGGCTGTGCTGGGAGCTCAGCCTGCCTGTCCTCCAATGGCCAAGACCTGTGCTGACATCCCCCTCCCTGCACATCTCCTCCCTGGGAAGATCAGTGTATTGCTCTTTCTCTGCCTCCTGCTGACAGGCTTTCCGCAAGTCTCCACCCCCACCCCTCTAAGCACATTATGCAGCTGAGAACAGAAGTTATGTGATCGCTTATAAAAAAAAAAGTATACATATATATATATATATATATATATATATATATATATATATATATATATAACATTTCATATCCCTAATATATGCCTGCTGTACCATGTACTTGTATGAAAAAGTGTCCTATTCTCTTTCTTTCGCTTCGTATGTGTGAAACCACTGATGTTCCTGCCAGTCCCTCTGCTTTTCAATTAAAAACTGAGCACACTAGGCAGGAAAGCACAGCCGGGTCAGATTTCTAGCTGTGCTGAGAACTCAGCCTGCTCTCCACCAATGTTCAGGCTTGTGCCCCCCCACAGAGCCATTCACTGGGAAGACCAGTGTGCTGCTGTTTCTCCCCCCTGGGGTCCCTATGCAGCTGGGAACAAAGGGTATGTGATCACTTATAAAAAAGAGAAAGAAAGATGTATAATGTTTTTAATATTTTTTGATATCTATACACAAATGCTTAGCCTTTCATTTCAATATTAAAATGAATGGGTTGGTTTCCAAGTGAGGGTCTCATGTATACTTTAAGCACCCCCTCTTCTGTTGCTTATACACAACTACCCTTTTTTTGCTTCATCGCCAATAACAGAGCCCCTTTTAAAAACAAAATAGTGAATGTTGGTGTCGTTGTTTCTCATGCAGTCTCATTGATATTAGGTGTTTGGCCATGGTGGGCTCCTTTGTCTGGTGTCACATTCTTGCAATAGGTAACAACCCATTACTAGACTCTTTTCTTTTACTGTAGTGCCACCAAATAGGTCACTTCTCCAGGCTCCTCCAGTACCGGGATGCTGATATAAGATCCTTAGCTTAAGGCACAAGAATTGAGTTTCTGCAGTGTAGCTGTTTAGAGATGAAATAAGGTTCTCCAAAGAAAATGATTATCGGTTATCTAATATGCTCGGAAAGTGCCTAGGTAAGGCTTTACAATGGTATCAGCGCTGCATAGATTTGCCTGTTTAAGAGTTATTGTATCATTATGAAATCAGATCTATTAAGCAACCTAACTTATTCTCTACCTTGATATCAAGTAGGAATTGTTAACCCCATCATGGCTAGACCTTTGTGCATTGAAAATATCATTGCTTCAGTCCCTGAGCATAAGGTTATAAATCAGTTTTCTGGAGCTGGGAGACAATTAGATAATTGTGTGGATAGGAAAGGTTCACTGTTGGATGGGACTATAATCTTTATAATGGATACCATGTTGGGTGGAAGGTGTATAGAGTCCATGTTAGGAAATTCCCTTTATGACATCTCTCTACCTCTCTCAGCCAGAGCACTGCATACCTTATTTACATTTTTGTGGGGGGTGTTAATGGGTGCATTAATCCACATTGTGTCATGTGTTCGTGAACATTGCATTATTGATGCCTATTGAAATAAATAGGCTTCTGATGCACCAGACATCCGAAACACCAGACACGTGACAATATTTTTGCTGCAACACATTGGAGGTTATTTAAGAAATACAAATCCACTTTGCACTACAAGTACACTGCAAGTACACTTGAAAGTGCAATTAAAAGTGCAATCGCTGTAGATCGCTGTACATATGAGGGGAAGCTCTAAAATGAGGGGAAGCTCTGCTGATTTTATCATCCAATAATGTGCAAGCTAAAATGCTGTTTTTTATTTTCCTTGCATGTCCCTGTCAGATCTACAGTGAATGCACTTCTAAGTACACTTGTATTGCAAAATGGATTTGCCTTTCGTAAATAACCAACACTATGTTATATTGCCATACATCACAGTGAGTGGCAACACATGTGCAGGGGTGTCAAACTCAATTTCATTGTGGGCTGTATCAGCATTATGGTTACCCTGAAGGGGCCAATTGTATCTGTAGGACTAGATTTCCATAGCACCTTACCTCCTTTTACTTTAGAAGTCAAGAGCCCCCCACCATTAGAAGTCGAGAGTCCCCAACCCTCCCTTACATTACCATAGCTCCCAACTTTCCCTGATTTCGAGGGACTGTCCCTGATTTGGTTCCTCTGTCCCTCTTTCCTCCTCATTTGTCCCTTATTTTGGCCTGATCTATATAATTGTATTTAAAATCATGCACTACCTATCTATCAAACAGTGTTTCATAGTGCCATTTCATTTCATTTCAATGGGATGCCTTAATTGAATACATGTTAAAGTGGTTATAAACGGTCGATTTAAAAAAATAAAAAATAACAAACATGTCTATATTTACCTGCTCTATGTAATGATTTTGCACAGAGCAGCCCTGATCCTCTTCTTTTGGGGCCCCCAGCTGGTGCTCCAGGTCCCTCCTCTTCATTGGGTGCCCCAGCAGAAAGCTGCTTTTCATGGGGGCACACATGCCGGCTCGTTCCTAAGTCCCACTGCTGCGTCCATTGACACAGACAGCGTCCCGCCCTCCGCTCCCGTGTCAGCAATGGCTCCTGCTGTGATCAATCTGTCCAATGAGGAGAGCGACAGCGACTGGAGCCGCTGCACTTGTCCACATCGCTGGAACGGTTCAGGCTCAGGTACGAAAAAGAGGGAGGGGCTGCAACACAGAAGGTTTTTCACCCTAATGCATAGAATGCTTTACAACCACTTTAATGTATGACATAATGAGCATTAACATTAATGCTCATTAATGCACAAATCGGCCCTCAATAAGGCGGTGCAAAGCATTTTGATTGAGTGCTAACTACAGTAGCCCACATCAACTAGTCGAAAATTGTTTTTCAATAGTAATATCCCTGAGAGATGACTCCTGTTTGGTTGCTATTATCATTTCCCTTGTGCTTGAATCAAATCCTCTCTTTGATTTATGCTGCAGACATGAGTTTAGTAGTAAGTAATAAATAAATGATAAATAATAACAGCAGATAGATTATACAATTGAAACAAAGGAAAACCAGGCTCCTTTAGAAGTGCCATCGCTGTAGCTGTTCTCGTATTATGTCAGCGCAGTCTGTCATAGTTTCAGTGCGGCAAGCACTCTTCCTGGCCGTGCCAGCTTTTGGCAACACGACTTTAGTAGTGAAGTGTACCTGAGCTAGCGGGAGCCTGCCAGCCTCTGCAAGCCCACTGAGAGCATCTGTCTTGCCAGCACCTTGCTCCCGCTGTCTCCTCTGCAGGCTCCCCCATTCTTCTGACTGAGAGCATAAATCATCCACCTGTCAGGGGCACAGGCTGGCTGGATTATGCAATGCCTGCCTTCATTTGGAGAACGGTGTGAACAGAAGATTGCTGCAAATGGCCTGCATTCATTTCAATGCTATTATAGCATTTCCACAGCTCTAATGAGGAATCAAGGTGATGACAATGAGAGGCGGCCTACACCTGGCTGTGATCTGGAGGCATATGTTACAGGCATCATAATATAGATGGCATGAAAAGGAAGACAAAGATAACTATTCAGGGGCAAATCATTCCAAAAAAATTATATATATATATATATATATATATATATATATATATATATGCACCTAAATGTTAAAACTATATACTGTACATGTAAATATCTTCTTAGCATAGCTGACAAGCATTTCTTTAACCAAAGATTTTATTAAAAATAAAACAATGTGTCACATACATGGATAGGTTTAGGCACATATAATCAGTGGCGGCCTGTGGTAATTTTTTTTTGAGGGGATGGCAAACAGTTCCACAACCCCCCCTTGTTGGTCGACGGACGGGTCTGGTGCACTTACCCCATCTATACAGCGCTTCACCAGCGGCTTCCCTCGCTCCTCTGCGGTGGCGACGGCACTTACTTTCCCTGCTCTCCACAGACATCGGGGCTGCTTCCGTTTCCTCCCTCCTCCTCTGCGGCCAATTGGGAGTCTTTTCTTTTCGGCCAATCAGAAAACGAGTCTCAGACCTGCTTCTGATTGTCCGGATTGAGGATCAGTGTTACAACAGCGAATATTCATTCGCTGTTGTAACACCTGGGTGGGCTCATGGCGCAATGCTCTGCGCTCTGAGCCCACCCTATTTTGAAGTCCATTAGAGCCCCCGCAACGAAGAATGTGGAGGTCTTCCTTGATGAACCCTAGGGTTTATTAGGGAATGATGTAAAAAAACATTGGAATTTTTAATGGAGTGCTATAAATACCTAATATATGTCAAACATTGGTGAAATGCAATTTTTTAAAATAAACTTCTATATATAATAGAAAATATTAATTTCCTGGAAAGGATCCCAGTAAAGTTCAGTGGCGGGGATACAACTGAACCCAAGGCAGTGTCCTTATTGAATTTCAAATATATATTTTTTGAATCTGGTTTAGTTTTTAAAAAACTGTTGCCAAACTGTTGCCAAATAAAAAAACAGTGCAATAAATAAAAATGCGGTATAGTAATTCTAGTTATATTATTTACATTTTTTGGAGTCACAGAAAAGTAGATTAAACACATATTTGTACATTGCAGCGAATTATTGTAAATATGAGGTGATAGGTAAATCTATCTATCTATCTATCTATCTATCTATCTATCTATCTATCTATCTATCTATCTATCTATCTATCTATCTATCTATCTATCTATCTATCTGTCTGTCTGTCTGTCTGTCTGTCTGTCTGTCTGTCTGTCTCTCTGACTGTCTGTCTGTCTGTCTGTCTGTCTGTCTGTCTGTCTATCTATCTATCTATCTATCTATCTATCTATCTATCTATCTATCTATCTATCAATCTATCTATCTATCTATCTATCTATCTGTCTGTCTGTCTGTCTGTCTGTCTGTCTGTCTATCTATCTACTGTATCTATTTTTCTCTGTCTCTCTTTCTATCTATCTATCTCTGTCTTTCTAGCTATCCATCTCTGTCTATATCTATCTATCCATCTACCAATCTATCTACAGTATCTATCATTTTTAGTGTTCCAAGCTAAAGAGCAGACCAATGAAAAAAAAAGTATACTCTATTTTTATATATTTACCGTAAGAATTGAAATCAGTTATATTATCTACTAAGAGAATATTGCCTTACCCATTAAGAGTGCTTACAGTTGCAATTAAGTTTTCTTTGATTGGTTCGCTTGGCCGGCAAATTACTTGTTTCTCTGTGCAAGTCAATAAGGCTGTCAAAAGGAGCTGTTTGCTAGTAAGTTAACCAACAACACACTGTAATTAAAAAAGAAGAAAAAACAAACATAAAACAAAGAGTAAAAACAGCGGTGACGTGATATTATACTAACACGGATATTTTTTGCACAATTATGCAGTAATTATTGTTTTTATTTTATTTTATTTATTTATTGTTAGTGGTTTGAGCTCCCTAAACAGGAAAAAGCAACGCAAGAGTAAATAATATCTGATGAATTAATCTCTGTCCTCCAGCTAGAGGGGAATGAGCTTTATCATCAGCGCTGTATTTGCCAGATGAAAAGAACAGTGACAGTTGACTGTGCTCAGCACGTCACGCTGGCAGAATATGCTGTCACTGGCCTATTTGAATACACTGACATGCTTATTATCATGTTTAAGACCACTGACAATGGTGTGTGCACACAATGGCATGTATTGCCAATCAGCTGTACAAGAAATGCATTTTTCTCTTGTTTGAACAGCAGTATTATAAGCTGACAGCGTTTAGTGTTTAGGCAGGTTTTTTTTTTTTTCTTTTTTATCGTGTCTATTTTGAATGCGTTTTGTAATCAAGATGAAAGATTCCTTTGTTGTGTTTTATAAACTGAAGACAGAGCTAACGTGTTTTGCTTTTGATTTTTATGCTGTTTGGACAACTGTTTTGCGATCTGAAAATTATTATTTTTATTTTTTTAAATCAATTTTCTCTCAATTGGTTGTTTATTATGTAAATATATGTGTTTGACTGTTATAATTTTTAAGATTTGAAAGAAAGGAAACCTCTACTGCAGTTCTATTCAGGATCCATTCACACGAAAGCCCTGTACACACGATCAATCAAACCGATGAGAACGGTCTGATGGATTTTTCCATCAGTTAACCGATGAAGCTGACTGATGGTCAGTCGTGCCTACACACCATCGGTTAAAAAAAGTTTGTGTCAGAACGCGGTGACGTAAAACACAACGACGTGCTGAAAAAAATTAAGTTCAATGCTTCCAAGCATGAGTCGACTTGATTCTGAGCATGCGTGGATTTTTAACCGATGGACGTGCCTACAGACGATCGTTTTTTTTTACTATCGGTTAGGTATCCAATTTAAAAACAAGTTTACATTTTTTTAACCGATGGATAAATAACCGATGGGGCCCACACACGATCGGTTTGGTCTGATGAAAACGGTCCATCAGACCGTTCTCATCGGTTTGACCGATCGTGTGTACGCGGCACTAGTGTGTGGTGGTAATGCATGTGCGATATTTATGCATTGCATTAAGGCAGTCCATTACATTCGTAGGAGCTGCTAATGCACTACAAAATCTGAAATGCGTAGATGTAGGTGTTGCAGTGCATACAATGCAAGTGTGTTGTGCCACGGTGCCTTGGTCCACTGATTGATACACATTTTACTGCACTAGTGTGAATGGGCTCTTATTAAAATAACTAGTCTCATTTAAACACTGGACATTTTGGTTCACCTTTAGTTTATGTTTACCTAGTTTAGTTAATTTAGTTAATGTTAGTTTGTAAATGAAAATTTGAACTAACACTGTATACCCTCCCCACCCCTCCACTCCCTGCTGTACTTACATCCATAGGGGCTGAGCTGTCAGTGCCCACACATCCGATGCATAGCCCCAAAGATTTGAAATTTCCATTCTTCTCCTGATGCTTTCTGCTGCCACTGACCAATCAGAATTAGTTTGACCTGTACCATAAGTGCTGCAGAGAGAAGAGGGAGATGAGTGAGGATTTCTAATCCCCAGACCACTGCACCGGCTGCACAAGAACCATCAGCTCAGCGCCCACAGAGGTAAGTACAGCGTGGACTGGGGGGTGGGGAAGGTGTACACTATTATTTCACATTTTTATTTTTTGGAAAAGGTGAACAACATTTTAAAACTTTTCTCAAAATGTAGAGAGATGTCAATGCTCCAAGCCCATATAAAAACCCCTCGCTTATGGCACTTCGGTTACAGACCAACCACAAAGCAGAAAGTCACACCACCAACCTTCCTGCTCACCTTCCTGCTTCTTCTGTTGCAGTTGGAAAGCAGTTAAGGAAACCTGGAACACTACTAATAACTTTTTTGTGCTTGTTTCATCGATTACAGTTGTGGTGTGACAGAACATACGCCGATCAGATCTGAGGACGTGGTTTGTGCATCATGGATCCAAAACTATTTCTAATGATTATATTTTCTCAGCTAGAGCATGCCACTCATAGAAAAAAAACTGCTTGATGGCTTGAGTTAGGGATTAACTGCACAGGAGATTTTAAGCCTCATACACACGTTCAGTTTACTCTGCAAGAACCAGCAAGAAAATTGCTGGCAGAGCGTTCTTGCCGAGTATACCGAGCGTGTGTACGAGGCTTTCAGGTTTCTCGACAAGAAAACTGCCCAGAACCTAGACAAGAAAAATAGAGAACATGTTCTCTATTTTTCTCATTGTGAGATTCTCTCTAGTTTTCCTGCTGAGAAACCCAAGAGTGTGTTTACTTACCTGGTCGTCGTGGAAACCCACGCATGCTCGAAATAACTTTGATGCATGTGCGGTAGATTCCTAGGCATAGGTAGGGTGCAGCAAGATGGTGGCGACAGCATCGAATGTGACGAGCGCCTGGTCGTCGTACGCGATGACGTCACCGCGTTCTTGCCTTTCAAGAGAACCGCAGTTCTTTTGAAAGGAGAGTCTGTACACTCGGGTGGCAAAAGATTCTTGCCAGGGATCTCATCAGGAAAAACAATGTTTTTTCCTGACGAGATTCTGGCCTGTGTGTATGAGGCTTTAGAAGAAAAAACAGTAGGGTAGTATAGTAATCACTTATATCTGCAATTACTGTCCAAAAAACTAAATGCATTCAACCCAGTAACCATTTACCAAATTTTTTTTTTTTTTTAATTGGACCCCCTACTCTTAATGTGAAGACAATTTGCCCTGAACTGTAAATAAGCCTGACGTATAGGTACATTCTAAAGTGAAAATTATTTTTTTGCATGGTTTTTAGTCCAGACAAAATTGGAAGGTCATCCTACTTTTTTCCTTCTGTGATCTGGGAACCCCATAGCAAACCTGGTTCCAAAAATCACTGCAGGCTTCTTTCTTTCATGTCATCTGTGTTAAAACAACATTTTAGAATACGGATGTTTCTCCAGGCCACCAACCACAGTTCAACGTTCCTTGCCTATACCAATTAGAGGGAGGAAGTTACCTAGCAGAGATTTCAGGAAGTACACTCTTAGTGACCCTGTTCGGTGCAGTCTGGATTTTAGCCACACCGTATTATAGAAAAACTGTGATTAAGGTAAACTGAACTTTGTGATATTAGTCCAGCTGCCATGTGTCCTGCATTGCATATAAAGCTTTCTGATTGGTTTCACTTGTTGCCCTGAAATGCTCTTTAAAATGCTTAGTTGTCATTCAATATAATACCCGCATGTTGCTTCCCAGTAAAAATAAGCAACGGATTATCTTTTAAACCGTTAAGATGCCATGAGGCAACGTGTTTAAAAGCAATCATTATTTTAACGTACAGTGATAGCGGAACAGCATCTGGGAAGCAGCATTAATAATATATCGATAGGCCATCGAGGGACGCTTCTGAACAAACATCCTGGCATGGAAGAAGCACAGACACTATTGTCTCTCCTGCTCCCTTCCCTCCTCGTCCCCAGGCTTGTGTAATGCCAGAACAGGCTCTGGTCCAAGCATTATCCCACGTCTAAACTGTTCCGGTGCATCCTCCGTGGGCACAGGCAGGAGGATAGAGCAAGGCATCGCTAATAATGACTTGCCCTACAGTCACTTAAACACCACAGTTAGTTTATGAAGTTTCTCCGCACACTTTATTGAATTTTCAGTTTGGTTCAATTAAACATAAAGAAAACAAATGTTCAGGTTGTTATTTCAGCTGACTTAAAAAGTAAGGAAGCAATTTTATGGATCCCTGAGTAATGCAATGGGAGCAAAGATAAAGCCTTGTTTGTTTCTCAGTATATAATACCTGACATAGACAAAGATGGTGGTTAAAAGATCTCGGTATAAAAAAAATCTTTCCAAAACAGAAACGATTGTCTCTGCTAAATATGTACACCAGACCATTGTCTTGCACATTGCAACATTTACAATATATAGCTAAAGGTTTGTGGATACCTGACCATCACATCTATATGAGTATGTTAAACATCCAATTCTAAAGTCATGTTACCCTCCCACCCTTTGTGGCTGACAGCCACCCACTCTTCTAGGAAGAATTTCTACAAGACCTTCGAGTGTGTCTGTGGGAGTTGGTTCCAATTCAACCAAAATAGCATTTATGTGGTCAGGTACTGATGTTGGAAAAGAAGACCTGGCTTGCAATAAGCATTTCAATTTATCCCAAAAGTGTCCAACAGAGCTGAGATCAGGGCTCTGTGTAGGCCACTTGCGTTCCACCTTACTAAACGTGTCAAATAATGCTCTTATGGACCAGACACTGTAAATTGGAGGGATGTATACTTTTGTTTGGCCATAAGATGTATTTTCTCACCTTTTTTCTATCATTGCAAATGTATTTTATTATTTTATTAGTAAGGTAGTAAACGTGTAAGTAGTTACAGGAGAATTAGGAGAATGTGTGCCAATTAGATTCCTTCCTCCATTGGCTCAATTCTGTCTTTGGGGGCGCCTAACCTAGAAATTGAGGGCAACATTTTTGGCTGACCTAAGAGAAGAAAGAGTTTGTGTTTTCAGCTAAGTGGGTCAGGAAACCCCTGCTTCCTCCATGGAGCATCACACCCCAGGGAAGCTCAGGGATAGAGGCATGGATGCCTCTTACTCTTTGGGAGGAGAAATTCATTATACACTGTGTACTTTCTGCTAGTACCAAGAACTTATTTTTATTTTGCAATAGGTGTAGATTTTTGAGAACACACCATGGCGTAAACCAAACATTTGATTCATAAATCCAGGGCAAACCAACAGGTTGGCTTCAATACACCCTTCCCTAGCAGCTCATACTCATCTTTCTCTTTGCCCACCCACAATGAATTATATGATTTTACAAAGCTCTGGGCAATTAAAGGAATTCCCAAATATATTCCTTTCAACCATGTATTTATCTGTTTTAGCTGAAGTTGCTTTTTAAAACTATAATGTTTAGCATGCTTGTTTGTCTTGTTGGTGGGTTGCAGACTGCCTGCACCTTCTCCAAGTTCTAATGTTTTACATTGCTGCCCACATTCATTTCCTCAAACCCAATAAAAATATTTTTTGACATCCCTTTCGGAAAGACACATACAGAGTGAGTTTCAAGCTACAGAAGACTGATAGAGTGCAGATAGATGATGTCATTGCATATCTCTGGAGGTTAGAAAAATGTTTCCTGTTTCTTCCTCCTAAACCCCCAGCTAGATCTAGTTTCATTGGGAACCGCAAGGCTGGTAATGCCTGTTTTAGGAACTCTTTAGGAGATCAATAGGAGAAAAAGCTATAGAAAGTTTAAATGGCCTCTGCAAATGTGAATAATAGAGAATATTGCTGAGAGGGAGGTGTCTGCGGAATTCTTTTACAAATGTCAGAGTCTTTGCTAAGTACTTCACAAAGCCTTTATCAAAAGTGCAATGACTTCATAATAACAGTCCACCTTTCTCGCCGGGATTAATTTATGGCTGCATTCAGGGCTTAAACACAGTATTGTATTTACCACTAATAAGAAAATTATTAAGGGGAAAAAATTAAATGTAGCAAATCGCTCGCATTGAAACAAGTCTCCGGTGTCACATTCGCTACTTGCCTTGAAGATGGATTTAGCAGAAAAATGAATTTTGCAACAAGAAAACACATTTTAAGCTACACGCTTGTCATTTCAAAGTTAAAAAATTTCTGTCTGCAGGTTCGGAGATGGTTTATACGGTAATGAACCTCAGAGTAGTCACAGATGACTAGAATTAACAAACAGCGAATTGTTATTGAAATAAAGATTTTATTTTTATTTTACTAAAGGACGAATTGCTATTGTTAAGGGCTGGCCAAAGCACTCATTGACTAGCTGGTGCTAGATGGTGTACATGTTAGATGGTGTAAAGATTGTTTATTAACTATAAATTCGGGGCTTTACCTGGAAGTTGGTAGGCTGAAAAGAAGTAACTAGTTCGATTTGGAGGTAGTTACTGGAGGTAAGCAGGATGACCACAGTCTAAGGCCTCGTACACACGATTAAATGTGTCTGTTCAAATCGGTCTGACCGACCGATTTGAACAGATCTGTCTGCTGGGATTTTGGTTTGCTCGCGTGTACACACGAGCAAACCAAAATCCCCGCCAGCAGACAGCGCGCTGACGTGTCGGTGACATGGCGGTGACGTTGATGCCGCCACGTCACCGCACCAGGAAGTAAAACACTTCCGAGCATGCGTCGAAACCATTCGGCGGGTGTGCGAGAAGACATGTCTGCTTGTTAGCGTACTAACCATCAGACATGTCGGGCGGACGGGTTCCCAGCCGACAGATTTCAAAGCATGCTTTGAAATCTGTCGGGTGGCCAAATCCGTCTGTTTGCCCATACACACGATCAAATCTGTCTGCTGAAATGGTCTAGCAGACCGTTTCCAGCAGACAGATTTGATCGTGTGTACGAGGCCTAAGGCATGGTTTCTCAACTAGGATTCCTCCAGAGATTGCTAGGGGTTCCTTAAGCAATGAGCTATTTCTGCATCTCAGATATGTTCCCTCTGACACCATTGACTTTTTTAGCTATCTGTAAAGGGGGCAATTCTACCAAATAACCATTCTTCCCAGTGACTGACACACTAATGTATCATGAGTTGTAGGTATATTCATTTTTAGCAGGGGTTCTCTGAGATCGAAAAGGTATTTCAAATATTCCTTTGTGTTGAAAAGGTTGAGAAAGGCTGGTCTAAGGAATAGTAAGATGCAAAGAAAAGCATAACAAATTCTGAGGTCCTATTATTTTCCCCTCAATATGGAGAACCCGGTTTCTTGTGTGGTTTTTACCAAGCCACCACAGTTTAGCATCTCTAATTTCTGACATTATTAAAAGATGTCGAATTCCCCTTTTATACTGGGTTGGTCTTCTGAACTATGAGACACTGTGATGTTTTCCTTCAGTAGTAATAAGCAATAAGCTGACGATTATTACCGCAGGCCATGGAGTGTATGTTGCACGTTACACAAACGGTCACTGGCGCTAGGAGGGATATAGGCCGGTCAATGAAGCAAAAACAAACCCTTTGGTGATTTCTGTAGAGGGTATCATATAAACAGTTCAGTGCAGCGGGAATGACGGTACCCGGAAGTACCCAACACAAGTAATATACACAAAACAAGTCCGCGCTCTTAAATGTTTGTAAAATATATATAAAATATATAAGCCCAATGTTGTTGGGATAAAAGAAAATAATCATATAAATATAGAGAAAAAAGAATCCATTTATTGCAGATCCACTTCTAAAAACAAGGGAGAAAACGGTCCATATAGGATAATATACAGGGCTGTAGAGTAGTAAGCAATGTGCACAAACAGTTCCACCAGCAGACACCAGCAATTCATGGGGTTAAACCTCAACGGTTCCATGCACAGGCCATCATGAGGACAAAAACACACGCTGACAGTACCTTGATGGTAGATGGTATAAAGTGGTACACAGAGAGCCGCCGTCAGATCTTAGGGTGAGGACCTGACATCAAACAGTCCACAATGCTGGAGTGTCACCACAAAGAGAAAGGGACGGTGCCATCCGACGGGACCATCCGACGGGTCTTACAGCCGGAAATGCGGCGCAGTAGGCTCTGCGGGGACACACGCTCTTCCCGTCCGATCGCATAGACGTCACACGTCTGAGACGCCACTTCACGTTCAGACCAGTGGAGCTGAAGTATCCTGGACGCCCTGCTAGCAGCTTCACTGAGATGTCCTGTTCATCGGCCGAATTCTCTCATGTTTCAGACCAGCCAGCGGACTTGTTTTGTGTATATTGTTGCACGTTACCATTAGTAGTTATAAGGCATTTTTGACTGCAGTTGGTAGCCTATATTTTATCCTTGACCTATTTTAGTAACATTGACTATACGTCTTCCCTGTTAAGCTGGCCATGGACCTCTCAGAGAAAGGTTGGATATGCACTATCTGATCTTCTTATACCTGTAGTAACTTGTGCCTGTGACATCAGTTTCCCCAGACAGGAAATTAGGCAAAGTCTGCAACAAGGACACAGAGCGCAATAGAAATATAACAGGGGTACTATATATCTATTACCGTACTAATTAAAGGTACTTTATATCTGTCTAGCTGTTTAAGATTTTCCATCACTTCCTGTCTGGTAAAGGGACATCTATCTAAAATAACCCCCCCCCAAAAAAAAAAACAGATAATGACTGCAGTACACCAAACCTGTATAATGTCTGTTGGCAGGGCTTCTTGTTGCCTCCACCAGGGGAGCATGTAGCAGTGTAATAATGCAGTGGCATTTCATAACAAGAAGTTCCTGAACCAGGACCTTTTTTACAGATTAATTAGGTCTCAATTAAAAATGAAAGTTTCAGAATTAAAAATATTAAAAACAGCATTTGGAATTACATTTTAAAGCTCATATGACATTTTATGATAGGGTTTTTATCGACTTTAACACACACTGATAAAATAAAGAATTAGATAATCACACTGATTTAGAAAATGTAAAAACACTCTAGCTTTCCTTTAGGGTTCAAGGAATGAAGAGTTAAATGATCTGCTGTGCCCTGGCAAATCTGGCATTCCTAGGGTATTCCAGTATACCAAATAAAAAGACCTTCTGCTAAGCTCAGGCACAGTGGTTCCAGCAAACACTAAACGATACTACAATAAAATTTTCACAGAGACTGCAAGGTTCTTTAAAGTCTAATTTTGGAAATACATGAGAGTTCCTTACACACTATGATAACATTAATCTTTCAATGGGAACAAGTGCCGAATGTGTCTAAGACCAGAAGCTTAGAATTCCAGCAATGAAAGCGCAGCTTCCTGGCACGAGTTCGATGTGATCGTATCTGTTATATATAACACAAGTACATTTCAGCTCTGCGGGAGCCACTGTTTACTCCTTTCTCAATCCGAAAGGAGAAGGTGAAAGCTGCAGAAAGGAGATGAGAGCTTAATAGATGGATAAGTAAGAACAATTACAAAAAAATAATACAAAAAATCATTGCGTGCTTAAAATCTATTTAGTCATAAATGTCTTCTGGTATTCTGCAAAATGTTACATTCGTACATATTTTTATGTTAAGCTCAAGTTGTACATTCAAGCTCGCATTTTACGTTCAAGAGCAATGTTTGTACTGAATGCAGACATAGCTGCTTTTATGGCAAAATAGTTTGGAATATAGGCAGGAATGGCCACTGGCCAGTACTAATATGGTTAGCTGGGCTGGCAGTCCTTAGTGGGAGATACTTTAACATTCAGAAACCGATCAGACTGGGAATTGCAGTCTGTAACACAAGTTGCCACATGAACATATTCGCCAGCACACCAAGGATTGTATATAATGTCCAAAAGTTTTAATGCACAAAAAACATCACAGGAGGTGCAACATTTCGAGGCCACGCAGGACCTCGCCTGACGAAGAGGTCCTGCGTGGCCTCAAAACGTTGCACCTCCTGTAATGTTTTCTGTGCATTAAAACTTTTGGACGTTATATGCGATCCGTGGTGTGCTGGCGAATATGTTCATGTGGTTGATTGTTCCAGTACCCAGCTGGTGATCGCTTCAGCACCCATTTTTGTATTTATGAGCCGTTTCTCCAGGAAGGTGTGCGATTGGAATATTTATTAGACTGTAACACACGTTGGACATTTTCTAGCTACCTGGCCCTTATTCTGACTTCCAATCAAGGAGTCTGGCAGAGGGAAATGTGCTAGCACTAATGTCCTTTGTGGTTTTAATATGTCATGTGACCAAAGGTCACCAAAGTTGATGCTAAAAGGTTGTCACATGGTGTGGCACAATAAACTATGCCCTTCCTTTCACCATGCCAAGGAATCAATGCAGGACCAAGGAAGACTTGGCTTTGTACACTTTTTTAATCCAAAGAAATCTGTCCCTACTATAAAAGGGCCCATTGCATGAGTTTGTGACCCCAGGTCAAAGGTTCTGAGTCCTTCCTGATAGGGTTATACTTTAAGAGAATCTGTGGTTTGCCCTTCACAGGATATAGCAACAGGTTCTCTTGAGTGCCAACTTGATTAGCAGCCTATATATTTACCCTGCTGCTCTTTTACCCCATTAGAACATAGAGATAAAGCCCTGTGTGTTGGGCGTTGGAGCATGCAAAGAGATGGGAATTCTCCCCCTAAGTAGAAGGAAGGTGGAACGTGAGTCACATGTCCATATATTCCAATGCTGGGTATTTTTCTTTTCTCCAGGCAGCCTCATAGAGCATTGGGGGAATGAAGGTGAGTATAAGGCAGACTGGGCATTATACAATTTCCTTGTACAATTTTCTTTTAGATTTACCAAAACTATATAATATGAGGTAAAACCTAAACACTTTTAATTTGTATGCAATCCGGCAAGGCCTTGCACTACAAAGTTAAAGGTAAATCTAAAGGGAATTAAGATTGTATAATGTATGGCCAGCTTAAGCTGCTGCATTGGTCAACATTAATGTTGGGTAAAGCCATTAATGTTAAGTAAAGCACACTTTAATTTTATAGTGGGCACATTAGTCAGCAGACTTATGTCTAAGGTCTTCCTGACATCTCTCAACCAAGCCAAAGCGCTGGGCTGGGACGGATTTTCCTGGATTGTAGCTATTTTTCCCCCCAAGATATGCTGGCAATTCCACTTTCCTCCGCCATAGGCTAAAGCATGCATGTTTCCCCAATGCAAGCATCCACCTTATTGCACTATGTTTAGCAGGAAGGATCACTTGGCAATCACACTATGCTTGCATCCAGTGTCTGTAGGCACTGTTAATCTCTCACACAAAAGGACAGAGTGTTATTATCTTTATCATAATCAGGCCCTTATGTAAAGGCAATGAACATATAATAAGTGGCTTTTTAGTGCAGAAGAAGCTTACACACTTTAGATTATTCCACTCGGGTCAGAAAGAGATAAGGTTTCTAGCTTGTGGTCACCCAGGAATGTGTTTCTGTCCCCTGCAGCCGCGCAGGTAATAAAAGATGACTATCTCAAACATATTGCATTAAATATTAGCTACAGGCTAAGTGGGCTCCTGTAAAAATAGCAATATACTGAAAAGTGTTACAAAAAAACGAGTCCCAGTGGCCAGTAGTGACTGATTTAAGATTCTCATAGCACTGCAGGTAGGGAGAAGGGCTGCAATGCTATAAACTGCATTCAGGTCCTTCGAGACAGGAATGGGAAACAGAAAGCATACCTTTTATAGGCAAGGTTAGAGGGTGGTGGGCAAGAGGTCAACCTTACCATCCCCATTTTATAAATGGTACAAGGTGATGACAAGTGAAGGAATTCCAGCAGGATCCATGTGAATTGTCACAGGAGTGAGTTAGTCAGGTCAGGTTTCATAGCTGGAAGTGCTGTTTCCAAAGCAAATTGCTCTTGACTCACCTTTATTGGGCATAATTGCTGGCAGTTTATAATTTCCTAGAGCGTAGGAGTCCTGCAGGCTGAAAACTGGGTTTTGCTGGAAAGACCCACTTTTGCTAACTATTTAGCTTATAAAAAAGTAAAATGCTTTAGGAATAATATATTTTTAAAATACTTATGAAAATGCTTGTTTGTACTTACTGTGCGTGGGAAATTACCCCTTTTTCTGTAAAAACTTAAACATTTGGGATTTTCCATTATTGGCACAGAGACAGCAATAGAGACCAGTCTAATTAATTCCTTTCATTCACTGTTTCTGAGCAAAATTCTGAACGCTGGGGCCAAAGAATAAGCACCAATAGGCCACAACCTAGAAGTGTACATAATACTTTTCTGGGGGGTCCCAATCTGCTGGCTAAATCTCCTGGTGCACTCAACTTCTAGAACCAGGCAATCTACATAACTCTAATATTGGGTGCCAGTCCTTTATTAATCTAGGGCAGCCCTTTTTAACCAGGGTTCCTTGAGTTGTCTTCAAGGGTGCTTTGGCAAAATGCCTAAAAATTGCCCAAAAATTGTATACAAGCCAGTGTGTGTGGATGAAGGCTGCCTTTTAGTTACACAAAGCCACAGGTTTTGATTGTGCACCATTACAACCTTCTAGCTGCTGACATCCCAATGACCAATGGACTCATCATTTGATATGGAGGATGTCAGTTGCCTGCATAGAATCCTTGTTTGACCCTCCACTGCCCCTCTCATTAGCTGAGTGAGGGAGAAGAGAAACATTGAAATTCAAGTCAGTACCAGTTTTCAAAAGTGTATTTGCTTTGGAAGGATAAATAACTTCTAAAGTTAGGTGTCCTACTTGTGTGTATGATGCATTATGTAAAACTATTAGAATAATTTTTTTATTTTAGAATGGAGTGCCCCGAGACTTTGCATAATGTTTATAGGGTGCCTTGACTGAAAAAAGATTAAGAAACTCTGATCTAGGGGGTCAGTATCTTAATATTGGAACCACACCACTGAAACAAATTTACCTATGATACAAACCCATGTCTCTTTTTTTTTTATTATTACAATGGGGATATTACTTAACTTTTTCCAGTTCTCACAGGGTCCTTTAAAAAATTATAATTTCAAATATTACCACCTTTATGTCCAGACATACACTAATTGAGAAGCTTGATTTTTAATGCTGTTGCAGGTTTGCTTAGATGAGATTTGTGGGCAGAGCCAAGGACATGTTGAGGGATAGTGTGTGAGTAAATTGGCAGTATGTAGATGTAATTAGTCCGCACTGGAGTCCTCAGCGGTCTACCGTTCAGTGTTGCTCTGTCATCGGAGGAGTTAAGTGAATCTCTTGTATTCTAATGTAAGCAAGACTAATAACACAGAATGTAAAGGAGCCTGTCACAAAGGGTCACAAGTGCTGGGTCTTGACAGATTGTAGCCTTGCCTTACAAGAGCAGTATCATCTCATTTGTCACTGCGTGCTGTGTAAAACGGGGAAATGGGAGGCCTTTCAGCTCTGCTTCTGTTTAATTGGTTACAGGATTGCAAAAGAGCCTGCTAGAACAGAAACAATTGTCTTGTTACACTGTATCATTGATAGAACTGCCAACATGAAATGCATATTCTAAAAGGCAAACTGTACCAGCCCCATATAGGGGATGAGATATTCACCATCAGTGTGATCGGTTAGAGCATTGCTTGTAAGAATCTGTATAATATTAAAGTGAACCTATGTAGTAAATGAAGATCTTAAAACCTTACTGTTATTCCACAATTCACAGTATCTTCCGGAGTGAGTCATGTGATCCTAGCCATGGTATTGATCATGTGATCTCTGCTGAAGAGGGGAAAACGAATTATAAGAAAAAAAGCAGGGTGTACAAGGGACATATTCACAAATGATATAGACATGAAGTGTTGTCATGGTAGCATTTTTCTTATGCATTTTTCTTATGCCAATAGCCAGCGGGTTTAGAAAGGGCATGCACTACAAATTTGCATTAGCTGCTGTAATTATTTTTTCATAAAAATACTGCCTAGACTGTACTTCACATCTATGGCCTATATGGAGATCTAATGATCACATTCCCTACTTTTAGACTTATATGTACCTATTGTTGTGATTAATTTACCCCCCACACCAAACAAGCAGCCTTCTTTTCTTGACCAACATTGGCAACTATAATACATTTCCCCAAGAGTCAGATTGCAGAATATGACCACAATGCAGGTCTGGCACCTTTAACCCCAACCATCATTCACCTAAGCCAGGGGTCTCCAAACTTTCCAAAAAGGGCCAGTGTTTTATCCTTCAGACTGTGGAGGGGCCGGACTGTGGCCAGTGGAAGCTGAAAATGTCCTGTTGTTGGTAACAATTCCCCATCATTGATGTCAGAGGGAGGCATAGTACCCCATCGTTGATGTCATTAGGAGAAATACTGCCCCATCATTGGTGTCAGTGAGAGGAATAGTGCCCCATCACTGGTGTCATTAAGTGGAATACTGCCCCATTGTTGGTGTCAGTGAGAGGAATAGTGCCCCGTCATTGGGTCATAAAGCGGAATATTGCCCTATCATTGGTGTCAGTGGGAGGAATAGTGCTCCATCATTGATATCATTAGGAGAAATACTGCCCCATCATTGGTGTCAGTGAAAGGAATAGTGCACCATCATTGGTGTCATTAAGAGGAATACTGCCCCATTGTTGGTGTCAGTAAGAGGAATAGTGCCCCGTCATTGGGTGATTAGGAGGAATATTGCTCCATCGTTGGTGTCAGTGGGAGGAATAGTGCCTCAAGGGCTGGATAAATGCAAGCAAAGAGCTATATCTGGCCCCCAAGCTGTAGTTTGGTGACCAATGACCTAAGACATTCACCATATTGCACAGAGACATAATGTACCTGCAATTATAAGTCATGAATAACCTTAAAGACTCAGTAATGTAACTACAATTATGAGTCTTTTGGTCCCAACACCGAGAGTCTTCATATGAATGGCAGTCAGCAAATTAATCTGGTCTGGTAAAAGGAAAACCACATTTTATCCAAAATTTATGGGTCAGGAATTAGTAAGAAAATATAATTAATAGGTCATGTTCATTCCAGGGAACAATCACCTCACTCCATTAGTCAGTAAAAAGTGGATCCTCATTGTACCTCGCTCACTTGCTGCCCAAAGATCAAGCTCTTCTCTGTTCAATCAAGAATACATTTACTGGAGTTTGCTCATCGCTGGTTACCATACTGCAGGGGAAAAGTTTATCTATGCTCCTGTTAGTTAGGTCTTCCATTAGCCTTTGTGTTCAGCCCTTCCTACAAACAGTTAATTTTCCAAAGTTCAGCACGGATTGTTTTCACCGTAGGATTAGCACGGCAAGAGATAAATAAGTACACTGTTCCCCTATTACACTAAAAGCACAACAAGCCACACATAGAGCGCTAGTGGGGCACAATGGGGAGCCCGCGGGAGAATTAGGCAGCCACGATTCTCTCCAATGGCGAATTCTATCACATCATCCCAACCCGTGCCATGCTGTGACTTTGTAATATCCAGACTGGTCTGCGTTATCTCAAAAGGCCTCAAGGATTGCTTCCTTTAGGGAGGAAGATCAGAAAAGCAAATATCAAAATAGCATTTTCTGTATATAAATGTAAGGCGGACAATTGTTTTTATGCGTTATCTGATTTGCAGGGCTACCAGCAGTCTGGGGAAATGACAGGTTAGGTGTGTGAAGACTGGGGGAATTCTGAAACTGATTGGTCGACACTCAGCATGAGAGTTCAGTGTGAAAGAAGAAAATAGAGAAGACCAAATCTTGGTGGTCAGGGCATAGTAATTTAACATGTTTTCCTCCCCAGTTGTCAGTATCCGCTTAAAGATATCATGCATGTCTTATATTTAATGTCTTCATATTGCTACAACACATTTCCAGATAAATATAAAATAAGTCGTACATACAGAACAGTATCAAACACTGGAAAACATATCTAATGTTCTGTTACTTGAAATTAGTCTTTTTAATATTTTCAGGAACAAAAAAAATGTCAAGCAGATTAGCTGAGCTTAATCTTTTAATTGTGTGTTATTGGTTTAAAAACATTAATTTCAGTATTTAGTTTGCTCTTATGCTTACAGACCCTGCTTCTTTTTATTACAGTGATTGCGCCTCTTCTCAGATCACAGAATCTGTCTGATTGAAATAAATACACTCTCTGCAGTCTCTAATGATGTGGAACTTACACAAGGTTCCTGGTGGCAAGAGACCATGTGACCTGAGCCTTGGCCTAAGGCAGTGATGGCGTACATTGGCATCCCAGATGTTTTAAAACTACATTTACCATAATGCTTAACTACACTGCAGAGTGCATGAGCATCATGGGCAATGTAGTTACAAAACATTTGGGGTGCCAAGGATTGTCATCACTGGCCTAAGGTCACTTGAGGGAGCCCAGCATTCATATGTTAATTTTAGTGATCGATGTACAGTGCATACTGTAAGAATTGTGTTTTGATGGTTTTATTCTTCGATTTTACTTAAAGTGGTAGTAAAGGCATTAAAAAACAACAACACAAAAAGGTATAATGTGCTAGTATGCATCACAGTTCCTCTAGGGCGCATGCGCTGTAACGTCACCAGCTACTGCTCGCTAGAATATACCCTAAATGGTGCGCATTTAGGAGACATTAATTTTACCTTCAGGGAAGCTTTATTATAAGCTTATCTTACTACCACTTTATTGTGATCAACCTAAGCAATAATATTCAAATTGTAATTGTTCTATGTATATTTATCTTATAAACATACTTATAAAGTAAATATGTCCTCTTTTTTGGAAACAGAACTGCACTTGCTGCAATTCTGGGTATTTGTTTGTTTTTTGAAAGAGTATTTTGACATGTACCATAGTTACAAGTTAGCTTTAGGCCTCATCTGCAACAAAAATGTAATTGTTGGAGAGATACTCCCAAAGAGTTAATTAATTCTGAAGGGCTGCAGACCTTGCAACCTTCCTCATTAGAACACTGCAAGTGCATCAATTGCCCTGCTGTTTACTGAACACAGGAGATTGCTTGCTTAGCACAGGCACCATTCAGAAAACACTTTGCATGTTCTCAATGAATGCAAAGTGATCTCTGATTGGATGAGGTGGAGAGGCAGGGCAGTGACATCACAATATCAGCCTCATTCAACCAGAGATCACCATGTATTTATGGAGAAAATGCAAGTAAAACCCTTTTCACACAGGCAGTTTTCAGGCGTTTTAGCGATAGAAATAGCGCCTGTAAAGTGCCTGAAAAATGCCTCCCATGCCACTTGAGTGTGAAAGTCTGAGTGTTTTCACACTAGGGTGGTGCGCTTGCGGGACTTTAGAAAAGGTCCTTCAAGCAGCATCTTTGGGGCTGTATTGGAGCGGTGTATACAGTGCAATGAATGGGCAGCGCTTCTGAAGCGCCGTAACACGGGCATTTTTTAGCCCCTTCTTTGGGGTTAAATGTGCCCCGCTAGTGGCCAAAAAGCACCACTTAAACAGCGGTAAATCACTGCTAAAATGAGCGGCGCTTTACCGCTAATGCATGGGCAGTGTGAAAGGGGTCTAAAACCTAGAAGCTGATTGGTTACTTTGCACAGCTGCACTATATTCTGTGTGCTCCAGTTTTAGTAACCCCCAATGTATAGATAGAAGGCCTACAGTCATTTGACATAAATCTAATGGCATGAAAGTCATTATAAAGTGGCTGGGTGGTGATGTGACTTCTTCCATACTTATGTGCCTCTCATGGTATCCAGCCTGGTAACAAACGAAACCGTTGTGTGTTGTGGTAATTCACAATATCACTAAAAGACAGACAGATCGTAAGCAAGCAAAGCAGTCCAGAAAGATTTTGCACTGTTTTTACATACTTATAGTCCAGCCATTTCACGCCAAGCAAGAAAATCATTAACAATACAATTATCCGCTCCACACAACATGCACCATACAACAGTACTTAAAGAAATATCTGACAATAAGCAGTTCCCAGCAGAGTCACCGATTAATCTGCCTCTGCATTAATCTTTTAGTCAATTACTTTGCTTCCTATCCTGACAGCAGATACTTGTGGAGCAGGATGCCACCAGCACAGTGAAATTTACAGCGCGCTGACCTCTGTTTTCATTAGTGCAGGCACTACGCAACTGACAGTGAAAATCATTCCTGGGGTGACCTAGAAGCTCTTGCGCTGTTTTTTTTTTTTTATCCCCTCTTACTTACCAGGCACATTAAGATAGGCATTTAAATTTCAAATGAGCCACATACACCATTGCTACTAAATAAGTGACTGATTTGTCCCTCTCATGTTGCATTAATATTCATTTTGCACCGTATTTGGTTTAACATTTTTTTTTTCCCCCGAGTTTAGTTACCAGTTCAAAAGAATCTGTTGGGGGCTTGTTGGACTTAAAGAGGGACTCCACTGGAAACACTGTCTATGATATAAATTAGAGGCCTACCAACCCTCCACAAGTTTCCAGTAAACATCAATAGACATTATAAAAGGGAAAACAATGAACCCCCCCCATCCTATTTTAAACTAATGTTATGAAGTTTAGGACAGCAAAACTGTTTTTTTCATTATATTTTTTTTTCTAGAACTGTAGTGGGATTATGTCATGTGGTCAGTTTGACTGCAGATATCTATCTAACACCACAAAAGGTAAAACTGTACTGATTCAAGACTACAGGGGACCCCTATACTCTTATCCTATTTATATAAATGTATATAATAAGCTATATATACATATACTTGTATATATATATATATATATATATATATATATATATATATATTATATATATACTTGTATATATATATATATATATATATATATATATATATATATATATATTATATATATATAGAGAGAGAGAGAGAGAGAGTGGTAAGTGGAGGCGAGGAAAGGAAGAGAATAGAAGTTTAGTTTTATATATAAATATATATATATATATATATATATATACCTGTATATATAAAACTTGATATACACTATATTACCTAAAGTATTGGGATGCTTGCCTTTACATGCACATGAACTTTAATGGCATCCCAGTCTTAAGCCCTGTACACACAGGCCAGAAACTTGTCAGGAAAAAAACATTGTTTTCCTGATGAGATTCTTGGCAAGAATCTCTTGCCACCCGAGTATACAGACACTGCATTCAAAAGAACTGCGGTTCTTTTGAATGGGAAGAACGAGATGACGTCATCGCGTACAACGAGCATACGCTCGTCACATTCTATGCCGTTGTCGCTATCTTGCTGCACCCTACCTATGCCTAGGAAGCTGCCGTGCATGCATCAAAGTCATTTCGAGCATGCGCGGGTTTCGACGGTGACAGGTAAGTATACACACGCTCGGGTTTCTCGTCAGGAAAACATGACGAGAATCACGACAAGAAAATAGAGAGCAGGTTC
Organism: Rana kukunoris; assembly: GCA_029574335.1. Taxonomy (NCBI): domain Eukaryota; kingdom Metazoa; phylum Chordata; class Amphibia; order Anura; family Ranidae; genus Rana; species Rana kukunoris. The sequence goes on from CM056052.1 coordinate 509,465,914, forward strand.
TCTATTTTTCTTGTCGAGATTTTAGGCAGTTTTCTTGATGAGAAGCATGAAAGCCTCGTACACACGCTCGGTATACTCGGCAAGAAAGCTCTGCCAGCAAACTCACTTATCCATGTCTTTATGAACCTTGCTTTGTGCAGTGATCCAAATCATTTGGTGGAGGGGGGATTATGATGTTGTTTTTTTTTTTTTCAGGGGTTGGTCTTGGCCTCTTAGTTGCAGTAAAGGGAACTCTTAAGGTGTCAGCATACCAAGACATTTTGGACAATTTCATGCTCCCAACTTTGTGGGGACACTTTGGGGACGGCCCCTTCCTGTGCCAACATGACTGCGCACCAGTGCACAAAGCAAGGTCCATAAAGACATAGATGAGTGAGTTTGGGGTGGAGGAACTAGACTTGCCTGACTTCAAACCCATAGAACACCATTGGTATGAATTAGAGCGGAGACTGCAAGCCAGGCCTTCTCTCTAACATCAGCGCCTGACCTCACAAATGCGCTTCTGGAAGAATTGTCAAACATTCCCATAGACACACTCCTAAACCTTGTGGACGGCCTTTCCAGAAGAGTTGAAGCTGTTATAGCTGCAAAGGGTGGGCCAACTCAGTATTGAACCCTACAGACGAAAACTGGGATACCATTAAAGTTCATGTGCGTGTAAAGGCAAGTGTCCCAATACTTTTGGTAATATATGGCTAGATTCACGTAGGAGCGCGTATCTTTGTGCGGGTGTAGCGTATCCTATTTACGCTACGCCTTCGCAACTTTTACAGGCAAGTGCTGTATTCACAAAGCACTTGCTCCGTAAGTTGCGGCAGCGTAGCGTAAATGGGCTGGCGTATCCACGAGCAATTTAAATTGGGCAGGTAGGGGGCGTGTTGTATTGAAATTAGCGGTGACCCCACGTAAATCACGCGCCGAACAAACTGCGAATGCGCCGGTCGTGGACGTATCCCAGTGCGCATGCTCCAAATCACGTTGCAAATAGTCAATGAAAACGACGTGAACGTAACTTACGCCCAGCCCCATTCTGAATCGGCTTACGCAAACAACGTAAAATTTATAAAATTTGTCCATACTTAACATTGGCTGCGCAATCATTTTGTTGGAATATCTTTACGCCTGAAAACGCCTTATGTAAACAGTGTATCAGAACTGCGACGGCCGGGCATACGTTTGTGAATCGGCGTATCTAGCTAATTTACATATTTGACACGTAAATCAACGGAGCACCACATAGCGGCCAGCATAAATATGCAACTAAGATACGACGACGTAAGAGATTTACGTCGCTCGTATCTTAGCTCAATCCCAGCATATCTGATTCTTTGAATCAGGTGCCGGGATACGACAGCGGACATTCAGACTTACGACGGCGTATCTGTAGATACGCCGTCGTAAGTCTACCTGAATCTGGCCCCTTGTGTATATATTCAGGTATATTGCTTATTATATTCATACAGCATTGTTTTGTTTTTTTTGTAATATAAAATAATTTTCTGCAATTTACCTAACTATATGACATGATCACACTACATTTTTAGAAAAAAAAAAATGTCTTGCTGTGCCAAATTTCTCAACATTCGTACATGTTGAAGAATTTAAGGCCTCGTACACACGATCAAATCTGTCTGCTGGAAACGGTCGGCCCGACCGTCCCAGCAGACAGATTCGATCGTGTGTACGGGCGAGCCGACGGATTTGGCCACCCGACAGATTTCAAAGCATGCTTTGAAATCTATCGGGTGGGAATCCGTCCGCCCGACATGTCTGCTGGTTAGTACACTTACCAGCAGACATGTCGCCTCGCACCGCCGCCGAATGGATTCGGCGCTTGCGCGGAAGTGTTTTACTTCCTGGTGCGGTGACGTGGCGGCGTCAACGTCACCGCCACGTCAGCGCGCCGTCTGCTGGCGGGGATTTTGGTTTGCTCGTGTGTACACGCGAGCAAACCAAAATCCAAACAGAGAGATTTGTTCAAATCGGTCGGACAGACCGTTTTGAACAAATCTATTTCCTCGTGTGTACGAGGCCTAAAACATTTATGACATGCCTCCTCTTCAGTTTGTCACATTATGTAGATATTACATGCTTTCCCTATTTCATTTTTTTTTATATATATAATATATTATTATCAATTTTGTACGTTCTGATTTTTAATTCAAATGATTCAAATGATTTCCCAAATCGTATTTATTTTATTTTTCTTATTTTATCAGGCTGTATTTTGTAACGTTACAGATTTGTGTGAATAGATTCCTGGAGCTTCATAATATACAACACTAGTCCAATCTGGAGTCTTTCAGAGAAGCTCTACTTTTTTTTTATTATTATTAAAAAATGTCTGAGCTGGCATCCCAGTCCAGGAAGTAGATAGTGACACTGGATGATGCCTGAAAAAAAGATGGCTCCTCTTTTTTTCGGAGGGAAAAACAGATGGTATCGCCAGGGGGGGTACTAGGATCTCTGTGAGAGGTAAGGCCGCGTACACACGTACGAGAACCTCGACGGGCCAAACACATCGTTCCGCCCGTCGAGGTTCTCGCCCGGCCGTCGAAATCGTCGACCAAGCCGTCGGGAAAGGCGTCGAGCCATGGTTCTCGATGGGCCATCGAGCAAATAGAGAACCTGCTCTCTATTTTGGCTCAACGGCTTTCTCGACTGGACGCTTGGCGAAAACGTACACACGACTGAGTATCTCGGCAGAATATGGTTCCCAGCGAGCTTCTCGCTGGATTCTGCCGATAAACTCGGTCGTGTGTACGGGGCCTAACAGATACCTGAATGTGTAACGCTTAAACTTTATTAAGGAAACGCCCTTAATAGGACAAATTATATTTAATGATATTTCAACTTTAAAAAAAAAAAAAATTGAAAAAACTTTTGGTGTGGTGGCTCTTTTATTGACAGCTAATAATAAATTGCGTGGCACAGTCATTGAGAGATCACATGACTAATGTGGAAATCAATTAAAAATGACATGACCCACTCATCTGCTTTTCTACATATACAAGTTGGCATTTAAAGGCAGGTGGACGTTGATGTTTCATCAAAATGCATTGAAGGTGTTTTAATATTCCTAAAATAAAGTTGCATTAGGTGAAAAAGACATTGTGTCACCTCGAGCCTTCCAAACACACACAGGGTTTTTTTTTTCCGGATAACCATTGTTTACTGGCATCACAACGCTGCAGTTTGCCTGCAATGGTGCGTGCCTATTGTATTACACTTTAATCTTTGACCAATTTTAAACACATCCCACCCGCAGAGAAGAAAAAAAAAACGATGACTATGAGTAAATTAGCTAAACATGTTACAGCATGTAAGAAGAAATCAGTGTTTTGTACATCTTTAATTCTCTGTTAGTCTTCAGCATTTAATACTGCACTCGGCATCCTGGCTTCTGTAAATTCAGTTAAATATGGTGAATTGTCTAAACATATCAGCAGGCCAATCAGTCACCCGGGCTGCTGATAAGAAGTCCCTTACATTATTGAATCTACAAAAGGGAGGCTCTGCAAGCATACAGATAACAAGGAGTTATTTTACTTTAAGTATGAAAAGAAAATACTCTGTCCCCTTCTACTGAGACTCCACTGACATTCATTATGAAGCTCTCATGTCATTTATTTGACTAGCTCAACTGTCCTAAATAGGCCAGACAAGCCTCTGCTAAACTTATTTAAGTAAACGTTGGCGTGACTAGGCTTGAAATGAGTTACTGACATACTGCTAAACGAATGTACTCTACAAGCAAAACTGTGCTCAGGCTATGGACATTCAAGAATTTACATATTTTTTCACAACTTATCTCTGTAGCACAGTGGAGCAGTTCATTCATAAAGTTCACAGCAGATTTAATGAAGCTGTTCAAGCTGACACCCTGCTGCACCCCCCTGTTAACACTACAGATTACAGGACTGCTGAGTCACATCTGGAAAGGGAAGGCGCAAGGTGAGCTGAGCTGCTGAGTAACATCTGAGAGGGAGGAGCTGAGCTGCTGAGTAACATCTGGGAGGGAGGGGCTGAGCTAATATATCACTGCTGAGTAGTTGCTGGGAGTGGGAGCTGAGCTGCTGAGTAACATTTGGGAGAAAGGAGCTGAGCTGCTAAGTCACTGCTGGGAGGGAGGGGCAAGAGGAGCTGAGCTATTGAGTAGTTGCCGGGAGTGGGAGCTAAGTCAGTGTTGGGAGGAGGGACAAGAGGAGCCGAACTGCTGAATAGTTGCTGAGAGAGGGAGCTAAGCTGCTGAGTCAGTGTTGGGAGTAGGGATAGGAGGAGCTGAACTACTGGGTAGGTGCTGGGAGTGGGAGCTAAGCTGCTGAGTCAGCGCTGGGAGGAGGGACAGGAGGAGCTGAGCTGCTAAGTGGGAGCTAAGCTGCTGAGTCAGTGCTGGGAGATAGGAAAGGAGGAGCTGAGTTGCCGAGTAGTTGCTGGAGGTGGAAACTAAACTGCTGAGTCAGTGCATGGGGAGGGTGCAGAGCAAGCTGAACTGTTGAGTCACTGGAGGAGGGAGGGACAGAGCGGGAGGGGGGCTGAAACTGCTAAGAGGAAGCTAGGTGAGTAGAGCTGCTGAGTCATTGGTTAGAGGAGTTGAAGGGTGAGCTGAGATGGTGAGTCCCTATTGGAAGGGATTGGAGGGAGAGCTGAAACGGTAAATGACTATTGGAAGGGATTTCTGAGGTGCTGAGCTACTGTTGTCTCCATTTCGATATAATGATTCCTAGCCAGTCCAAAGTCTAACACATTTATGTATTCTCAATTCCACCTTTTTAATTGGGATGTAAGATATGCAAAGTAGCCACTAGTGAGCTGTCATTCTGCTCTTTGTTTAAATCTGGCACATGTGCAATGGCATTTATGTCTGCACTACCTCAGATTGTGCCATGCCTATGTTACATGTGTGCCGCCCCCTTTACTTTCAGTGTGGGCACTAGTCTAAATTTAGCAAGAATGGGAGAGTTACCTTGCTCCCATTCACACAATTGTTAAGATGGTGACCCTTATTATTTCAGAAGTGTCCTCTGGGCCAGTCTGCACTCTAGGGATGTGTCGTCATCCCTGGTCAGCAGTTGACGGCAGAGGGGGTTCTGACAGAGTAAGCTTTCCCCAGCAGCCAATTGGAGGAGTTTTCCCTCGCGGGGCATGCTGGGAGGGATATATCTGTGACAGGTGTCATGAGCTCAGGGAAGTTCTGCTGGGTCCTGGTTCCAGGTGCGGCATCCACCTTCAGGGTGCGCACATCCATGGACCCCGCCAGTGTGGCCCACCTGGCCAAATCCACAGGCTATGCTGGACCTTAATCGGAGGTCAAAGGGGACCCCGGTACTCTACTGGGTTCCCAGTTCTTTTGAGGAGATCCCAGGCTGGGTGCCGTACGATTGGGGGATCGGCTTGAGGAGAACCCAGAGGCAGGTTGTCCAACAGGGCTTGAATGAACCAATCAGGGATCTGGTGACCGGGATACTGACAGGTACACTTTGCTGTCACCCGGTGACCTATGCTAAAGGAAATTTACTGGGAGGATTTGCTCCGTTCACCCATCCAACTTACTTAAGAAATTGGCCGGTTACAAGTGCCTTAGAGCCTGTTCCTCCCAGCGATCCGAAGTGACACCTCGGCTGCCAGGTTAGTGTGGGAACCTGCCCGTGGGTACTGTCGACGAGTTCAATTATTGCTATTGTCAAGGGCTGGCCTGCCCTGTTCACATACAAGCCTGATACCACCAAGGTTCTCTTATCCTTCCTTCATCAACTTTCCTTTCCTTAAACTGAAGATGATGTTTGCCTTGTTGGCTGCAAAATAAAAAGGCATTGAAGGAAACTTTAGTGACTGTCTGGATATTCACTCATTGCTCCGCCACTTGTATTTCACCCCTAGACATCACCAGGGTAACTTGGTGTGCCAAATCACAGTATTTAACCAGCGGCTTCTTCGGGGGTAGCGATACACATAATAGAAAGGACTGGGCAGTAGGGAGAATAGTTTGTCATAAGAATGCACTGAAAAGCTTTTAAGGTTCTGGGCAGTGTAAACATGAGCATACATTTTGCATTTCTGAATTTATTGGGGTACTGAGATGCAGGTGATTTCCTTAAGTATATGTATTGATACAGTTCATGGAATTGCCAAGTGCCCTTCAATTTACCACTTCTGGTATACAGTGTAGCGTCACTCACCTCTCCAACCTTGCTCTGAATTTTGGCTCATAATGTAACTACTGTACATGGAAAATGCATCCAAAATAGGGACTTGACGCTCATTTACTGTATACCCTACCAAACTGCTTACTGTGGTTTTAATAACTATTTCAAAAGGAATCTTTTTTAAGATCCTTTTTTTTTCCCCCACCTTTAAGGCCTCGTACACACGATCGGACATATCTGATTAAAACGGTCCGCGGACCATTTCCATCGGATATGTCCGATCGGGAGTTTGATCCGATGGCGTGTACACACCATCGGATCAAATTCCCCGCCGCCGGACGGCACGGTGATGCGGCGGTGACGTTGACGCCGCCACGTCACCGCCACGTCACCGCCACGTCACCGCACCAGGAAGTTAAACACTTCCGCGCATGCGCCGAATCCATTCGGCGGCGGCGCGGCGGCGGTGGGGGACGACATGTCTGCTGGTAAGTGTACTAACCAGCAGACATGTCGGGCGGACAGATTCCACCGGATGGATTTGAAAGCATGCTTTGAAATCTGTCGGGTGGAGAAATCTGTCCGCTAGCCCATACACACGAGCGGAGATGTCTGCTGAAACGGTCCATCGGACCGTTTTCAGCGGACATATCCCCTCGTGTGTACGAGGCCTAAGATGGGCTGAAATCAGGTCCCTCAGTACTCCAGTGTGAGCAGACCCTTGCAAATTAGTGTCTATGTTTTCCTGCATTCTACAGGACAGAGACAGATTCTAACCAAGGTACTCAGGAGATGTACAGCCAACTTGCCAAGCAAACTTCCAGTTCCAACACAGATGCATTGAAGCACCAACACTTGTACTCATTAGCAATGACAGCTGTACAGTACAGACAAGGCAGTCTTACGAAGGTCAACAGCAGCTTCAGGTCTGATATTTGGGGCCCACGTCTAGAAAAACATAGGCGGTCCAATAAAATGTTCTTGGATTACTCCATATGATGTCATACATATGTATTTCGGTATTTCTTGTCACAAAGGTTATGTCTGATTAGTCGATCCCCAAGGGATAGAGCAAGTGTGCATGTCAGTCACTGTTTTATAGTTGCCCATATTCTTTTACAGTCTGGGTTTTGTTAAGAGAAGCAGTTAATGTATGCTTTCCTAATCCCTCGTCAGCAGTCGCGGCCCCCAGCCTTACCAGTTTAATTAACGCTGAAATTCTTGTATTATTTTGGAGCGCTGATTACAGGCAGAGTATAAGTGGAAGCCAGTTTTGGTTCCCAGGAGAATACCCATTCCACAATGGAGTGTATTCTTTTTTTCTTTTTCTTTTTTTTTTTTAACTCTCCATCCTCAAGATAAGAAGCAGGTCCTGGCTAGATTTCATTGCTATCAACACGCAATTCTTGGTCATCTTATTTTTTTTTTCTTTTTTGAACATTTGAAAGGATCATTTGTTAGCTGGAAATGGTCAATTTTTTTCTCTCAATCTTTTGAAATATAATTTTCAATTTTTAATTTGATTCATTTAGATGAAATCATTAATCAGGGTTGAAACTGAGTTAATTTTCTGGAAAATAAATGAGGTTGTTAGAGGGGACATTATTAAGTGGGTCCTTTTGTAAAAGAAGGATAATAGCTGAAAGTAGAAAAAAAAAACTCACAGCAGTTAGGTTCTAACATTGAGGAAAGAGGAAAAAAAATGATGGCTTTAATAAACCATAGTCATTTATTTAAAAAGGAAATAGATACGGACGTTTTAAGAATTAATGATGGTTAAATCAGTTGACCAAACAATTTATTAAGAGAGATGCGGAATATGTCAAGATGACTAGTCCTTGAGTGGTGAGAGAGCTTCAAGTGCTTGCGAGAACTACAGACTAATGCAGTAAGTTTGGATTTCCTAGTAATCATGCTAAATAGCCTAAACAAATTCCACGGGGACCTGTGAGAGCTATTACCCCAAACTCTTACCTTGCAGAATACCATTGAAAACAGTGCTAATCTATAGGTGAAATTGCAATCTGTAGCTTAAACAATAAACAGTGTGGTAGCCTATTAATAGATTGCTGCAGTAAACACCTTCAATCCAGAGCTGTCCATCACAGTACATATTTTCTACCAACAGATGTCCTTAGTCTTATAGGCTCAGTGATGGACAGCACCTGTTAAAACCCTTCCTCTCAAAGCCAAAGATCCTTAATACTGGAAGTCTTCAGGTCTGAACAGGAAGCAGATAGACAGAGAATGCCTAGCAGCTCTGGTTCTTTCTCTGACTGAGATGTAATTGGTAAAATATCTCCACGCATATGCAGGGTTAGCAGCCTAACATATATTATTTATAGTGGCTCGGGGATGGGGGGGTGGAGGGCGTTCAAATGCCCCGTAGCCCTTTAGTCTAGTCCCCCAGTGCCTACCAAAGACACTGCTAGGATTGATTTTCTATTCTGGGGCTTTTTTTCTTGGGGAATAGGTGCAGGTACTCCTCTCTTCCAAATCAACCCTTATCTCTGCCTCCTATCCACCTTTGGGCATTGTCCCTTGGTTCCACCCCCTACCCACCCCCTACCCACCTCCCAGTACCATCCATTTTAAGGAATGCAGAACAAAGTAATTTGTAGAGAATTTGACAATTATAACTATAAAAGCAATAAAATAGATCCCCTGCGGGCTACAACAATAGGCACATCAATAGACCCCCCCCCCCCCAGCAGCAAAACATCCACTCCACAACAATAGAGTTGCTACAAACAACTACAAACAACTATCCCCACTCCAGGAACAATAGACCTCCACTAGAAAAAATAGATCTCCCAGCAGCCAGCTTGAATAGACCCCTCCCTCAACAGTAGATCTCTCCCAGTAATAATTGACCCCCCTCCAGCAGCAGTAGATTCTTCACTAGCAACAGTAAACCTCCCCAGAAAAACGAAACCCCCCCAAAAAACAATAGATTCCCCCAGTGACCATAGATTCCCAAGCAGCTAGCACCAATTGACCCTCCAGCACACTCTAGTACCCTTTGAAACTGCATACATTCTGTGCTGGAGGTGCTGGAGGTGCTGGAACTGCGTTCCCACATGTTTTTGCAAAAAAAAAAAAAGCTCTGGTATATTTGTGTGGATTATTGTCAGGTTAAGTCACCAAACTGACCATAGTGTTATAACTGTGTTGGGGGCATAAGGCTGTAAGATCTGAAAGTATCCCCAGCTCATATGAATGGCTTATTGCTCTATGCAAGGCACTGCAGAATATGTAGGAACTGTATCAATGGGTAAATACAACTGAAATACAGATGGAATGCTTAAAGTGTTCTTTACCAAAGAATTTTTATTTCCACCCATCCATTACAGAGAGCCCCACAGCAGAGCCATGTATAGGGGAGCGGCGTCAATCTTTCTCTGCTGCAGTTTTACATTTACACCTTCCTCACCCACTAAACAGTGAAAGTATTAAACTAATGTCCTAATCTCTTTGTCAAGAGCAGGATGGAAAATTATTGGCTGAATAGTGACTACAGCCAATCAAATGTGGTCTCTGTTCAGGTATTCGGGTAGCCACGAGGATCTGGATGTCTAATTGCAATACCCAGCAGAGGCTACCAACGGGCATAGGGGGAATCAAAATCTAAAAGCTTTACCCTGATTCAATTTAGAAAATAAATACAAAGTAAATACAATTAATTAACACAGTTAGTAGAAAGCTGCACCAATTTGTGTATTTTATATCCACCCGGAGTTCTGTTGTATCAGTTCATACAAGCACAGAAAAACACTTTACCTTTCACCTGAAAACAAATTCCACATGGGTTTTGTTGAACACCAACAAATGCACAATTGGACATTTCGAGTGTAAACATATGATAAGGAAATTGTTGTGAAAACATGCAAACTTGCTTTGTGTGGGGTGTTTATCCATAAAGAATTCACTTGAACACATGATGCCTTTGTAATTTTTAGAAAAAAATATACTATTTAAGAGGTCCCTTTTGGCTCTGACAGTTGGAAGAACTTGATATTCAATGGGAGAAAAAAATAGTGTAGCGTCCATCCTTGCCTTGCCAAATGTAATGATTGATACAGAGGGAAGATGACTAAGGGGGTCCAAGAGTGGGCAGCTGCTGAATCCACAATGCCTGCCAAGATTTTAGACCCCAACTCCAGCCAAAAACGGTGTCCTTCTCGATTAGACCACTTGTGAACCAGGTAGTTCATGAATTCGGTACCTGATTTCTTCATCGCTTCATAGGATCTCTTCCCAGGCTCGTAAAATGGACCTACACTTTTCCAGCAGCTTAGAATAAAACCTACTATGAGCTAATTCACAGATATTGAGCTTGGCAGGCTTATCTAGGGAAGATGAAGGAATCTCGAAAGATGAAAAGCTATCCGAGTGACAGTGCCTTTATTAGGTTGGTTGGTAGCGGAATGTGGTATACACAGGATAAAGCGACAGCTACACTGAGCATTTAGTGAAACGGAGAGGAGAAGTCATGCTTCACTCTGTGTTTTTTCAGCTTTGCTTGGTTAATCGTCACAATTAATGGCAAGGCTGTGAAAGGCTAAGCACCTATCCAATGCCATGGTTTAACTGCGGCATATATTCACTAAGAACTTAAGCCAGGTAGTTTTATCTCTGGGCACTGAAATCATCGGGCAGTAGAAGACCAGGTTGCATGCCAGGGGGAAGAGGTATATGGTAAAGTTTATCTAAAGCCAATACTTATTTTTTTCATTATGGATAGAAAAGAGAAAGTTTAAAGCTGAACTCCAGGTGCAAACATTGAAAAGTACATACCATTCCCAAAAGCCACAAAATATATAAATCCACTTTGTGCAGAATCCACCAAATTATTTTGCACACCTAGTTATTACCTGGTAAACATCGTGGTGACATTAAAACTGTGCTGTACATTGTCTGTGCAGAGATCAAAGCACTGGGAGGAACCCAGCAGGCTCCCCCCACTACAAAAATCTACTTGAGGGGGTGGAGACAAGGCCAGTCACCCTGCACAAGGAGAGAGAGCATCAGTGGTCAGTCTCTATTACAGGAAGATCCTATTCAAAGCCTAAGTTATCAACTGGATTGTTGTACACAAAGCACTCTTATGCCCCGTACACACGATCAGAAATTCTGGCCGTGTGTATGCTTAGATGTGTGTATGTTTAGATAGAGAACATGTTCTCTTTTACTCCGATGGCATTCCATGTGATTTTGGTCAGACAAAAGTCCGACCGTGTGTATGGGGCTTAAGACTAAAGTAAAAATACACATATGTTTTATATTTTGATAATTTTTGCTTAGAATTCAGCCTTAAAATGTTGTGATAAGATAGAAACACATATATAAATATTTTTTTACACCGAATAGTAGGAAAGAATGATGTTTTTAATATCAATGACTAGTCTTCACTATCTTCTGCATTAAGTCTATTATGGTAATCACTCTAATTACAGTATAATATGCCTTGAGGTGGATCACGTCATGTGTGGTAGTATAAAAATACTTTCAAATCAATAATCAAGCGGTTTAGTTCATTATTGCCACCAATTTCTATCCATTTTAGAAAATGTGTAAGATAGATAGAGGCTGCCAGTACACTAATGGGTGGTAGTTTAATCAGAGTGCCCTTGCTCTATTATGCATGTGTGGCCCAAATAAATGAATGGAAAGACCAAACTACCTGCTTTCAATAGTCGTCTCTTGCTCATTGTGAACAAATAATACTAGAGGCGGACTGGTGGTGACCAATGTGTTTCAATTAACTGCAGTAAAGAATGAGGTCCCCCTTCTGCCTATGCTGTCTGGCAGGGATCACTTGACTGGCATAATAGAATTACAAATAATTTGGCAGATAAACAGGTTCCTATAAGTTACATCTTTACAGTGCATAGACTGTTCATATGAGTATGATCTAACAGAGTCCCATAGTTATGCGGAATGTAAACAACTACGGAGCCCTGGTATTTGTAACGAGATACAGGAGATGTTAGTCCCCACTCAGTGGGCCTCATGTCTCTAGAGTCATCCTCAGATGGGTAAAGCTAAATTAGGGGGCACATAAAAAAACATTTACATATAAGCCAAGTGTCTTAGCCCCGGTTCCTGACGTGACTTGTCATGTGACTTCAGAGTTCAAAGTCCCATGACAAGTCATACCCCATTAGCTGCAATGAACAAATGAAAAACCCTCCAAAAAGTGGGAATTTAACAGGCAAAACCTGTTAAAATGCCTGTTAAACCCTTCTAATCAGTGCAACTTAAAATGCTCTAGCTAAGATAAAGGTTCCTACACTACACTAAGTGTGACTTCATTACAACTTGCATTGACTTCTGTTAAAAAAGTCGTATGCTATCCACAGTGAAGTCGTGCAGGGATGTCAGTTTCAAAGTCGCACAACTTTTAAGTGTACTTTTAAGTGTATGTCTAGCCAAAACTTTTTTTTATATATATTTTGGATAGAGTAGGGAAGGGTTAAAACCCTTATAATTTTTTCTTCTTTGTGTAATGCTGGGTAGATTTCCCTTCTCTTCTTGTCTTGTCAGGAAATTGGAAGAAATGTCCCTAAAGCAAGGGCAACTCCCCTCTTAGACAGTTGTCACTGGGGCAGGTGACCCCGTTGGAAGATTCACCCTCACCCATTTGTTTCTTGTTTTTGGCAATTTTGGATGTGCCATCACTTTCTATCTTGGGGACAAGGATCACCAGGACAAAAGAAGAGGGTGACTCCACCCAGGAGGAACACATACAGTAATAAAAACAAATCAGGGATTCTAATCCTTCCCAGCTCTATCCAAAACTAAAAAGAAAATGGTTTGGCTGTATTTACACTTTAAGACTTATATTCAGATTCTTGCATAAGCCCCATTGTGACTGGTTTCCTTCAATTCTTTGTCTTTCCGGCTCTCCAGAAACCATTCTATCTATAATAGGAGTTTCTGGACCTATAGAAGCCAAATCCTGCATTACTGTTCTCTCTGACAGCCTGAATGTATTCATCGAGTTCCAGTGCCGAGTCTCTGACAGGAGTGACACCAACTTCTGAACTGTGTTTGGGTAGAACAATAGACCCATTTCTCTGTTAAATTGAAACAGTAAAAAACTGTGTCTTGGAGATATGTGCAAGAGTCATCGAGAGCAGTAATTGATTTGCCTCATTTAATTTTTAATGCAATTAACAATAAAGTGGCGCATCTCGCCTTAAAGAGCTGCAAAATAACAATGAAAATGCAGACAAAGCGCACAATGGCGGCGACATAAATTAGCATGGCACCTTAAACGTCGTCCGCATTAAACGCATTGTTTAAAATTAACTTATTACACAGCAAACAAAGGGCTGGTTGCCATGATCTATCCCCTTTTAAAGCGTACGCTCGTTTTCCTATAAAAGAACCTCATCTGCTCCAGTCAGTCTAAAACTACACACTACAGTGAATGATAGTTGACATAAATCGTCCTAATCTTTCCAGGAAATGGAAATTCATATCTAACTTGCTGCAGTACTCGTCCTAATGAAATGCTCTGAGTCGGCCACCCCGCTGCCTCTCCCTGCAAAGAAAACTTGGTTTAAACGCATTAAACAACCGAAAAATCAATACTAATGTAAATACTAAAATAATAAAACACTCTTGTGTGCCTGGAGAGTATAAGACAAATAAAATAAAAAATCTAAAGTGTCAGGGAGTATTTCACATTACGGTTGGGCAAAAGATACGCCTCACAGTCCAGCGTATCTTAACCCAAGAACAAAATGGCAATATATTGCATTGAAGCCCTAAGATATGATGGCAGCATTTGTTTCCTTTTTTCAGGCTTTTTTTTCCAGAGACAATGCAGACTAATAACAGTCAGAAGAGGCAGAGAGCCTAGGGGGTTATCAGCTCAGAGATTTCTAACAAGGTTATGAATAGATAGAACAAAATGCTACTCGCTCAGAGTTTATTTTACTCAAGCCTAGTTAGAGTACACAAGACCAGACCCTAGCCCTTTGTTGGTAACCAAGTGATCTGAGAACCCTTCCTGCTTCTCTGTTTGTCATGCAGGAAAGTTATTCCCAAACACGCCCAATGCAGACTCCTTCTGGTTTCTCACATACAGGAAGTCTAATGTTTCCTGACTATGCTCACCCTTTCTGCCCCCCTCTTTAATTCATAGAAGATATACTATGGCTTCCATAAATGGTTTGAAATCTATGAATGGAGGAGCCAGGTCTTTCATTCATCTGCCCATCCTCCATTCAAAGATTGCTTTTCATTGGTGGAAGCTAAAGCATAGCGTCTATGAATGAAAGTGGGCAGAAAGGGCGTCATATCTGGCACTCCTGACATGAGTGTCGTTAACAGGTCCCTCGGCTCTATCAACCCCCACAGCACCAGAAGATTCCTGCTGTGGGGTAAGGGGGATCAGAGGACTAAAGATTTCAACTAAATTACCAGCCAGCAGCACAAAGGACACATTACATTGATTGTAAAGCCAGCCATAGATGGTTCCAATCTTGGCCAGTTCAGCAGAACCCATGTTTGGGCAGGCTGATTGTACCCAAGTCAATCCATTAATTGACTTGGGTACAACCAGCATGTCTGATTTCAATCCATCGGCTGACTTAGATACAACCAGCATGTCTGATTTCTAGTATGCAATATTAGCCACCGGCTTTGCCGCTAGCAATAATCACTGTAGGGTTGATTTACTAAAACTTGGCGAGTGCAAAATCTGGTGCAGCTCTGCATATTAACCAATCAGCTTCTAAATTCAGCTTGTTCAATTAAACTTTGAATAAAAACCCTGGAAGCTTATTGGTTTATATGCAGAACTGCACCCTGTAGTTTTAGTAAATCACCCCCAGAGTTCTCCTTGCAGGAACAGCTCCCTGTAACCCCCCCCCCCCCCGCACACACTGGGGAGAACACAGTGGGTTGATTTACTAAAGGTAAATAGACTGCATTTTGCAAAGCGCAGTTGCTCCAGAGCTTAGTAGAGTAGGTAAATCTTCACTTTGCAAAGAATACCCAATCACGTGCAAGGAAAATAAAAAGAACAGCATTGTACATGATTGGATGATAGAAGTCAGCAGAGCTTCTGCTCATTGACTAAGCATTGGAGAAACTGTTCTTGAAACGTGCAACTGCACTTTGTAAAGTGCACAGTCTATTTCAGTAAATCAACCCCAATAGCTCCACAGGCTCAACTGACAGTGATGGGAAAATCCATATAATCTATGGCGTGCCTATGTACTATTTCTTGTGCTGATTTTGAAAAAATAATGTTTTGACTAAACTTTGGCAATAAATAAATTACATTTGTAAAAGTGTCCATATTCCAATCAAAGTAAATCTTGCACAGATGTGGGCATTTAAAACCAAGCATGTAATGAAAGAAAGGCATAAAAGGGGACACCTTTATTGACAACCGCATGTGAAAATGAACAGACAGCTGAAGTTATACTATATGCAAATCTTGACTTTTATCTGCAATCCTCGATACTCCTCCCTTCCCACACAACTCCTTTAGATGCCCAAGTAGTAATTGAACCAACCAATAACATAAAAAAAAAACAATAAGGAAGCTTGGTGGGGGCCAAGACCTCCTTTTTTCATTACAATTTGCATATAACTTTAATTCTTCAATTTTTTTCAAATGCCGTTTTTACTAAAAGCAACCAAGTTTAAGTAAAAATCCTTAAAAAAGAAGTGTTGGACCAGCAAAAGCAGTACAGTTCTTGACAAGCTCAAACATATAAGCTGTGGAAATTATTTAAGATGTCTTCAGCTATGTTAGTCTTGCAAGACATGGTCAATCTCTTCACATAGGAACAGTCTTGCTCTTTTGTGGAAGATCTAAAGCAGACTCAGCACTCTTTTTATAAAAAGCGCCAACCCATCATGCTTGAATCTTTTGCCATCTCCTGACACTGGCGTAAAATATTTACAATCCAAATGCGTACTGTGGCTTTTCTCCTCTACCCTCCGCCCCCCCTTCTTATGTTTTTATGTAAGGCTCATCGCATCCGCTGCTCTTCTCCAACACATACTCTGACATGTCATGGATCTCAGTGGATAAATTATGCCTTGCACTTCTTCAGGAATTTTCAAAGTCTTCACCCAATGTTAAGTGCAACACTTATCCCTCAGAATCCAAATACATTCAGTTCAGAGTTAAACTTGCTAATGGCTTGGCCGGCTGCCAAACGCGACGTGTGAGAAACAATGCATTTCCCTTTTCTATAGTCCGGAGGCTGATTTCCGCAAGACGTTTCAATACTGCCGCTCGCACGGCTTGCTGTGAGCATTACTAATATCTCATTATTGTGATTCATTCTGTAATTTTGTTTAGATAAATACTGTAATGGGAGGCATAAAGGATTGCTCTCCTTAGTAAAGGTACAAAGAGATACAGCAGGACTCTTTGTGAGGATGTTGCTTTGATAGGCTCCAGAATAAAAGGTTTATATATTTAAAAAAATGCACTTAGAGAGTTGACTGAATTGGGCTAGGTGTATAAGGTCATCTGTATTCCTTTGGTGAATAGTTTACAGTAAAGCTACTTCTTTCAGAAGTACACACTTATAAGCGCAAAACAGAAGTTTTTGGCCCATCCAGATTTCATTAGGTCATTGTGACTTAAGGAAACCAAGCTGGTTGTGTAGTCTAAAAGGAGCTAAAGATAGTACAAACTGGATAAATCTCTGGCCTGTATCGGAGAGTCCAAAGACATCTTTATGTGAGAAATTAATATTTCTGTATAGGATGCCAATGAAGCACAGGTAGACAAAACATGGTGCACATTGGACAAGTTTAGGAAGCCTTTGTAGGTGAAACAGAGTGTGAGTTGGATGAACCAAGATAAATACAAAGGCAGATCATAGTCTGCACTGGATGAACTGAGGAAGATCAGGTGGGTATAATATAGACTGCACTGGATGAGCTCATGAAGCCCTAGTGGGCAAACATTTATTTGCATTGGATAAGCTGAGGGAACCTGGGTGCATTAGGTGCATTAGGTGAGCTGAGGAATCCCAAGTAGACGAAACATTGTTTGCATTAGGTGAGCTAAGGAATCCCAACTAGGCAAAACATATTCTGCAATGAATAAGCTAAGGGAATCCCAGGTGGTCAAAATTAAGTCTGCATTGGATTATCTGAGGATGCCCAAGTAGGTGAAATGTAGTCAAATTTGGGTGACCCGATATAGATTAGGTGGGCTAAAGGTAGTGTGCATTCAGTGAGGTGAGGAAGAAAAGGTGGGCAAAACATGCAGTCTGCATTTCGCAAGCCCAGCTAGGCAAAACATGCAGTCTTCATTGGATGAGCTGAGGAAATGCAGACAAACAGGGAGATACGTTCCGATACTCATTACTCATATTCAGACTGCGGCGCGATAGGATGTATATGCGGCTTTGCTGTATACTTTTTTGGGTATGTTTTATGGCTTAATAAACGTAGATTTTTATTCCTTGGTATTGTGTGGTCTACTTTCTTTTTTGATTGGGGTTGGATACCACTGCCTGGAGCCATCATAAAGACTAATATTTTTGTACCGTATGATCCATGTTTCGAGCGGCAAGCAAATTTGATCTTCCTTTAATTAAGGGGTCTCAGCATCAGGTAAGCAGCATAGTGAGCATGGTTAGTGGCAGATCACTTTTCTCATGTGGTGTTAGAGGGTTATATAGAACAGGCACTTTGGATTTGAATTTGCACTATTTGCACAAAATGTAGGAATTTTTATTTAATTGCAGCAGTACACTATATGAAATTTGTCCTTTTTTGGGTATGAATTTGACCATTTCAGCCAATGTAGAGGAAGTAGAGGACCCAGCTGAAACACTTACTGTACACCATACTCTTTCCCCTTGATGAAGGGCAAGCTTATATGACCAAATGATATAAGCACGTCTTACCTTCTGATAAGCAGGTGATAGGGTTTGGTGGTGGATACTATTGTTATTTCACAGACTCTGTATAAAAACACTGGAAGTGATTGGACACAATTTCAGGATTTTGTTGGACTTTATTTGATGAAGATTGGTTATTGTATCACATAGTGACAGCTCTTTATAATTTTTTACATAGTATAATTGTAGTGTGCATTCAGGGAGATGAAGAAGCCAAGGTGGGCAAAACATGCGGTCTACATTTGACAAGCCTAGAAAGCCCAGTTAGACAAAATGTGCAGTCTTCATTGGGTGAGCTGGGGAAATTCAGACAAGCATAACATGTCATCTTAGCTGGATAAACCAGTGAAACATGTGAAATATTATTATTTATTTGGTTAAAGCATTTTGCTCAATCACACAACTGTGTGTATTCACCAATATATTTCCTCTACTTGCTTATTATAGAATGTGCTAAATAACCACTTAAAAAAAACTACAGCATGCTATGTGTGAGTGGATATGGAAAGAATTAAGGCAATGGATATTTATAATTAAGCCATATAAGTACCTATGTGCTGCATTACACTATTCACGCTCCGTCTGAGATTACTTAAACTCCACCCTATTACTCTTCATAAGAAATGTCGTATGTGATGTAATGATGGAGGCAGAAAAGGCCTGAATTATAGACCTTAATTATGGTTCACTGGAGCAGTTAATTACAGTTCAATATATCCCAGGTCTATGTGTGTGTTAGTGCCTTGGATTATAGACTGGCCTCTTACAGTGGAAAACAAGAGGATGTTAATCATTGAGCCATCGACAGTTAGTCTCTCAATTTGACTTCTGTAGTCAGTCAGACACCATGTTACCTTAGCTGAATCACCAGTTAGAGATGTGCAAAACCCATCCACTTCCTTCCCTCTTACATCATTATTTTATTTATTCTATTCATTCACATTAAGCTTTTTTCAGAGACCATAGATCATTCCCACCAGACCCTGAAGGAACTTAGAGTCTAATATCCCTATGGATGGAGCCTCATTAAACCTATCAGTATTTGCATTGTGATAGGACACTGATTCATACCTCTGTTTTACCCTGTATAGTTTATTTTTTCTCAAAATTCCCTATAAAATCATATTTTTTTTTTTTTTACTTTTCACCAATGATATGGAAAAAAAGTGAAGCCTGGGTGTCATTCATGAAAATTGCATGAGGTTTTGGTAAAATAATAAAGTTTGAGGCCTGTTGTGTTATGTGTTTCACAGAACTGAAAAATGCTCAGTTGCTTTCATCAAGGTAGTAGAATAGGTCATGTGATCTTATAAATGCCATCAGTAACTGTCATCAAACAGAAATGTTAAATGCGTAATTCTTAGAGTAGGTATGTGAAATACTACTGTAAAAGAAACTAAGGTCAGTTATACGGTTATGATCTATGCTTTCTCGCACCATGTACTGCACAGTACTACGCTGCTACAAAAACGCAACCCCTAAGCACATGCTTTCCAGGAACTCCAGAGACTGGGCATAAAGAAACAAATAGCAAGGAATATTAGGTTTGCAGGAAACCTTTACTGAAAAAGTTCCGCAAAGGCCACACACTGATAACACCACTCCACATCCCAAATTTTTATTCAGCCGCAACTGACATGCTAAAAGTCCCCGCTCATCTCAGTTGGGCTTAATTGTAGAGACTACGTCCAACCATGGTGAAATACACTGGAGAGGCATGGCTATGGGCAGGGACTTTTGGCAGGTCAATTTTCACTGAATTAAGCTTTTTTATGTGGCATGACATTATCATTGTGCTATCTTTGTGGATCATTTACAGTGGCATTTGGAGCAGAGACAGGCTTTTCAGGCTGGCACCTGTCCCACTTTTGGCCTAGTGGTGGCATTTGGACCAGTGCTCTGGAGTCTACTTAAGCTATACTGGAGACTTCACAATAGAACAGAGTTGAAGCTGTATGCATAGTAACATAAGACGGAGAACAGAAGGCTTTAATGACTTGACAATGCTACATTTACAGGCAATATTACATTAAAGTGAATAGCTTTAGTTAGGCCCTTTATACTTCATAGCTATTGGTAAAGAAATGTGTATAAAAAGATTGTACCTTTTGTGGCCAGTTTTAGTTTATCTTCAGAGTGCCTCAACATTAAAATCCAGGTTGTTGTATTAGGCAATAAATAGCAAGACTCCCCTGTAATGGGGGTGGTCCACTACTTTATATTGTCTTCCTTATTGGACAATGAGGGCACCCATCACACATTGTATCCAACAGACAGATGGGGATAACCATAAGGGTTTTAATTGCTCAGCAAACCAGAGGGATCCGATTGCTTTTTTCGTAACCAACAACTCTGATTTTGAGGATAGTTGGTTGTTTTTGCCAGAAGACTAAAGCTAGCCACACATGTTGGACATGTGTATATCTTTTGCAGTCGATGTGATCTACTCCTTTATGCTCTTCTTTACGTCTTGTTGGCCAGTAAAGATACCCAGCACACTTTGCAGCTAACAGGCAAGTGGGAAGAACAAAAAGGGTTTTTGAATACAAACCACAGAGATGTATCGTATTTATTGGGGTATACCGCGCGCCGGCGTATAGCACGCACCCCAAGTTTAGCCAGGTAGTTTTAGAAAAAAAAAGTAGTTTAAGTAAAAAAAAGTACCTTTTGGATGCTTGTCCGGCGTCCGTCTGCGGTCTTACACGGGGTCCGTCCAGCCTCGTGGGTGTCCGGGTGTCCATCTGCACCTTGCCCGGGGTCGCAGCGGTGTGCCTTGTGGGTGTCCATCCACACCTTGCCCGGGGTCGCAGCGGTGTTTGGATTTGGCGCCTCGCTGTGCAGCGCCGGATTTCCTTTTCCCGTTCGGATCCTCTCGGCTCCTCTCTTCCTGTTTGTTGGGCTCCTCTCGGCCACGCTTGGCTTCTCTTGCGTGGCTGCGGGCATAGCCGAGTGGAGCCGGGCGTGGGCGAGCGGAGCCGAGTGCGCAGTGCACCCACGATTTACCCCTGATTTTAAGGGGAAAAAAGTGAGCGTTATACACCGATAAATACGGTAATCACTTTTTCCATAACTAAGGAGCTTGTAGTTTGAGGATAGTTGGGCTCTTTTCGTGGAAGGATAAAGCTGGCCACACATGTTGGAAACATGGTTGTATCAACTTTTAATACACCAAAAAAATATGCAGTACAAGAACCTGCTTGAGTTTATAGATATTGAAGGCTGCAGTTATATTATCCCTTTGCATCCCTTTAATTGGCCAGGACTCTATATTTATGAATGATCTCAACTGCCAGAAATATTTCTGCTGCAATAAATTTTCAAACTGCGAGACAAAAGATCTTGCTGTTTCGCAATGGCCACCTGTACACACTACTCAATTATTGCAAAGGACACGCTTTGAGGCTGTGAAAAATTGCAAGGTATGGCTATTCTTATTGCAACTGTTGAAACTAAACCATCTTACAAGAAAATGTAGGTTAGTGTAGGAGCTTATTGAATGCTAGTCTCATGAAGACATGCTCTTTCATAATATCACACGGCTGCGCATCTTTCACGTGGGGATTCAGAGTGTATATATTGAACACTGAATTGGAAAACAACTACAGCTGAATTACATTACAATGTAGTGATATATGAGAGGCTGAGCAGAGAATTCTTCCCCACAGGTTCAGAGGCTTGTAAAAAGAGAAGGCTCTAAGAAAGCAGCAAGTCAATTTACACAGATGAAGAGGTCAATGAAGCACATATAGCAAGTTGCTATTATTTACTCTATATATGGAACATGGGATAAGAAAGACAGATTTCCATTTTTTTTATCTTTTAAAGAGGACCTGTACTGTAAGCCGAGCCCAAAAAAATAAAAAAACATAAGCAGAGGCCAAAGGACTAGTTTCCAGAATTGCTTATTGTTTCCCTGCAGCTGATCTTTTTCCGACTACTGACTTACTGATTGATTGACTTACCATTCTTTGTATTCTGTGTGTTGGTGGCCATCTAAGTAGCAGCAGAAGTTTGCTTTCTAAAATCAGAGCGATTCCCCTCAGAGGCGTATCTAGTGAAAATAGCGCCTATGGCAAGCACTGAAACTGCGCCCCTCTCGAAACATTTGAAACCCATCTTTCAGATAACCTTGACAAAAAAAAAACAGCTAACAAAACTAGTGATATTTATCATCGCTTGTGATACCTTGGATAGTGACATATCCTCTTTATGGAGAAATCTGGGGTTTATTAGACCCCTGATCCCTCCTCTGCCCTCCAAGGCCAGGTAAATGCAGAACCAATACTGGAAGTGATGAAATCTTCATCACTTAAAGCCTCAGTTTTCACAGAGAAGAGGGAGAAACTGATGTTCCTCCTTCTTCTTTGTGCGCTGCCAATCCAACCAGATGGAATGGGAGAGCCTGGGAGAACAGGGGAGGGCTGTGCCTGAACGCAGCAGGGATAGCGCTGCCATTGTCCATTAGCAAAGGTGCTAAAAAGGAGATCCTGCCTATGCTCGGGAGAAGGGAAGAAGAGACCCTCAGACCCTGGTAAGTGCCTTGCTGCCCAGCCACTCAACAGCACCCCCTTCATATGGCGCCCATGGCACTTGCCATGGCTGCCATACCCTAGATAAGCCACTGATTCCCCTGATAACTGGTGATCTAAACACTGATGGGGTAATGATGAAGAAGCAGCAGCAGGAGAAGTGCAGAAAGCACAACTCAATAAAATGAATAATCAGAAACATGGAGAACCTTGCATTGCAGGTCCTCCGTACAATTTTCTCTCTGGCATGGAAAACATTGAGCAGCAAAGTAGTAACAGCATCAAATTGCACCCCAAATCTCATAAGACTAGCAGTCATGGGCACAGAACCCTAGATGATCTCACACTGCATTGTACTGGTCACTTGTCCTATTCTTTAACCGGTAAACCTAACTTCCCAATAAACATAACCCCTATAACTTTAAATCAGATATAAAGTCCTCATTATATACCTTTGCTCCAACAGTCAGATGCCAATGAGGTATATTGCCTTCATCTATTCCCCAGCTTCTACCAGGATACGGTCTTCGGTTGTCTTGATTGGATGAAATAACTCTCACACAACCATGGTAGTTCATTCATCCCAGCGCTCAGTTACCTTGCTGGAAATGTAAACTGAGCTGTGAATGCAGCTCAATATACATCCTACAGAAGACTGAAAGCAGGCAATCAAGTTTATTTTATTGCAGAATAGGCTTTGCATATCTCTGACAGGTGACAGAGAGGGAGCTCCAGCATGCAGCCTGTGATTGACAGCCTTAGCCCTGTTCATGTTTGCAATGTGAAAGGGGGGGGGGTTTCTTCCCTCCAATTAGCTCTCAGAGTTCTCCTTACTGAACTTTACAGTGTGTAATGTAAGCTCTCCACCCCCTGTGCTGCAGTGCTCATGTGCTAGCAAGGGACATGCTGATTGTGGGAGAGAGCAGAAAGATAAGCTCATATGTCTGATGTTTTTGCTTTTGCTGTCCAGTAACAAGAGAGGGGAGAGACAGTGTTACTAAATCCAGGACTCTGCATTCACTATGTCTGGTCTCCCACAGTACAGGGAACATGGAAATGTGATTATTTTAGTAAATATAGACTGTTAAATACCCTTTCTCATCAGTCTTATATAGCAGTCTTGTGAATTCTTTCTGTGTCCGCCCTGGTTAAAGCTTTGTAGGAAGAGTTTTCATTCTCCTCTGACTGCCCTATGAGGCTGCATGACCCCTCACCCTCTCTCTGGACAGTAGTGATTGGCCCTGAGCTGATCACATGCACCCCCTCCCCCAAGCTCTGTAGCAATACACACACCACTGAGCATATGCAGAATGACTCCAGGGAAAATAGTTTGGGGACAGTAATAGAAAGAAATGATCAGAGAAGACAGAATCAAACAGCCTTTTCACACAGTGTAGATGATTAACCCCTTAGAATCCACAGTGATTATACCAAGCATGCTTTACTGCATATACAGACTGATTTTACTGTTGTGGGTTTAGTAACACTTTAACGACAGCAGAGACAAAGCAGGTCCTGGAGTTCATTGTTACCACTAACTCATCCATGTAAATAAAAATAAAAAAAATCTGTATCGGCTTTGCTACCTTTACTTTACATATTAAATTTACCAACCCATCAAATTACAAATGTCCACAGACAAAAATGTTACATTCCAAAAACACGCAGTAAAAGTAATCTGAAACAATGGAACAGGATTTAAAAAAAAACATTAAGAAACAATACTGCCACATAAATAAAATGAACACAAAAACACAAAGGTTCAGATTAGATCATGGCATAGAAAAAAAAGAAGAAGAAAAACCCTTCAGGATGTATTCCATAATAGCTGCTTTCCCCCATAGTATTGTCCTGAATCTGATTAAAATACAATTTGATGGCATTTCATGGCAGGTATTGATATTGAAACAATCACGCAATTTCAGAAAGTAATTATAATGCAGAGTATTGCATTGACCTGAAACGCGCCTGCGACGTATTAGCCTCTTTAGAACAATAAGGACGGGATAGCACGGGATGAATACGTGATCGATGCTTTATCTCTGGGGCTGATGGGAGATACGTGTGTCGCGCTGGCTGACCACTCTCAGCTGCATGCACGGGGCACAGATAACTTGATTTAAGCAGTGCTATCAGTAATGTAATATCGCTAATAAACCTTCCATTAATCATAAAAACTATTAGCTTGGGAACAGATGCGCAAGGTGTAAGACGGATAGAATGTCACTTGGTTGGACTGTGATGGCATTACAAAAGAAAATGAGGGTGGAATCATGGGGGGTTTCCCAGTAGCCGGGCCTCTCTCGGCGGCCTGAAAATGCATTGTTGCGCGGATTTAGTTACAGCAAAGCCGGTGTCGATTATCAGCGCGTTATATATTACACCATCATCACTTTTACAACATATGAGATGTCCTGCAGCCCGGGGATCTGGCTACACCCTGAGGAATTAAAATAGATTATGGCTTAACAATAAATAAGGCAACAACACTGGCATTTAATAAAATGAAGAAAGAAGCCGAAATGATAGGAACAGGGAGATGGAAGGACGGACGTCTTTTTTATTCACTGGCTAAGATGGTGTAGCAGGAAACCTGTTTTTATCTGAGTTTCTGCTGTTAAAAAAAAAAAGGAGAATATTTTATCCAGAAAATAAAAAGTTGAAAACTATATACTGTGCCATCCACCTATTTTGAAATACAAAGCGAAGTGGGGTTCACCGCTCGAGGGAAATCCCAAATGCACTCGTGGATCAGTCCAGGTATATGCGGGTGCTGGCAATGCACTAGGCAATGACAGCATCCGTTCTTTGTTATTTCCTATTTTGAAATACAAGTAGAGATACTCATATGCAGGGAGTGGGGTCTTCACTGAAAAAGCTGACCAAGCCTGGTACAGTATATATATCAGGGGTCTTCAAGCTTTCTGAATAAGGGGCCAGTCAACTCAACTGTCCCTTAGACTTTAGGGGGGCCCAATTGTGGCCAATGGGGGTAGAACATGTCTTGGGATCAGTGGGAGTAAACAATGTCCCAGGCTTGGTGATCGGTGAGCATAAAAACTACAGAGTGTCTGTGGCCAGTAGGACGAGGAATAGTGCTCCATCATTGGTATGAGCGGAAGGACTAGTGCCACATCATTGGTGTCAGTTGGAGAAATAGTGCCCTGTCATTAGTGTCAGTTGGAGAAATAGTGCCATGTCATTAGTGTCAGTGGGAGGAATAGTGCCCTATCAATAGTTTCAGTAGGAGGAATAATGCCCCATCAATGATGTCAGTAGGAGGAATAGTGCTACATCAATGGTGTCAGTAGAAGGAATAGTGCCCTGTTATTTGTATCAGTGGGGAGAATAGTGCCCATCATTAGTGTCAGTGGAAGGAATAGTGCCCCATCATTGGTGTCAATAGGAGGAATAGTGCCCCATCATTGGAATTAGTGGAAGTAATAATGCCCCATCATTGGTATCAGTGGGAGGAATAATGCCCTATCATTGGTATCAGTAGAAGGAATTATGCCCCAATATTGGTGCCTGTGGCAGGAACTGTGCCTAGTATCAGTGGGAGGAATAATTCTCCAAGGACCAGATAAAGGCTAGCAAAGGTCTGCAGTTTGGAGACCACTGGTTTATATTCTCCACGTCTGCCTTTCAGCTGATAAAGTAGAAGTCCAGGAAAAACAAAAATAAAACATTGATTAATAGCCCATTAAAAGATAAAATAAAACGCAGGATCTGCAATTCATGTCACATCTGGTGCCGTCCCCTGCAGTAATTCTTTCTGCCACTAGATGTCCTCAGTCTTCTCCATTGAATGATGATCACCATTGTTAAACTCACTTCCTCTGAGCCCAAGTTGGTATGGACTCACCCCCAGCCTGTGATAAACAGTGAAGAATAAGAAGTGGGTTTATATCTCTGACACTGATTTTCTTTCTTTAGTCTGGTAATAGCTTACCAGAGTCCAATATTACACCCTTTGTGTTTGGTGAGGCAAAGGCTGTGATGAGCAGGACTGTTTGCAGACATAGATTACCTTTCTTGTAAGTTTTGAATGTGCTTGTAATGCGTGGGGCACAGGACAGAAGACAGAAGTAAATTGTCGCTCTGACTTTAGCACAGCTGTGTTGTTTGCTGGCACGCATTAGCAGATCACAGATTGGTTTCACTGGTGGCCTGGAATTGCTCTTTAATCCATGTAAGTGAAGGGAGGGGTGAGGACATCTCGGGATTACTCGCCCACCAGTTGTCAGCTAGACAGAACCCCTACTGTGATCTCACAGGTGTGATGGTGTTTTGGGGAATAGATAGCTGTGTCCCAGCTCTTCAAAGGAAATCCCCATTCACATAACTATGCTAAATATGTTATTCAATATAAGGGAGACTACCAGTATTTTTTTAAATCAATGTACTGTGTGTAATATGGCCCATCTAACCTATCTTAGGACTTTTAATATGTTTTTAAAAGGTTGATGGTGCCCAAACAGAGCACTGTAACTTTTTGTAGGCAAAGTGATTATCTCTCAGCAGACAGCTAAACATGCAGTTGAAATTTATATAGGTGATCTATCATAAAACAAACAAATTCAAGCGTGGTATATTTTTACTGTTACATTGGTCCAATTTGGCTATGTATACCATACCTGGCTAATGCCCCTGGAAGCTGGAAATCATTGAAGAAGACACCACTACTACAGTGATCTCAACTTGTTTCTGGGTTAGGGTGACCAGACATCCCCGGTTTCCGGGGACAGTCCCCGGATTGAGGACACTGTCCCTGACCCAAGTCTGTCCCTGGTTTTGTCCCCAGATTGGATTTGAACAGGGGCTGGGGCAATTTCAAAGACAGTCAGTGCAGAGTAAAAAAAAAATCTGAATTACCGCCCGCCACTCCTACTAGCTTAGGGGGGGGGGGGGGTGTATTTTCTTTCCATTTTTTGTGCCCCTTTCTGATGATCATGTGCTGGTCGGAGCGGAGGGATTATTTCTTCAGTTTCAGGTGCATGCTTAGCTCGGCTCGCATGTTCTTCTTCCTTGGTTCAAGTCCCGGCCAGGCGCCTGCCTCCTTATCTCCTTGGCCTCCCTGGCAGAGTGATCTTCCTCCGCTCCCCACCCAGTAGTAGCCGGGGCCCAGAGAGTAAGACTTGACAGGCTGAGGCGGGCGGTGGCAGGCAGAGAGTCGCCGATTGCCACCATTACTAGTAAAAAAAAATATATATGTCCCCGAATTTCATTTTAAAAATCTGGTGACCTTATTCTGGGTACCATGCTGACCAACCGGCCTAATGCATTCTGAACACAGGAGGTCAGCAGTCACCATTCAAAGAAAGTTTTGCATTTTCTAAATCAGTGGTCTTCACTGATACAAATAATGGGGCAACCCCTCCCCCCACTGACACCAATGAACGGTCACAATTTCTCTCAAAGACACCAATGATCGGGCAAAAGTTCTCCCAATGATGGGGCACAATTTCTCGCCACTAATAGCAACAATGGGATGCAATTCCTCCCATTGGCACCAGTGATGGGGCATAATTTCTCCCACTGATGGGGCACTATTTCTCCCAACAACACCAATAATTTGGCCTGATGATACCATTGATGGGACACAATTTCTTCCAATGACACCAATGATGGGACACAATTTCTTCCAATGACACCAATGATGGGACACAATTCCTTCCATTGGTATATAAGAAGGAGCGTTATCCCTTTCACTAACACCAATGATGAGGCACAACTACACCACTGACACCAAAGATGGGGCCTTGTTTTTTCCCACAAATGTTGGGAAACTTTCTACTTCCAATGGCCACTGTCTGGTCCTCCTAAAGTCTGAAGGACAGTAAACTGGCCCTTCGTTTAGAAAGTTTGGAGACCCCTGTTATAAATAATGCAAGGAGTACAAGATTGGACATCACACTCTCCACCTAATCAAACCAGAAAACACTTTGCATCCATTTAAAAAAAATGCACACATGCCATGTTACCCACCTCTTGCATTCAGAATACAGGAGGTCTGCCGCTCAGCACAGTACCTAGAAGCAAGTGGAGATCACTGAAGTAATGTTGTCTTCTTCAATGATTTTCAGCTTCCAGGTGCTTCAGCCAGGCATGGTATGCAGGGCTGCTGATAGAAATCATAGGGCCATATACAGACTACCTGACAGGTCCCCCCTCCTGCAAAAATATAAAATTATGTTTTTGCTAAAATGCAATGCCCGTGATGCTATGCTTTGCAGCCATGGCAGAAATTAACCCCCCGTTGAACAAGACCCATTTAAGTGAATAGCTGCATGAAGGCAATATCTGCACCCCACAATGAGTGATTGGTACCAATCAGTGGAGGTCCGCACCTTCAGTAATTTTTTCAACTTTACATCTATAAAATGTTTTTCCCTTGTTGTTTTAACTTTGGATCGTAAAATATTTTTTTTCTGCCAGTAAATACATTATACAGCCCACTACCTGTTTCTTGTCTGGTGAAAAGCAGAGGCTTATGACATCATGCACAGCTCTCTCTCAATCTTGTGAGAGTTTTTCCAGGAAGGGAGGGGGGTGAGTCATAAGAGGGCCAATTAGAGCTGCAGGGCTGGAGGTGTATCTGTGTAAATCCAGGAAGTGAACAGGCAACAGCTGCCCACAGTTAAAATGGATGCAGCCAGACTCAGTGTAGGGAGATTTCTGCAGCATATTTGGCAAGTACTGAATCACAGGATATATAAAATAATATGCAAAGTGGTTGGAGGGAAGCTTCAGAATAGCAAATATGTTTTTATTACAAATTATGTGAGCAGACTGCAGTTCCTCTTTAAGTGTATGTCCAGTTAAATCAATTTTTTGGGGATAAAGAGAAAAGTGTTTGAACCCTGGTCAGGTTTTATCTCCAATTGAGCCAGGGTAGCAGTAAAAAACAGACATAAAGTAGATTTTAAATCTTCCCATTAAAAAATGGTTTGGCTAGACATTTACTTTAAACAGTTCAACTTGATCACTGACCGGCGCAGAGCTGGTTGATTGGACTTTGGAGAAGCATCCTCACACCGATTAATTTGCTCATTCATGTCTTGGTGTCTAAAGCAGCCCGTAGATTATTACATTTTTTTTTTCCCATCCACCATGGATGGAAGGAAACAAATGTCACTTGGTTCCCTCTTTAACACAGTCAGTGGGGGGAAATGCCTCCTGCAACACTCTTCTGTGTTCTGCTGGTGGGGGGCATGGGGAGCCTTTCCTGGCTGGCAGAACACAGTGATTACTGCTGGCACTGACAGTAATCACATGTAAAATATCCAACAAGCTGATTGTTCCCAAGTCGATTGATGAATTGCCCATACAATTAGCCTGCCCATACATGGATCGAATCGCGGCCGGTCTCTGCGTACCAAATTTTGATCCATGTATGGCTGACTTTAATATTAGCCCTAATGTGATGGGGATTTCAGGCAGTTACTATAAAGACAGACTTAGATACTTATATTTTCTGTCTTTAAAAACACATGCAAGGTTTTGTTAGTAATAAATATATACTTGGAGTAAATGGTGTATATATACACTGTATCTATATTTACTCGGAATTCACCATGTAGGAAGAGCCCCTGTCTATCACATACTGGACAACAGATCCCATACCTCTGTTGACAGCAGGGAGACAGGCAGATCCTCCATCGATATGTTTAATATTTAAGTATTTGTTGAAGGCCGGGAAAATAAATGAGAAAAAGGCAATTTTCTTGCTGACATGTAAAATATCTTATCTATACTAGTGCTTTAAAAATTCATTCCCAGCATGCTTCCCCCCCATCCTCTCGTTGACATATAGAGGCCACATAGAATTACTATTTAGGAGAGCAGAACAAGGAGTAACATGCTTCCTAGAGCTGTCTTACATCTAGAAAAGGGGCTAGCATCTCGGAAGAGATTAACTGTATCAGAGAGATGTTCCCTGCTGACATATTTGGCTTCCTTCTGCATTTGTAGGATGAGTGTCCTCTTTATTAAACCTTCTTATGTTACCGAGCATCTCAGGCTGCAGCAAGGCCCACTACTGATATCAATTTTCTGATGCCTCCTTGTTTAGGGCAAAGTCATGAGATTCCTCGGTCTTCGCTACAGCGGTGTAATGGGCGCACTACACAATAAGTATATGGATTCCTGCTTCCTCCTGCAATCTAAATTCCTTTGATCTTAAAAAAAAAAAGGTTACTTTTGCAATAATGTGTTCAGTGGACAGCATAATGAACAAACACATTTATTCATGTGATATTGCTGTTATAATACTCAGAGTCGGGTTGCGGTGATACAGAGTGTTTTAGGGTAGATAGATTTATCCAAGTTCATCTAGAAATGTTTATTGTGCCTAAAGAACACCATAAAACATCGACCTTTTGATTTGAATTCTTAAAAAAAAAAAAAAATAGCGGTGAGCTTTCAGTGTCTAGGTCCTCCTTATAGCTGAATATCTGCAGTGTGAATTCTAAGGGTGGCCATACATGGATCAAAATACAGCTGGGGATCAGCCAAATTTTGATTTGTGTATGGTCACGCCGGTTGTACACAAGTCGATCAAGCTATAGGCAGCAACACTGATCATTGTATTGTGATGGAGGGGAAGACTCCTCCCTGTCTGGGTTTGACGTTATCAGCTCCTTCTCTCTACGTGCTACGTCACTGTATCACGCGACTTAGTCCTCCCTGTCAGAATATAATACCACAGCAGGAAGGATTTCCCCATCCATCCACCTTGGATGTTGAAGTTGAAGTTTAGGCAGGGTTGCTATTACATTTACCTGTATATTCTTCACCTGTATAGCTGTCTACCTATAGAAGTCTCGGAGACTGCCAATTAACATTGCATCTACCTAAGGGTGTCCTAGCCCTAACCCTCTCTCCCACAGTTCTGTTTAAGAGATAATACATCTCTTTTTGCATTCTAAAAGTGTCTGGTGCCCACCTGTTAATCTTGCATTACAACCCACTCTACACAGAAGGATGTCAGCTGTCCCTACATATGAATGGGGGAATAAGGTCTTTGTTTTGTTCAATCCTCTGCCTGAACAGGTCCATTACATACAGACTGATAGAGGTCACTATTTTTACAGCCAATTTACAAATCAATGCTCCCACATTTGGGTTCCCTACATCCTCCTTTTAAATGAATTGTGCCACATTTCATATTTCTCGCAATAAGATCAATAATCAAGATCTGAGGAACAATTTGCATAAAAAGAGGAAAGGGTTGGACAGCACAGTTAGCCATTTAAAGAATAAGTAGGACCAAATCTCTTTTGGCCCTACTTCTTCTATGGATCACAGGAGTGCAGTTCATTCTGTACTCCTGTGACCTGTTTTCAGCCAACAGTGGGCTGAAGTCCTCCATCGACTGACATCACTTAGCCGGTCCAGGTTCTGGATTGTACCCCATCTTACAGTTTGGATCTAGCCAAATGCTTGGACCGGCAGCTGGCTCAGCCACTGGCAGACTGAGCTAGCTGATCCCGTCCCCTCCACATCCTGGTGCTCCAGTGAGTGTTGAAGGGGTAGAGCTGAGAGAAGGTGACTGACAATCACCACTCTCTGCGCACTGAAGACTGAGAGCTGAGGAATCAGCGATCTTTGATCATTCCATTCTCAGCCTAAAGCAGCGGTCTTAAACTGATGGCCCTCCAGTTGTTACAAAACTGCAAGTCCCATCATGCCTCTGCCTGTGGGAGTCGTGCAAGTAACTGTCAGTCTTGCAATGCCTCATGGGACTTGTAGTTTTGCAACAGATGGAGGGCCGCAAGTTTGAGACCCCCTAGTCTAGAGGCAGTGAGGGACAGCTGCAGCTGGGATCGGTGCTGCAGCCATGAGTATGTATTTTTTTTTTTTTTTAGATACCTGAACTTCTCTTTTAACTACTAAAGATCTAAAGAATACTGGCCTGAGTAAAAACCTAGGTAGGAAAAATACACACTACTGTCTGCAGGGACCCCTGGGCTGCAGGTTGAGCACCGGGGCACCAGAGGTTAATCAAGTGTGCAAATTTGAAATTCTGGAAACTAAAATGAGTAGGCCAGTTTAGGCTGTAATTTACCATTTACTGTATTTTTCCTGTGAAAGCTATGGTCATCTTTGCTGTACTTCTAAAATGTCTCTAGCTCAGAATTAATCAACAAAGCTCTTTCAATAAACTATTTTGTAGGCATTTAATTTGAAGTCTCCTCAGTGTTAAAAACCCAGAAGCTGTCCTGTATGGCAGCTGCCAATAAAGTTATACCAGAGACATGCATGCAGCTCATATATCAAAAGGTTTTGTCAATGACGGTGACATATGTCAATAAAGTTATTTAACCTTTCATGTACCTCCTATCCGCTGACTAGGACCTCTGATAGGTAAGCAAGCCTGTCACTTGAACCGGCCTGGTTATCTAAAAGGAGGCTTGACACTAGTCTGAAAAGTGGTGGCCAAAGTCTGATGGAATTCCGTTCAAGCTGTCTTGCATACACACTGTCACACCAAATTCCGACCGTCCAAAACGCGGTGACGTACTGTACAACACTACGATGAGCCAAGAAAAATTAAGCTCAATGCTTCCCGAGCATGACTTGATTCTGAGCATGTTTTTTTCTCAGTCGGAGTTCCATACAGACAAACGGAATTTTTTTTTCGTCAGATAAAAGGGAACATGTTATCTTTCTAAGTCTGTCAGAATTTCCAATGGAAAAACTCAGATGGGGCACACACATGGTCGGAATATCCGATTAAAAAATACCGTCTGACTTTTTCCATCGCAAATTCCGATCGTGCGTAAAAGACATAAGATCATTCGATTTGATCTATTTGAGAAAAAAAATAACAAATCAGTGACAATTTATTTCTTTAGAGATCTTGATTTTGACCCTGCAGCTTAAATTTGTCGTGGCAGAATTGATTACATTGCTTCAATAAATATTTGTGGACACGTGCTGGAGGACTGGTCATCATGTAGATTGTTTCCATTAACTGTATGACTGATAAAAAAAATGTCGGCCTATATTGCTCAGTCAAACACAAATCACGGAAATACAATGTGTGATGAATCGCTTGTATGTGATTGTTGATATCTAAATCAATCACAAATTGCAAAGGGTTTGTCTGGGTAAAAAAAAAAAAACTGTGCATATCTGTAATGCATTCACTTTTCCATGTGTCTGTCTCATTAAAAATGCTGTAAGTACAGGCTAATACTTGTTCCTTTCAGAAGTTATTATTATTATTCAGAATGTATATAGTACCATCAGTTTGCACAGAGCTTTATAACATGAGAGCAGACAGTACAGTTACAATACAATTCAATATAAAAGGAATCAGAGGGCCCCGCTCGTTAGAGCTTACAATCTAGTCAAGTGATACAATAGGTAATATTTGTGGGGGATGAGCTGATGAAGAAGATCAAAGTACAGTTGTTTGGTGTAGCCATGATAGGCCATGATAGGCTTCTCTGAAAAGGAGGTTTTTCAGGGATCGTCTAAAAGTAGGAGATAATTGGAAAAGTCCTCCTGAAAGCAAGCATGGGAGGAGGTTACGAGGGAGCTAGAGAGCAGGAGGTCTTGGGAGGAACGAAGAGAACGATTAGGTTGGTATTGAGACCAAAATCCTTTTAAGGTTCCTATATTTTTGTAGCGATCTGACAACTCTTCCTCTGCTGCACTGAAATTCCAAGCAGTGTTCTCTACTGCAGGACTACAGAACTCTTTCCCCTTGTGCTACAGCAGTGAGAAGAGGGAATATGGTCTGTAGTCCTAACGCACGCCTCTTCCTGCAACGTGCTGCTTCTCTATGGATACATTTCAGTGAGTGAACCTAGGACAGAAAGTGTGGTACTGGCAGGAACACCAGGTGAAAATAAGGCGCCTTTCACATGGACGGCTGTTCTGCCGCAGTTAAAAGCATGTTTTTTTCTTTTGAAATTCAAGACTCCCGTCACAGCGATCGGCTGCATTTTTACACTGCGATTAGCTGCGTATACATGCAGCTACGTTTAGCTGCGGTTGGCCATTATTGTCATCCCCATAGCAACCGTTTTTATTTTGATGTGCTTCCTGTTGTTTTTTCTTTTGTTTACGCTGCTATCCGCAGCTGACACAGTGTACTGCGTTTACCTGCAGTTATGTGCAGATAGCTGCGCAAAATCGTTCCTGGACGCAGTCAAATCTATTTTTTCTATCTGCACCAAACCGCATGTAATAAAACCGCAGCTAAAGGCAGTGTGTGAATGGGGCCATCGGAAAGCATTGTGTGCTTTCAGCTGAGGTAGAAAAAGAGAAAATCCGCAGCAAAAAGCACCATTCTATCCACCCGTGTGAAAGAGGCCTAATGGAAAAGTCATGAAATAATGCAGCCACCACATCTAAGTCAAGGTTGCCACTATTGCAGGTGGTGTGACTCGCCTTTACACAGGCACACCAGCCTATTTAATTTGAATGGGCTGCTGTACCTGCAGAAAATGCATTTAAAAAGTCCCTGACAAAAGCATGGTCCTATAGAACTCCATGTGATTCCTAGACATGTGCAGACTGAAATATTTTGTTTCGTAATTTCGTTTTCGTCCGGAAAATACATTTATTTTGTTACTCCCGAAAATCGTTATGATTTATTTCGTTTTCGTCGGGAAAGTTTTCGATGCTTTGTCGAATTTTCGTCGTTCAACAAAGCATCGAAAATCGTCGTTCTGAATACAGTAGATAGGTAGGAATTGAACGAAGAAAATTCGACAAAGCATCAAAAATCGTCGGATCTAAACGAAGACGAAAATCAAGCATTTTTGTGTCGGATCTTTCGG
This sequence comes from Rana kukunoris, assembly GCA_029574335.1. Taxonomy (NCBI): domain Eukaryota; kingdom Metazoa; phylum Chordata; class Amphibia; order Anura; family Ranidae; genus Rana; species Rana kukunoris. Next base: position 509,501,280 of record CM056052.1, read on the forward strand.
TTTTCGTTTCTTGCGCTTTCATTTTCGTTGTGAAATCGATAATAAAAATACCAGATTTTCAGACGAAATTGCATTCTAATGAAAACGAATGCACATGTCTAGGGATTCCACACACCTGAATTAACATAAAATATTATTGGCACTCCCATATTTATTGGCCAGATTCTAGTGTTAGGTTAGTTAAGAAACAGGAAGTCCACTATGTTTATTTTTTTTTCAGGAAGGTATTCATTTTAGTCTTAGATATCCAAAAAAGAGGAACTACCTCTGTGCCACCCATAGCAACCAATACTCATACTCATACTCCTTAGAAATGATTTGGAGAGTATGGATGCAATAGGCAACCTAAGCCGCCTCTTCTCACACAAGGCCTTTTACATCAGAGGCTCGAGCTCTGCTCTCTCCCCGATGACTGTCAATAAAGTTGCTTCGGGGATCACACAGCCCTCTTCACAGGGGACGCTAAGATTTCCCATCAGCCATGTCTGGTGTTTTCCCTAACATCTGCATTTGAAGGAGTAATAAAATGCTCACTCCCTGTCAGCATCACTTTATAGATAGCTCTTTAAAAATAATGAGCTATTGGATATTGTAACGCTCTGGGCTGTCTTGCTAGACTCATTTATTCTGATTCTGCCTTTGTCAGAATCATTGAAAGAAGACATTGAATTATAAGATGTCACTCGGAGAAAATGGCAGCCGGTGTGTGAATGTGATGTACATTTCTCACGTAAAACCCCGTCGCTGCTTCCTTCATTGTGTTATTAATAATGCCGCCTATCAAGACATGATATTGGTGTATTATATTACAATGCCTTGCTATATTTTAGGTCCCCGTGGACACAGTGGGGATGGGTAGGTTAAAAAGGACATTATAGTGAAATATTACTAATTTTGAGAAAAGAAAGAGAAAAATGAAGGTTTTATTGATTAAAGTGAACCTGTGAGGACAAAATGATAGCAGCTGACATTACTGATTTGTTTTTAAAGGTACGGGGTGTTATCCTGGCCTTGCCTTAACTACGCTATGTGTTTCTGACCTGCAGCAAGCCTAGCATGTATGGAGGCATGTATAGAGGCATGTAGCAGGCCTTTGGAACACTAAGTCATAAAAACTGAATATAAATGGCCATCCTGAAGCCTGCACTGTTCAACAGTAGCAGTCATGACTGAGGAAAGTGTAGAGTATCAAGGCTCGCAATTACCTCTAACCCGTAAAAACCAACTACACGCCTCCCTCCCCCTAACCCAGATGACTAGACAAGAACATTTATTTTGGAATCGACTAGCCAAAGCAGCCTTTTTATTTTCAGAAAACAAATCAGTCAATACATAAGACATGAATTGGACTGCCGGCATGGAACTCCAATGTATCCCATGCAGGCAAAACATTGCTCTCACACAGGTGTAAGCCTATGTGAACGAGGCCTGACACTTCAACCTGAGAGTTAAGTTGGTTTTAGCCCATTGAGTATCATTGAAGTCATATCCATATTAACTATCTGAATCGTGACATCCGACATGGATTACAGCATCAGAAAAATGAATTTTTGTCACACCAGGATTGTTTTGATTGGTCAAAGGACAAGTTAGACTATTTCAAAGTCGGATCAAAATTGCATCATGTTCATTAAAGTGTGTGTTGCACCAGTGTGACACTAAACAGAGGTAATTTGACCAACAATTTTTCCTTTTTTCAATCAAGTTTTATTGAGTTGGCGGTATCGACAAGGCCACTCACTGCTCTAGTTCTAGTAGGAATCCAATAATCAGGTTTTGTGTAGCCAGCTTTAGGGGACAGAGGCCACTTGAAATCTGTTAAATTGTCAATTGTGATTTTGCACTGGTATTTATTCAAAGCTAGTAGTCAATGGGGTTGATTTACTAAAGCAAAAGGGATGGCTCCCTTAGCTGTAAATATTATAAGTAGTAAAATATTCACAACTAGGGTAAAGCTCTACCCACTTTGACTGCCCAATCATTTGGAAAGGAAATAGAGCAAAAAAAAAGTGCTGGCACATGATTATTTGATGGAAGGGGACAAACCTGTACCCTATTTATTAGGTTCAATGAACATTCACTTAAATAAGTGAACACTCTTTACGCTTTTAGTAAAACAACCCATGTGTATGAGGTCCTGTGGTTAGCAACTGTCCCAGATTTGCAGGGACAATCCTGTATCTTTGATCCCAGTCTCAATAATGATTTTGTCACCTGGATAATGTCCGGGGATCACAGCGTCGCCCTTATTTGAGTTACTCAATAAGGCATTCATTATGGTGATCGGAGTCTATGAATTTGGGTTTGTCACTAGACGGGTCTGAGTTGAACTGTGGGCAGAGGTAATTGTGTCACAGGAACCAGGTCTGAAATGTTGGTAAGCATAGCAAGGAAGCAATTATTGCACCTCAGGCGGCCCAGACCTTGAAATGTAAAAAAATACTAATACTACAGCTACATCAGTAATCTTGTACTTTTTATTGTGACCATAAAAGATAGGAATATGAAGACGGGGATGCATTAAATAGAGGAGACTCTAGTTTTATAAAAATCAGCCTGTAGGTTTCCATTGATTTATGTTATAATAACGGGTATTCTTGTTGTAGTGACAGCTGCAAAAAAACAAACAGTGAACGCAATAAGCAAGCAACAGTATTTTGTCAACCGAGCCCATGTAAACACTAGTATCACAGAAGATGACTATGGAGCGCAATTCATTGGTTAATGTCATTTCAAGCTGCATCTTAAAAATAACATTTGGCTTGAGATGCTGGCCCCATAGCACGTCCTCAGGAAACCTCAGCCAGGTTTTTGTGCAGAGAAGCTCTGGAAATAGATCCAATACTAGATAGCAATTATTAGAGTTATCATGATAAACAAACACTTTTAATTAAAAGCACAGATTACGATCTTAAAGTGTATGTTTTCTAGGTACAAAAATTACCGTATATACTATAAGACGAGTTTTTCAGCACATTTTTTTTTGTGCTGAAAATGCCCCCTTGGCTTCCACTCGAGTCACCTTTTTGCACCTGATCTCCCGGAATTTGGGGACCCGGTACCGGCTGGCCGTAGCCCTATGGGCAAATACATAGGGCCTTCAGTATTGGGAAGGTACCGTGGAAGGGGGAGGCAGCAAAAAATATAATAATGGGTCTCTAGTGACAGACTGGATCCGTTTTTCATCACTGATTACACATTGGGGAGTCATTTATAAGCTGGTTAATTTATATTTGAAGGCAGTTTTTGGAAACATTGGCAAAGGAAAGGGTGCTGGTAATAGTACAGTATATAAAATGTCATAGTAAATGGAATTATATTTCTTCTACTGAAAAAAAGAGAAAAAAAAATACACACAGCATTATATTGAGTTAGAAGTTATCAGTGAGAAATACTAAGCCATTGTTCCCCACTGTGTGATGACAATGCATGTTTGCAGGAGTCTGTAGGATCTTAATGGACTGTCGCACCCATAGGATACACGCTCTCAATGTTCTTATTTTCCCTGTGCTTGGCACTTCTGCCCCTGATCCGCTGTAAATTGATTCAAATAGCTGCCAGACAAGTTACTTTATCTGATGTCAATGGGAGAGACTATAAAAAGATGCCACTTCGGTTCAACAAAATGAATTTGCATGGCAGGATTAAAAATAGAAATTCAATGCGCAATTACAAGTAGCCTCAAATTAACTGGCATCTTAATTTAGCAGCCGGGGCACTTCACAGCCATAGCGTCATCTGTTTGAAGGTCCGGGGAATATACACAGCAGATTCTTGGCTTGGTCTTGAGTTGGAGCCTAGAACTGACACGGGGCTGTCACGGGTGCTCATTACAAGCAGCGATTGTGCATGCCTTTATATGATAACAGAGCAAAATTTGTGATGTGCAGTAACCCATAGTAATCTATGACTTACCAGCTTTAGACTAATAAAAAAGGATGTTTAGTTAATATTTGGTTTCTATCAGTTAACCCCTTTGCACACTTTCATTCAATTTAAATTAAAACACCTAACAAGTTTTTTAACCCTTGGGAAAGCCACCTCTTTACTTCTCCAACAAGTCTGTACACCCACTATGGCGACATCGAATTTGGGCCAGTGTACATGTTGGACTTTTATTTGTTTAATTATTATGAATGTAGAAGAAAAATTGGGCAAAGTGGTTAGGAACATGCAGCACCCCATGTTGATTGGGAACACAACTAGGGTCTATGGTGATGAGGTCTCGCTGCCAGAAGCTAGGGTGTCTCTCAGACCAGCAAACTCCACATATCATCAAAATATCTGTTTTGGTTGGATTGGCTCTTTAAGCTCAAAGCTAAAGTAGAAATTTACGTAAAGCAAATACTTATAATTAGTGAGAGGCAACGCAATTTGTTTTCAGATGTTTCTGCAATTCTTGTCAAGTGAATTCTCACTGTGGATCATCAGTTTGATGGGGGAATTGGAAATAGTGTAGTAACATATGTTATAAGTAGAGGACATAGGACAGGATTGCCACCATTGGAAAAATAAATAAAAAATATTTATTGACACAATATCTTTTCAAAGCAAATTATTTAAATTCTACATCTGGGGCCACCTTAATAATTGTTTCTAAAAGACCTGGATTTGCCCTTTAAATTGGTGATCCCCTTTAAATCTATATATAAAATGCGAACAATACTCCCAAAGACGGTTACAGTGTATACATCAGATTTTATCTACCATCATTACATATTCTTACCTGCTTCTGTCACGTAGATACTGAGACAAGCCATTGCAGTAACTTTAGTTTGACTTATAATTGGAAGGGTCTGCCTTATTAATCACATTCCTCCACAGTATTGATAAATAAGGAGAAAAATTGCATACTGATTACTGTATAGATGTGTAACTAGAATATCAACAAAGATGAAAGTCTAATAAACCTAGAGACAGTGTTGGGGATACTTGTAATTTGTTGTAATTTTACCATCAGTTCTGTGCAGACTACTTAAAGAGACTTTGTCAGTTTCAGAGCAAAGTAACAGTATTTTACTATTCCCCCTCCGACCCACTTATATTCATCGTCAGCGCTCCCCAACTGCTCCTTTTCCTTGCACTGCCTGTCCTGTGTTACGGTAATGGGATGCATGTGACCTGCTCCCAAGATGCAGATTTTGGGGTCTAGCACCGAATCATATGGGCAAAGTGACAGAGTCTCTTTAAGACTGAACCAATCACATGAGCAGCAAATTTGTTTTCATAGGACCTATACAAACCATGTACAGAACACCCACCTAGAACCTGTTGCTTTGATGGCAAAGAAAAAAACCTTTGAATTTCCCTGGCACTTCTAGAAAAGGCTGGCTGCAGATTGAAATGGTAAAATAATTTTTAATAACTTTCAATGACAAAGTGGTTTGCGCAGCCGTGATATACGTTATATAATTTGTTTAGCGAAATAGGAGTTTTCCTTTAGGTGGCACAGGGTATAAGTCTTCCCTCTGATGTCTGAAACATTTTCGATTGCTCAGCATAAAACTGAGACTCGGAAGTCTCATCGAGGGATATTCATCACTGGCTCCTTTGCGCTCTTTATTTCAGGGACTCGATTTATGCACAAAACCCTAAGAGAAGCAAGATGCAAATAAAATGATTGATTAGAACAGATTTATATTATTTAAATTTGGGCCACAGTCCCATTACTATTTGATTAAACACACTGCTTTTGCACGCTATCCATCTTTTTTTTTTTGCCTCTATGAAATCAGCCACAGAATAGGCGGGATGATGGCACCTGAATTATGCAGACTTCATTTTCTCCTCATTGCTATTAAAATGCTGGGCTGCTTTCTTCCCAGTTCTACTTTTCATCTAGTGATTTGCTACAAATAATCCCCTTTGGATCTTTCCCCGCAAAGCATCATTTTATGCCTCCTTGTATATTTGTATGTATTTTTTGGTGCTCCTGGATCATTAATTGATTTCTTTTGATTGTTGCACTGCATAACCTAAATTGGGCTTTGCTCGCCTTTTCAACCTGCAACATGTGTGCTTGACACCTTTATTTTCTCCCTTATATTTAATGACCTTTCTGTCATCATTCATCGCTCTGCAGTGTGATTTTTCAGCTTTTGTCAGTTGCCATGGGTGATTTTTCTCGGTGTATTGAATAAAAGGTCTCCTAAAATCAATCTAGCATGATAGGATTGATAGGTGTACACAGTGCAGCTCATAGCAGTAACAGTCTTTGGACTGAGCATTTAATATTAAAAAGACAACCCATAGAAGAATCATCTGATATGTGAATGGTGACACCCACTACATATTATTTAGAAGAACTTTCATTGCCCTAATGGGTTCCTGGGATTGTGAAGACCTTCCTCTTGGATCTAGTTCTAGTGTGGACTTTTGCACTAATGCACTTATGTAATTTGCACGTTACACACACTTTATTGGTTTTACCTTTAGAGTCGGACGTTCATTTTAGGTAGTCGCGCTGGTCACCATTTTTCTTAAGTCTTTAGACGTGTTCAATATTTTGTGTATTTGTGTGTAAAAAAAAGCACACTTTTTCATTTTGAATAGAATAGGGAAGAGTTAGAACCCCAGGTTTTTATTTTTGTCTGTATCCCCGCTAGGACAGCAAAAAGGGCACTTAAGATAAAATTTAGGCCCGGAGTAAAGAAAAGAAAAAACATTGACAGAGGGCAGGCATGACAGGGATTAAAAGGGAGTTGGGTCTAGGAGGTGTTTTTCTAAGTTTGTGTTTTAATAATGTTTATTAAAGATTTTCAAAACAATACAAAAGTATCTCAGCGCATTTTTGTACAGTATTCAAAGCCATTAGGGAGCCATATATTGATCAATTATCATAACGTAGATCACACCTGCCTTATCAACATTGTCCAATGAGCCCTTAAGATGTACGCCAGATAGCTAAAGTATTATAATAAGCAATGTACAAGTCTCCCATGACAGGGGCCTATTAGTCTTTAAATGTTTCCGGCCCGTCCGGTGCTCCACCCACTGGGAAGAGCCCACGCCCCATCCAGCTACCGGGGGGGGGGGACTCTCCCTCTGTGCCAGCGGACCCCCAGAGGACCAAACTATCCATGGTCCACAATATGTGAGCCTATTAAACAACTGACACTGTAATATTAAAATAAACACTAAAACGTGAGAACTTTAGGGGGAAAGACAGAAGAAATAGGGGGGTGAAATAAAGTTAAGAGAGGAGGATTGGAAAGTGAGGATATGGAGGAGCTGTGGTCCTTCTCCCAGAAGCCCATTTTATGATAAAGTACCTAGGTAGCAAGCGTCCTGGGGTCATTGGTAAGTGTTTTTCTAAGTTTAAAAGAAAATATAGTTACAGTACAAACATTTAACTGATTGGTGGGCTATGTTGGAATGGGTGGATCTGCGAGGGGTGGTCAGCCTCAGGGTTCCAGGATTCAGTCAGAAGGGAGCTAAGTTAGGAAAAACGTGCCGCTCTCCCGCCCTTTGTTCCTGATACCTTGGCTCATTGTTCTTTTGGTGGGTTATTTTGGGTTGTATGGTTGATTTATGGTGGGTACAAGGTCCTTGTATGGTCAGTATGGGGCACAAATGTACAGTTTGGGGACACGTTTTAGGTACAGCTCACAGTAGTTGGTATGGTTGTATCTGTGTTTGTTGTTTCTGAGTTGACGGTTGTTGTGGCTGGAGGCCTATTTATGTTGGATGCAGGTACTCTCTTCTTTGATGACCACCAAGACTTTTTGACTAAATTTCTTTACAGTTTTTATTGGTAACTTTTACAGTTTGTTAATATAGACTGCTATGGCCATTTAACTTCAACTTGTTGTGGAGAAAAGCAATCTTTATTACCCTAGTAATGAATAAGAGGTGCTATATCTCCTATTTTTATATCCAGTGCTGTAATTGTCCATGTTATTGACTAAGCTGACTCGTTTCTCACATACATCAGAGTGCTCTTAACAACAGTGGGGTCCTGGGGGAAGTCCAAATTTGTAGAAAGCAGTAAAGGTCCAGACTGAAGTTCATAGAGTCAAAAAAAGTTTTTACTTAGATCAATGGTGGAAAAACTGAGCCAACACATTTTAGGGTTTAGAAACCCCCCCCCCCCCCTTCATCAGGGCTTATAGCATATGTAAACTCAAATTTGACTGGACTCAATAGGATGTTGATGCTTTTATTGATATTTATATGTACAGAATCAGATTTGAGATAATATCACTAGAACATTGTGTATCTCAAATAACAACTTGTGGATCTCTGAAGAATAGCTTGCATCAGAATAGAAATGTTATGTCTTGGATCTATGTGTAAACTAAACAGGATTACTGTATCTTTTTCAGGTGTACGTCTTGACAGAGTACGTGGAGGCCGACAGAAGTACAAGCGCAGGATAGACGCAGAGAACAGCCCGTATCTAAATCCTCAACTTGTCCAGCCAGCCAAAAAGCCATGTAAGTTCTCTGTCTCTGTGCATGCAATACTTCATGGAAAAACAGATTGTGTGGTGCTGAATAATGTCCCTCTAGACCCTCTGGATCAGAGGTGTACATAATTAGGCAGCAGTCAGATTATGTTAGGTGAAGCTGGAAATCTCTGTTCTGCAGGAATAAATGCTCCTAGTATACTCACTTGTCACCAACCTGTTTTTTTTAGACATACTGTAACTGTGATAAGGTTTATTCTAGCAGAAGATTGACAGGTACACTATGTCCCTGTTTATATTTTCATACTAAATGTATTATATCCTGTCTGTAGTTAAGGGCTAACCTAAAGTATAGTAAAAAATGACAATATAACTAAACCTTTATTAAACAGTCAAAAACATATAATTGGAATGCTGCTTTGGTGTAGACTCAGGTTACATTGCTTATGCTGAGGCGTTGTTCACAAAGTCTGTTTCAGTGGAGAAGATCTTGGGGGGGGGGGTGATATCAGAACACTAGCTTACTAGCTCTCTCCGAAGAGTTTCTTGACATCTGTCCCCCAAGATCCTCTAGCTGAAAGCTCCTTGGCATAGGTCATACCACCAACACAGGGTTTTTATTCCTCCAAAAATGGCTTTAAATTACCCAGGAAATGCATACTTGTAAAAGAAGAGTGTGGATACTAACATTTCCCATGACCACACTGCCAAACACTGCTCTACTCTTGAGAAATCATCCCCCAAATTGATACTTTTGATAGCATTGATTTCCTGGGTCTCCCACAACTCTTATGCCACGTACACACGATCGGAATTTCCGATCGAAAGAGTCTGACTGACTTTTTCGATCGGAAATTCCGACCGTGTGTATGCCCCATCAGAGAAATTCCATCGGAGTTTAAATATAGAACATGTTTTATTTTACTCCGATGGAAATGGTCGGAATTCCGATGAGCAAAAGCCAGATCGTGTGTACGCGGCATTACTGTTTCCTACTGTTGACCTTTTTTAAGCAAATTTCACCTTAGCAGCTCAACGACATTCAAAGAAATCTTGTGGCTCTTACCTAATGATGTCATTGATTTGGTAAATGGTCTCTGAATCAGAGAAAAGGAGCTTCAATCAAAGGCTTCTGAGACAGGTCTTTATCTTCTAGCAGTATTCCTATTATGAAGAAGACATACAGTATTTTACAACAACGGAAAGTTCTATTTTATTGAAATTCCTATTTAAACATTACACCAGCAATGGTTCATATGTTTGTACTTTGTCATTTTAATAACCAGTACCGGAATCCCACAAAATCTATTCCCCTCTGTAACAAAAAGGGGTGATTTCCAAATTCTGTAGGGCTGGAAGCACACACAAAACTCATAAGCCCCAGCTATTATGAACATAACAGATTTTAAACTGTATGCAAAAGGACATTTTAGCTTTATCAAAGAAAAAACAACCAGTTTTACATAACATTAAGGCTTAAGTGAACATATGGCATGGATTCCCTTTGCCTTTCCAAAAAACATTATGCTGATTATACCTTCAATTGTCCAATCTGGCATCCGGCGCTGCGTTTGACTAAGCTGTTCCACCATTCTGTAAATACATTTTAGGGTTGCATTAAGCAGATTTGATGCATTATAATGAAAACTTTCCGTTAATACTATAAAATGTAATAAACCGTAATGCTTAATTTCATTAGGGGCATTTAATTTCGTTGGATTTCGTGATGCAGAGATTACCCTCTTTTTTTTTTCCTGTTGAGTTTTGTCATTGTTGTCAGTGTCATGTATGAAAAAGTGATTAAAAGCGAGGCGGGCAGTCGTCTCTGATGCCCGTGTTTTGGAAGTTGAGATTACCGTGGAGCAGTGTGGTACAATAGCATTTAAGGAGATAACTACTCCAATTTCACTAAGCTGTACTTGATGAAGATAAACCAGGCATTTGTCAAACCATTATTGAAGCAAACCTAACTAATTATCTGTCTATATATTGTAAACATGGCCTGATATACAGGTATATCTAAGTTAAATCATGCAATTGGTGCACTATAGTAACCAGGCTCTCAGTACTCCTGCTGAACACTTCTAGCTATATTTTATGTCACACGAGGCAATTTATAAAACATTACTGACGCCAACCTATCAAATAATCTGGGTTTTTGCCCGGATTTAAACATCTTCTAAACATGATCTGATATAAACCTTATGTTGAAACGTACAATTGGCTCTCAGTATTCCTGCAGAGCACTTCTAGCTGTGTCTTATGCAGGGGCGGACTGACAACTCATGGGGCCCCCTGGCAATAGAAGATTATGGGGCCCCCGGGCTTACAGATGGCCACAAAGCAAGGTGGCAGTACATAGGCGGGGCAGCTAAAATCTCAAGATTTTCACATCAAAAGCATGTAGGTTTTGGACATATCAAGGACAGATGTAAAAAAACACAGATTTTTACATACTATCCCTGGTTTTAATGAGCCTGATGGGGCCCCCTAGTGGCATGGTTCCCTCGGTAGTACCCGAGTTCCTCAATAGTCAGTCGCCCCTGGTCTTATGTCAAATGAGCTAGACAGTCAACTCACAAACCATTATGACACAATCCTTTCAAATTATCTTTCTTTGCAAAAAATATTGAATATATTTATATATGTATATATATGTATATATCTCATATGTAGAAACATGCAACTGATGAACTATAATAACCAGGCTCTCAGTACTCCTGCTGAACACGTCTAGCTATGTTTTATGTCACATGAGTTAAGAGGCAGCTCACAAACTATAAAGCCCTGTACACACGATCGGAATTTCCAATAGAAAAAGTCAGACAGAGTTTTTCCATCGGAAATTCCGACCGAGTGTATGCCCCATCGGAGTAATTCCATTGGATATTCCGAGGAATTCCATCGGAGTTTAGATAGAGAACATGTTCTCTTTTACTCCAATGGAATTCCGTCGGAATTCCGATGTGAGTTTGGCCAGGCAAATGCCTGATCGTGTGTACAGGGCTTTACTGAAGAAAACCTATCACATTATCTTGGTTTTTGCCCAGTTTTTAACATCTTGTAAACATGATCTAATATCATTTTAAATTGAAACATACAACTGGTGCACTATTGTAACCAGGCTCTCAATGTTCATGCAGGGAACTTCTAGCTGTGGTTTATGTCAAATGAGCTAGACAGGCAATTCGCAAACCATTATGACACACACCTATACAATTAGAACGTTTTTTTTTGCCAGGCTCTAAACATATTGGAAAAACGATCCAATAAATGCATATATTACTTTGAAACACAACTTGTGCACTATAGTAACCAGGCTCTCAGTACTCCTGGTGAACACTTTTAGCTATGTTTTATGTCAAATGAGTCAGACATCCAACTCACAAACCATTACATCACAAACCCATCTAATTATCTGAGTTTTTTCCTAGTTCTAAACATCTTGTAAACATGATCTAATATACATTTTATATGGAAACATGCAACTGGTGCACTATAGTAACCAGGTTCTCAGTATTCCTGTGGAGCACTTTTAGCAAAGTTTTATAGCACATTAATCAGATAGGCCCTGCACACAAAAGTGTACATGCTACAGTGATCCAAAGGTACCATCTTTGAGATCTTGGGAATCCTTAATTTGCATATTATGCTATAATGTTTTTGAAAGTTGGATGGCTAGAACTTCTTTTATTTTTCCATCAATCATTTTGTATTGAGTTTATCATAAACATTGAAAGACAATGTGTACATTGTACATTGTTTACAGAACTCTGTTGACATTTCAAAATACAAATATAAGGCTAAAATATCATTTAACAAGAACTTCTTAATGGGGTTGTAAATGTACATTTTTTTTTTTTGTCTAAATAGCTTCCTTTACCTTAGTTCAGTCCTCCTTCACTTACCTCATCCTTCCATTTTGCTTTTAAATGTCCTTATTTCTTCTGAGAAATCCTCACCTGTTCTTCTGTCTGTAACTACACACCATAATGCGAGGCTTTCTCCCTGGTGTGGAGAAAGCCTCTTGTGGAGGGAGGGGGCGAGCGGGAGTGTCAGGACGCCCACTAACACAAAGCTCCTTACTCTATCTGCAAAGTAGGGAGTGTCCAGACACTCCTGCTCGCCCCCTTCCCCCCTCAAGAGGCTTTCTCCACACCAGGGAGAATTATGTTATAATGTTTAAAGAATTTGGATGATTATAACTGATCGAAACATAGGTAAACACAATTGCTAAAATCTCATATAAACTTTAACATGATAATGTTTTTTTTTTTTTTAAATATTAAAATCTACAGGTAAATTAATATTTAGATATAGTGCTAGCTTATTACTTAATATAAAAGACTATACCCTTATCTTTTAATTTAAAAAAAAGTCTTAGAATTACAGGTATTAAACAATCTTCACATTACCTCTGCAAGCTGCGGTACCCTAGGCATGTGCCTCTTTTGCCTGTACAGCGGATATATTATGTGAACTTGACTTATCTGTGCCATCATTAATATATTTTTTCTCTCTAATGTGCTGGGACTGAAAGATTTTCCTGCATTTTCTCAGTGATTGTTTGTGCACAGAATAGGCACAGCGGAAAAGTGGAATTTATTGATTCCAATTAGGAAAACATTAAATAAGCCTCTCTTCCCTAGTAACAATGCTTATGGCTATTCAGTGCCCTTAATTCCAGTGGTCTGATGGCTCCATCAGCCTGAGGAGAGGTTGTGGCTTCAATCTGATGGCATATTAATAGGAAAGGGCCTGCTGTAATGTAATGGACATCCCTGTATCCTAAAATAAAATTCACATTGCAAATTTACTTGCTAAGATATTTTTTAACATCACCGAACATTCACCCTGCTTTGTTGCATTACCCTGAGACTGAAAGGGACCAAATGCCGCAATTTCAAATTTTGCTTGCAGCACTACCTGCAGGTGAAACGTGGTCCTGCGGCTCCAGTTTTAAATATAATGAAGTTCTAAAAGAGGCGTGTCAGCACATCTCTGTGTTGTACACCTATACATGGGTTGCAGGAACATCCTTGACTGCACAGTTACCCCAGACGATCGTGTATTCCACCCTGTGTGTATCTCATTTCAGTAAAAGTCAATCATTCACATTACAACAGCGATCATATATTTTTATTCCTGAAAAAAAAAAAAAAAAGCTTCCTTTGTGAAAGACTTTGATTGTTTTAAGCTCAACTTAACAATAAATGTTCTGAATCATTTTGTGAGCTGCCTAATTATGTCATTCTCTTTTGTCTGGAAAATGAGGATTTATTGCACATTGCAGGTTCTGCTTCATTATCTGTCTGCTGTTTTCTTCACTAAGTGGGATAGCCAATTCTTCTAAAAAGAACTCATCTAAGAGCCAACTTGTGTAATGTGTTAGAGTTATTGATATAGTTCATTAAGATATATGCAACTGTTAAATGTATAGACATATGGAATAAGATCATGAAGGTAGGGGAATAATTTTTATGTACACAGCTAAAGACATTCCAGACAATATTCTGCTAAAGTACTAGATAGGATGCTATAAAATATGTGTGTAGTTCTGGCTATCTGGGTGATACTGGTGGCTAAGATGATACACACTAGTTTGCAACGAAAAGCCCTGCATGTTTGCCAACAGCTTAAAACAAATATTTAAAAAACACTTTGCTTTGTGAGAAAAAAAATAAAAACTTTGCTGCCAAAGTTGTAGTTCTAAGACATGCATTCTTTATGTTATCACATCAAAATCACTTTTTATTTTACAGTATGTAAATTGTCAGTGTTTATAATTTTAACCTCAAGCACAACCTTTTTTTTTTTAACAAGGAGGAACTATTAGAAAAACTTCCAGGCCTCTTGGAAACTCTGCTAGTAATTTTCAGGAATAATAATGACAAATATGAATGACATAGTTATGATAATAATAATAATAATGGCCAGAAAAAGAATTTCAGACAATGAAAAGTACAGAGTTCCTTCACATTGGTGATTAGTCAAGTGCCCCCTCATTTATTCGTGGTCAGTAGTGAAGGATACCGTTATGTTGGTAGTCATTGGGAGAGGAGAGACCTTATGTTGGTAATCATTAGGAGAAGGGTCCCCTTATGTTGGTAGTCATTGAGAGAAGGGAGACCTCACAGTGGTAATCATTGGGAGAAAGGTCCCATTTTGTTGGTAGTCATTGGGAGAAGGGCCCCCTTATGTTGGAAATCATTGGGAGAGGGGAGACCTCATAGTGGTAATCATTGGGAGAAGGGTCCCATTTTGTTAGTAGTCATTGGGAGAAGGGCCCCCTTATGTTGGTAGTCATTGGGAGACCTCACAGTGGTAATCATTGGGAGAAGGGTCCCATTTTGTTGGTAGTCATTGGGAGAAGGGCCCCCTTATGTTGGAAATCATTGGGAGAGGGGAGACCTCATAGTGGTAATCATTGGGAGAAGGGTCCCATTTTGTTGGTAGTCATTGGGAGAAGGACCCCCTTATGTTGGTAATCATTGGGAGAGGGGAGACCTCATAGTGGTAATCATTGGGAGAAGGGTCCCATTTTGTTGGTAGTCATTGCGAGAAGGACCCCCTTATGTTGGTAATCATTGGGAGAGGGGAGACCTCATAGTGGTAATCATTGGGAGAAGGGTCCCATTTTGTTAGTAGTCATTGGGAGAAGGGCCGCCTTAGCTTGGTAGTCATTGGGAGTCACAGATAGTAAAAAATAAAGATTATGGTGTCAGTGGATACTTATATGAGCGGTATAACAAGCTCATTGCTCATGGAACCTATAGAAACCTCTGGCGAAAAACTAGGGTTCCATGGATCATTGGATGAGAAAGATTGAAAGGCACCCCAATGCACAGTATAATACAATAGACCTGACCTTCAGGCATGCAGTATATGTAAATGTTTTGTGTTACCAAGAAATGTGTTTTACCATAGGCTGTGTATATAACCTAAAGGTTCAGTCCATGTCAAATTAATATTTTAACTAACAATGGAGCCTGGTGAGCTGAGTCAGCTTCTGACTTCTTATATGTCATGAATACAGTGAGATCTCCCCACCATAATCCTTGACTGCTCATGTCGGCCTGTGAGCTGTTGGTGTCTCTGACCGTTTTTGTGCATCCCACCTACTCCGCTTATATTCTCCATAATATAAAACATCCAGCAAGGAGAGCAGAGGCCCCTCATAATGAGCCCATCAGATGTGCATAATCAAGATCTCAGTGCAGGAATCTCACTAATACAATCCCCAATAAATAAGAGAATTTGTTATGTAATTTCACTCTCTATCATCTACAAAAAAATTAAATAGAAATTTTGGGTGGTCAACCCAAATGGGAGTTTGGCTGTATATTTCCTTCCCTCAAGTGATATATAACCCATGATCTCCACCAGTGTAGCAGTCACATAATACTAGGAGAACCGTATATCTCAGTCTTCTGACGTGGATGTATACCTTTCATAGCTAGTACAACACTAGATATGACACGTAAAGGCCTTCTCTTTTAATATTTTGTGTATTCTATAAATGTATGTATGTAATGACATCTGATACAGAGCTGTCCTAGGGCCATTCCACTAATGCACTTATGTCTGTTTTTCCATGATTTTTGCAAATGTTTTAGATATAATCAATAAAAGGATGTTGCCCTGAATGACTAGCATCCATTCCAGTTGTCTTTGTAATGTTAAACAGAATGCTACCTTGGTTTGTAATGAGATATACTGTATAAGCATGTCTTGTTATGGTGGGAAGATTGCAAGTTTTGTGGTTTGCAGATAGAAATAAATAGTTTTCAGCCTAAATACCCAGATACACACATATTTAGGTAGATTTAGATGGAGTTATGGCAGATTAAGCACAGCTGGCCACCTTGATTGTTTTTTGAATATTTTAGGAGGTATAATTCTTTTTAAAAATTTTCCCAGGTGATAAAAGGAAACCAGTAATAAAAAAAGTATGTTCAGAATAGGTACCAGATAGGTGCATAGAAAAATAACATTCAGTGGCCCAGTATAGTAGAATGTAAAACCAATGGGACTGGTGATTGATGGCACTGATGGTGCTACTCTTGGTAACTAAATGTGGTACAGAGACTCAAAATCCAGAAAGTCTTAACACACCCCCCATCAGGGCTTAGATATTGTAAATATCTTTGAAATAACTCAGGTAACACAATAAACAAATCCAATTTATAAGTAGATTTTATGAGAGTTAAAGTGGATGTAAACCCATTTTTTTTTTGCTGTCACAATGTAGAGTATAAGATTTCCTATCATCTGTGCCCAGTCTTGCCACACAGAGTAAATCCAGCTCTGAGCAATCCTCTTTAATTGTTCAGTGAGATAAATCTTGACAAACACAGAAAAACGTTGTCAAATCCTCCTTTTACTTTGAGGGACAGGTTATTTACGTATCTCATGCACTAGCCTGAGACAGGCATTATTTTTTAATTCCCACCCCTACTCCTTTTCTGAAGTCATGTGGTTACTTTTCTGGATTTTGACTGGATGTTAGTGATCATAGCAGAATTTAGTGTCAGGAATACACAAGAGAAAATGCATTTTGACAAGGGGAGTGTAGAGGTGGGCGGGAAGTCTACTGACATCACAACTCCACCCACCAAGCTCCAGACAACAGATCTACCCACAGAATCTGTAGTTTTTCAGTTCTTATAACAGACAGAGGGGAGATATTTGACAGGTAAGGATACATGCAGGAGGCATCTGTATCCTTATAGATCAGCGCTATGGCAGTAGAAAGGATGAGAGTGGGTTTACATCATGGATTTGTCCATCCATGCTATAAAGAGTGGATGGAGGCATTTTTTAGATTTAGTTTTTGCAAAATCTAATAGTGTATTGCCAATTTTAGACAGTTGTCACTGGAACAGGTGTCCCCATTGGAAGATTTAATTTCTATTTATTTTCTGCTGACAACTCAAAGTTTTGGATTTATTATTACTTTAAAGCCCAATGACAGTGTGTTTACTGGGACAAATAGAGGGAGTAAATCAAAGAACAGCAATATAAACCTCAACTGTACCAGTATGGCCCGAATGCATTCCCCTCAACCTTAAACATCCAGGTGAATGGCCTATGGTGGTACCATGATACATTTGAAAAAGCACATATTACCCAGGACATTAACCCAAATAAGATGAGTTTGCTTGCACCAATGTTTCATGGACACAAGTCTGTGACTTTGAGAAAGGGGACTATATATATATATATATATATTTCAAATTACAGGTATTTGTAATAAAGTGCACACACATAAAACAATGTTTTTAACAACCTTTATCACCTCATTTCTGTCCCAGGCTGTCTAGCAATGTTTTTACCCAGCCTGCGCACTCTTCTCCACATTTCTTTAAAGCAATTAGGATAGTTGCAGCTGCATGACTGATCTTCCCAACAACCACCAAAAACTGATCAATCAATTTTAAATAGGCTTGCCCTTTCAACATATTATCATTTACTTTGAAAAGTAGGATTTTCTATGTAATTTCTTTTAGGTTTTGTATTGCATCGCTCCTAGATAATAAAAGCAGATGATTTCCTAATAACTCAGATGCTTGTAGAAAAAAAACAACCTAAGATATATGGCAGCACGCGGAGTTATTTGGAATGTTTAATAAACTGCGGCTTTCACGGTGATATTTTTAAACTCTGTCTTTCAGGAAGCGCGGTTCTCTGATATCGCTTTATGATGTATGGGAGGTTCTCAGGCTCAATGATACACAGATGATTGCTGTATTTTTGGAAACAGAGAGATCTTGCTATTGATTGTGCCATGCTGTGGTCTATTTCTTACAGATAACAAGATTGTCTCGCATTTGCTGGTGGCTGAGCCGGAGAAGATCTATGCTATGCCTGACCCAACCATTCCCGACAGTGACATCAAAGCCCTCACTACCCTGTGTGACCTGGCCGACCGGGAGCTGGTGGTGATCATTGGGTGGGCCAAGCATATTCCAGGTATGTCGATAGCACTATACTGTAAATAATTGGTAAAGAGTGATTCCACCCAAAAGAGGTTTTGGTAGCTGCTGGAGTGGGTAGTTTTTTTGTCTCTTTAGGAAATTACTGGCGACATATCACGGGTTTGCACACTTGCTAAGGCCATTATGAGTAGCTTCACTGTTTATTTTAATTGAGTAGAAAGTAACAAGAGGAGCTGGAACACACAAAGATGGGTGGGAACATTCAAAACTCTCAGGTGGACAGGAAGTGTTGAGGATTATTGCAGGGAGATATTTTTGTTGGAATATCAAAGACATATAAGAGGCAAGGGGTTGGTATGGCCCACCAGACTTTACCCAATACTTTGAGATCCTGTTGCCTTATGTTGTCCTACACAATGTTTGTTGCTGCTCCCCCTTCAATTGCAAAATACCTGGTGCTTTCAGCTTTGGAGAAGCGTGTGACCTATTCCTCTGATGCATTTCTCACATGACAGGGAAATGACATCACCTTTCCCTCTAAGCTCCAACATTGGGTGTTTTGTAGCAGCTAAAAGAAGCAGAAGTGGAGTATAATATGGTAAGTATGAGGTGTTGGTGATGGTGGGAGGAGAGCTTTAAACAGACCCTTTAATTACGCCCTAGATGAGTAAGGTGTTGGGGTCTCATTAACCACTTTAGCCCCGGACCATATTGCTGTCCAAAGACCAGAGCACTTTTTGCGATTCGGCACTGCGTCGCTTTAACTGACAATTGCGCGGTCATGCGACGTGGCTCCCAAACAAAATTGGCGTCCTTTTTTTCCCACAAATAGAGCTTTCTTTTGGTGGTATTTGATCATCTCTGCGGTTTTTATTTTTTGCGCTATAAACAAAAACAGAGCGACTATTTTGAAAAAAATGCAATATTTTTTACTTTTTTCTGTAATAAATATCCCCCAAAAATATATAAAAAAAAATGTTTTCCTCAGTTTAGGCCGATACGTATTCTTCTACATATTTTTCGTAAAAAAAATCGCAATTAGCGTTTATTGATTGGTTTGCGCAAAAGTTATAGCGTTTACAAAATAGGGGGTAGTTTTATGGCATTTTTATTATTATTATTTTTTTTACTAGTAATGGCGGCGATCAGCGTTTTTTTTCAGTACTGCGACCTTATGGCGGACACTTCGGACACTTTTGACACATTTTTGGGACCATTGGCATTTTTTTAGCGATCAATGCCATTGGCAGTGAAGGGGTTAACACTAGGGGGCGGGGAAGGGGTTAAGTGTGTTCCTATTTGTGTTCTAACTGTATGGGGGGATGGACTTACTAGGGGGAATCACTGATCTTCCGTTCATACATTGTATGAACAGAAAATCAGCGTTTCCCCCGCTGACAGGAACGAGCGCTGTGTGTTTACACACACAGCTCCCGTTCCCCGCTCTGTAACGAGCGATCGCGTGTGCCCGGCGGCGATCGTGCCCGCCGGGCACACGCACGGGACTCGGGGGCGAGCGGGGGGCGCGCGTGCGGGCCGCCGCCGGCGCGCACGCGCCCCCTAGTGGCCGTCGAAAGTGGCGACGTAGAGCTACGGGCTCTCGCGCAGTAGTGCCGACCTGCGGCTGGTCGGCAAGCGGTTAAATACAACTTGTGGGTAGACAGAACCTTAAATTATGCTGAACAATAATTCTTTACAGTGTAATGTAAAAAATGCAAGCTTCAAACAGTCATCATTGGAAGCCATAAAAGGGTATTGTTTTTGGTGTTTAGAAAAAGTATGACATCTGTATCTTTGCTAATGATTGATATATATATATATATATATATATATATATATATATATATATATATATATTTATATATATATATTAAGCCTTGAATGTTCATATCCTTAAACCTGTCACCAATGTTATTTTTTTGTGTTAGATCTACTCTTTAGATTGTTATAGTCGTGCAGCCATTAGCTCTCAGAAACATCTTGATTTCTTTAATTAATAATATTTTCTTTCCTTGTTAGAACATTTTGGGGAAGCCACAATCATTGTTGAGGCTCACCCCCAGGCAAACAACTAAATACACAAATTAAATACAGATACAATAAATACTTTAAGTGTCCAAAACATTTATATTTTTGTCCACCCAATTCTGGAAGTTACACAGTTCTGCAGTCCTCAGTATGGTATGGAAAAGGGAATCATGGTATTGAGGAGAGCAAACTGATTGGAATGCTCTGCATGGACAGCTCATTCATTGACGATGATTGATGATGAATGCAAATGAAGGGAGCAAGTACTATTAAGACAAGGTTTCAGTGGGCAACAAGTAAAGTCAATCAGTGGCTTGGATGAAAAACATTGACACCTTGACACCTGTTTTAAGATCTGAAATTCTCCTCTAATTATCTGAATCATGGTTTTCTAAAATCAAGCAAAGCTTTCTTGTCACAGGATACCCTGCTGATTCTCCCTCATCTTTTCTAGTATGTGTATTTGAGGCACTAGCAGGCTTATAGAAAGGCCAGCAGTGGAACCAAGAAAAGACTCAGTTTCAGGTTCAGAGCCCTATTTAGAGCTTAAGGAACATACCGTATTTATCGGCGTATACGCACACTTTTTTCCCCTTAAAATAAGGGGAAAATCTTGGGTGCGAGATATATGCTGATACCCGCTTCCTGTGCTCAGTTTAAAATGAGCCGCCGACATATACCGAGTGCAGTACACTCGTGTACAAGAAATACCGCTTTCAAATCGATCATACGATAATCTGATCTTTAGTACACAGCTTTCGTCTGAAATTTTCTAAAGGGACAAATACTTTTTTACCAGCTGGCATGGTTATCGTTTAATCAGTACAGTATTTATTCGAAAATACAACAAATACATTACATGACTTCTGAATTTTTACTCTGTCGTACGAGAATTTTCGTATTTTAATAAACTATTTGTTTTCAATATGGAGGCTAGCATGCAAAAAAAAAAAAAATGGACAATCATTCATAATCTCATTGTGTGTACTAGGCTTAAGGAATACCAGCAAGCATCCAAATTTAGCAAGCATGAAAGCTAGAATGTATACAAAGGATTCTGCTCCCAGCAGTCTTTTGGCTCTTGGCTCGCTCACTGACCCTGGATGGTGACTCAGTGGGGCCTGTTCTGCCACGATTTAAAATTGAGAAAGCCACCTCTCTGTAACATTTGTTTTTCAAAACTTCAAAAAGCATTATTGCTACTTGAGTACATATACAGCAAACCTAAGCAGATAGCTCTTCATCAGATCTTGCTCTTACTCCTCCACTGTGTTTCACCTTGATTGGGGTGTAGTCAGGGCTTTTTTTTCTCAGAGAATAGGGGTGCAGGAATTCCCCCCTTCTAGGTCACTTTGTGTCTCTGTCCCTTGCCCACCTCTGAGCACTGACCCTTGGTTCCACCCCCTATCCAGCTCCCAGTACAGCCCCTTTTAGAGAATATAGAACCAAGAATCATTTTGTAGTGCTAAGTAATTTGTATGGTAATAATAACAAAAAAAGCGATAAAAGAGATCCCCCCCAGCAACAATAGACCCACAGTAGCAACAACAGATCTCCCAGAAGACAGCATCAATAGACTTTCCAGCAACTGGCAACAGTAGACCATTTCCTAAACAGTTGATCCCTTCCAGCATGAATTGACCCCCAGTAACAAAAGATCCTCCACCAGCAACAATGTAGTGTCAGGCAACAATAGATCCCCTCCAGCAACAACAGATACCCCAGAACCCAGCATCAGTAGACCCTCAATCACACCCCATCAACACTTGTCCATGCATACATTCAGTGCTGGAGATACCCAAACTGTTCCCCCTGAAAAAAAAACCTGGGCGTAGTCATAGAGATCTATGACTATTGACCAAGCCCCATTTGGGGTGAGACATATCAAAGTAGTAGGAGCATGGTTTGGCAGAGAGCTATGTGCTTTAGCTTGCTGTGCAAGTGTCAATAAAGCTTTTGAAGTTCTGAAAAAAAAAATGTGATGAAGGTTTAGATTTCAATGCATGATAGCTGGCTATACAAGATGAATGATGGGAGAAAAATTAAAGATGTCTGTGTCTGATTGATGTGTGCCTTTAACCAGTTACACCAAGTAATGTTTCACTGGCTTATAAATTCTTGGTTAAAACCGTTCTACAAATCCTGCTATGTTTTTTTCTTAAAAGAGGTTTAGTG
The DNA here is from genome assembly GCA_029574335.1 of Rana kukunoris. Classification (NCBI taxonomy): domain Eukaryota; kingdom Metazoa; phylum Chordata; class Amphibia; order Anura; family Ranidae; genus Rana; species Rana kukunoris. The sequence continues at coordinate 509,523,828 of CM056052.1, forward strand.
GAATGGGCTGGGAATATATGTCCGTGACTACAGCAGAACCCTTCGAGCAGCAGCTGGCAGCTCCCAATTCTCTATTAAACAACTTTGCTCTTTTATTGTACAATAATATTTCACAAGCAGCACCAAAACTTAAGGAATTTCCTTCCATCCTGCAAATCTGTCACCTCGGCTGCCTCACTCCTCTAAAGCAATCACGAGGGAGTGAAAGAAATAAAAGCTTTATTGGGATTTGTGGGCAGGAACATGCTTCGTACAATAGCCCCATCACTCTACCTGAGCAGTCACTCAATAAATACTTACTCAATACTCGCGCTCGGGGAAATGAAGTAGCGAGCCGGATATATTGTAATATAAACATGACATAATATTTTCTGATAATAATACGGGGAATTGTTTGTTTGGTGTGGATTGCCGGCGCACACTTTCCAAAGACTGAAGAGGTGTTTATTAGTTCGAAGCTAAGAGTTTACAATCCTGTAAAATCATTTTTCATTCTAAGCCTTGGGAGTGTAGTGAGTGTATGGAATTGAAGAACAGCCAATGACTGATTATTTTAAAGGGTGGCTAAGCTTTAATTAGGTTATTTATTAAAAGGAAGTGTGAGCGAATAATTTCATTTTGGTGCTGAGGCGTTGGTGCTGCTATGTTAGCTGCAAAAAAAAATTGTCCTAGTAAAGTAAGTATTGAGTTTCAGGGGGGTTTAGGTGACAATAATTAAAAAAACTTGCCAAAGCTGCATTCAAAGAAGAGGTTATGAGCATGATAGCAGAATGCATTTATGCTCAACGCCATCAGTGCATAAACGCTCTTACATGTTCTGGCAAAAAAAAATACAGCATATATGAAGCATAAATTCATGAGGCCAAAGGCTCCGTTCACACCCGAGCGCAATGCAGCGACAGCTGATGCACCGCATTTTTTTTTTTACGTTTTATTTTTTTTGTGGAGAGTCTTTGGAGCTGCACCATTCATTTGAATAGGCCTACCTCCACTCCAAAAACCCTCAAAAAAGCTCATGTAGTAAATCTTGGCACAGAGCCAGGAGTGTTTGGCGTTGCGATTTTGATGTAATTTTAGTGCATTTTTTCATTCAACGATCGCAGCAAAGTCGCACCACATTAAGAATTAATGGCATCACAAATGCGTCCCATGTTTTCTGTGATTCTGGAATCACAGCCAAAATTATGCGATTCCGCCCATGATTCCAGTATGCTCAGGTGTGAACTGAGCCTTAATGTCAAGAGCTCATAGTGGGGTTTATTTACTAAAGGCAAATCCACTTTGCACTACAAGTGCACTGCAAGTGCACTTGGAAGTGCACTTGAAAGTGCAGTCCCTGTAGATCTGAGAGGGACATGCAAAGAAAATAATAAACAGCATTTTTGCTTGTACATGATTGGATAATACAATCAACAGAGCTTCCCCTGATTTCAGATTTTCCCCTCAGATCTACAGCGACTGCATTTTCAAGTGCAATTTCAAGTGCATGTGCAGTGCAGTGCACTTGTAGTGCAGAGTGGATTTGCCTTTAGTAAATCAACCCCATAGTGTACAAGTCGAACTCTACTAACAAACACATTTACCATTAAAAGCTCTTGCCGAAGAACTGTCGTGTCCCACTCCCCTTATGATGAGCATCAAGCAGGGAGGGCACAGACAATTTATTTGATAATGGGGCACCCCTTTCCACTCCCCCCCCCCTTTTTATTTAATTATTTTTTTTGCTCCCTCTCTCCCCGGGGGGTGGGGAGAGGAGGGAGTAGGTGGTCTGGAGGAGGTAGGACTGTCCTTTATGGTTGTGGTATATGTAATTGTTTATTGTTGAAATTTATGTATATGAAATGATGAATGTATTTAAATGAAGAATTTTATTTTGTAAGCGTCTCGAAAATGTGGTGTTGATTGTATAAATGTGGTGTTGATTGTATAAATGTTTTGAAAAACTCAATAAAAAAAAAAAAAGCTCTTCCCAGTGCCTTTACCAAAGGGCCCTTGTGCAGGAACAATTTTTGGACCCCCTCATTCATCTATTGGCAAAATACACGTTTCATTGTTTATAAACTTTATTGCTGCTTTAAAGAGACCATGGGGGTTATTTACGAAAGGCAAATCCACTTTGCACTACAAATCCAAACTACAAGTGCAAAGTGCACTTGAAATTGCAATGAAAGTGCACTTGGAAGTGAAGTCGCTGTAAATCTGAGAGGTAGATTTTAAATGAGACGAAGCTCTGCTGAATTTATTATCCAATCATGTGCAAGCTAAAATGCTGTTTTTTATTTTCCTTGCATGTCCCCCTCGGATCTACAGCGACTGCACTTCCAACTGCACTTTCAGTTCAATTTCAAGTGCACTTTGCACCTGTAGTTTGCACTGGTAGACTAGCAAAGAGGATTTGCCTTTAGTAAATAACCCCCCATGTCACCAACTTAGACAATTCCAGGTAAAAGCACAGAAAAATCAAGTATTGTAAGTGCTTACATGCAGTTTTTTCTCCTTTCCAAAACCAATGTGCCTATAAACCTTTTAGGGAATTTACACTCCAGAAAGTGGTAATTCTCTAGCACAGTCCCCTCTCCTTTGGCATGCCGAATCCCTCTCCTCTTCTGGGAGTATTTATTTACTGTCCTTTGTAGCGCAGCTTCTCCATTCCTCCCCTTTCTTCTCTATATAGCCTTTAATGTAGTAGTAGGGAGAGAAGTAAAGGGGGCTTCTATAGAGTGTAACTTGAGTGACAGCTCTAAATCTGCTGGGTATGCTGGCAATGGGGTTGATTTATCAAAGGCAAATAGACTGTGGCCCAGATTCATAAAGCAATTACGCCTGTCTAACTGGTGTTAGACAGGAGTAATTTCAAATTTCGCGCGCCGTATCACTAGTTTGAATCCTCAAATCATGATACGGCGGCTTCGGGCTTCGATCCGAGAGGCTTACGTCTTCGTAAGCCTTCGGATCTACGCTGCGATATTTTTGCGGCCGCTGGGAGGAGTTTGCGTCGTTTTCATGCGTCGGGATATGCAAATGTGTTTTTACGGCGATCCACGAAGATACGAGCGGTCTTCGCAATCGCTTACGTCTGTTTTTTTTTACGTACTGTTAGACCAGCTTTTTGCTGGTCTAACGGTGCGTAGCCCATGTTAAGTATGGCCATCGTTCCCGCGTCAAATTGAATTTTTTTTGCGTAACTCGTTCGGGAATAGAAATGTCCGTAAACGACGCTACTCAAACAACGAATGACATAACGACGTGATTTCGCGCAATGCACGGCGGGAAATTTGCGAACGGAGCATGCGCAGTTCGCTCACCGCGGGAACGCGCCTATTTTAAATCCTTCACGCCCCCCTACTCGTCTAGATGGATTGCGATGGGAGAAATACACTACGCCGCCGTCGTTTACTGGACAAAATCTACCTGGATTCCACGTAGAGCCAGGTAAAAAACGGCGGCATAGTGTATTTCTGATACGCTACGAGAATCCAATTCTCTCTGAATCTGGGCCTGTGTACTTTGCAAAGTGCAGTTTCACTCTGCAAGTACAGTTGCTCCAGAGCTTAGTAAATTAGGTAAATCTTCACTTTGGAAAGAATACTAAATCATATGCAAGGACAATTTAAAAAAAAATGCTTGCACATGATTGGATGGTGCAAGTCAGCAGAGCTTCTGCTCATTTACTGAGCTCTGGAGCAACTGCACTTGAAGAGTGCAATTACACTTTGCACAGTCTATTTGCCTTTAGTAAATCAAATATAAAAAATTAACGAATATGAAGAAAAGCTGTCACTCCAGTGTGTCAGCATAAACTGACTTCCTTGCAAAGGTAAACTGTAAAATACAGCCAAATAAGCATCCGATGTGTTTCAGCTATTATGTCTTAATTTCAAAATCATAAACAGCTGAAACGTGTTGGCTGTATTTTACTGTTTTGCATTAAAGGAAGTCTGTTTATGCTAACATACTGAAGACCTGGCCTTTCTTCATATTCAAAATTGGAGGTTGACGGACGCCTTTCTGCGTAAACACTCGGCCTGGATTTTTGGATCTCAGTGAGGGTTGTAGCGTCGTCTTACCTGTTACTGTCATAATCAAATATGGTGCCATCCAGCAGCAGTCTCAGGGCTTTTAGATGTCTACACAAGGGAGATTTTTACAGGTAAAAAACATGCCTAAATATGTTAAATGTTTATCATATGGGAAGATTGCTGCAAAAAATGAATAATCTGGGTACAGAAACTCATTAAATCTCATTAAAACTATTGCATATATACCAAAGTAGCAGAAAATCTCGACATCAGTTTGGATCTGTGCCAATGGTTTCAAACATTCCAGATTTCAGTTAAAACTAAATTCAGATGTTCTCCTAAGTGGTGAGCACGTTCAATAGTTTGAGCAATGTGTTTCTGCTGCGCTTAACTTCTGTCTGCCTCCCTAAACTAGTTTGTCTTTATGCGTTGGATGCTACAGTAATTTCTTTAATGAAATTGATGGAAGTCCCTTTCCCAGCCCCAACTGAAACCAATTTATTGGTCATGATACGCCAGCTATGTTGCTAACAGTCGTAACGAACTGTCAGGCAATATAGCAGTGGAGCTAATTTGAAGTCATTAGGTGTGCAGCGTTTGGGCAACAATTTGTTACAGCGGTTAGGAGCGCAGCTGACATCTCAGGAATGGCTTTGTTCGGACTTGCCACTAGATGAAGCCAGGCAAATTGTAAACTAATTTAAACATCAGTCTGTATTATAGCTCGCCGGCTACTTTGCCCGTACACTGTTTTTCTAATAAAGCGCCCAAATTAAGCTGCGGCTGGTTAAAGAGGTGAGTTTGGGCTTTATCTCGCTACCTGCAACCTGGAAATGTAAATGGAATAATCACGCTCAAAGTCACACACAAAGCAGGAGCTTCGAGCTGGCGTTCAGTTTGATTAGTGTGTGCAGCTCTGATAGAACAAGACGCAGACAGACCAGGTAGAGCGCCCAGTTGAAATCAGCTTCCCCGGCTTGAGTGCACAGAAAGCCATTAGATTTCTTTGGCTAGTCACATTGCCTTTGTTTAAAGGCGGATGCGGTGGCTGGAGCACGTAATGGTGCAGGAGAGATGTATATTTTCCGACACAACGTCCAACTCGATAAATATTTATCTCTATGGATCTCCCGCTGTTTAAATTGCAGTCCAGTTACAGTATTTAGCCCTATTTTCCCATCCAAAATCAATGCAGGTGTACGCCGCATGGATTTAACTCTTCAAGCCTGCAAGGAAAGTTCTTTTAAATCAGGAGACTTGGACTTAAAGGTGAACTCCAGGCAAACAGCTGAATACACAGTTAAATGAATTACATATTAACTATTCTAATTGCCAAAGGATTTTTAACATTGTTTAGGCAGATCCAGGTACCACTGTGAGACAGCAGAGTGGGGTCCTGGACCTCCTTGAAGGCTATGAAAAGTTGGGGGGAAAGAAACATGGGACTTTGAGCAAAGACTACGGTGCAGTTGAGCAGTGCAGCATGGTCTGGGACTTGCTCCAGCTTGTGATTGGACATCAAAGGAGCAGGAGCACCATTGAATTTATTCCTGTGCTCTCTCCTCCCGTAAGCATGTCAAAGTGATAGACTGACAGTACGGTGCACAGTAGCAGAACCCTGAGGGCTGCTGTGTGTTGGGATCACAGAAGGCTGATATCAAAATATATTCAGGTTCTTTTGTTATCTCCACGCCTAGGACCACTAAACACTATTAAAAAGTTAAATTAAATATGTAAAGTGTAGAAGTTTAAATTGGTAATTCTTCCCCTTGTTGTTCTCCCCAGCAACATCTACTAGTTAGATCTTGACTGAAAATTTGCTGTACTATCATTCTTTTTTTTTTTAAAGCAATACTATGCCAGAACACCAGCCCTGAGGGCACATATCCCCCATAGTGGGAGGGTTGCTGAGTGGTTGCTTTCCCACTATACTGATACATCATTTTCAGTTGCCAGATTTTTAGGCATAGGGCACCCAAAAATGACAAAAAAGAATTGTGACACACAAATTGGCTTTATGAGAACCTTACCTTCTTTTTTAACACCCAGCTGACAAAGGTGTCCTCCCAAAGAAATCCAGAATTACAACTATAATACAATTATAATCCACATAGTTATAAAAAATAATATATATATATATATATATATATATAGACTTTTCTCTTTTGATAACAAAGGAGACAGGAACAACAAGCGCCCAGAGGCGATTCAGTTCGCATGTGCCGCGCTATATAAGTTTTCATTCATTCATTCATATAAAAAACTCAATGAAATTCAACATTTTCCCCCCACCTTACCCTGCACTCTTTCCCATTTTGGAGAAGAATAAAAAAAAGACCACATATGTATATTTTTTCAGAAATCCAATATACGATTATGCCCCTTTTTTTGTCTTCTTTAAAAACGGCATATAGATCAGTTTACTACACTGAGCTTCACGTGGCCATTCAGAGCCAATCTGGGTCTGAAGTATGTTCTGAGAAAATGACTGTCATTCCCAATAAAGGCTTTTAGAAGTACATGGAGCCTACTGTTTGCCAATACTTGGTATACTCACACTTTTAGTAATTTCTCATTAACAGTATATCCTCAGGAAATTTATAAAAAAAACATGGTAAACTATGTTTAGTGATAGTCAGTGCACGTGCATTTATAACTTCAGTGTGTTGGGTTGTACCGGTGACAGGTACACTTTAGTAGCCTTACATCAACCTGGAAAATCTGTCTGCCAGTATTCTGAAGCAGAACAATATGAAACACTATGGTCTATAGATTATGTTTCAGCAAGGCATTTTTTCAGTTAATCCTTTCTCCAGATTATCTGATAAGAAGTCCCTTAATCTTCTTTTTCAGACACCTTTGACCCCACCAGTTTCCTCGAAAATTATATACCTATTAGGAATATACATGACTCTAAACTAGGGTTGGTCCTACCATTGTTCATCGTCCATTTTACGAAGATACACGTTTCTATAAAACATAGGACACAGTTCTTGATGAGGATCTTATATTTATTGAAGTGTGGGAAATAAGAACTGCAACTGGTCTGCCCATCAATCTTTCAATCAAGTTCTCTGATTATACAAATGTGCTGAGAATAAATTGATTTATGTACAGCAAGGTTGTAGTACAACATGTCAGCTGGTGGACTGGATTGAACCTTGCTACCTTTAAGCCTTCATCAGTCTGACCCACCATCACACCCCCCCCCCCCTGGCTTAATGTGCAAAGAGCAACTCAGAAAGACCATGCATCTTGTTCTGATGAGTGAGTCGAGACACATTTTGCATGCTCTGGCTATCCTATCCAATAAAACATGGACAATATTGTTATAGCCGCAAGAGGACGACAATGTACATTCACATGGTTAGCTCATTACAAGGGTTACTAAACCACATAGTCCAGGCAATGCCTACTTATAGGTCTATAGTACACTCCCTCTGATTAGCAGTTTTTGAATTTTTAGAGTTTCTGCACTGCGTCATGTGACACAAATACTCTAATACTCTAATACTACCCAATGGCTGTAAGCTGAACTCCTAAACCAAACATCCAGAATGATTTTATGTTTATGTGTGCCAAACCTCCTTGTTAGACGATGGATCATCAAGAGAAACCAAGCTCTGTCTATACCTTCCATCACCACTGTCAGCTATGACAACTATTTCGTCATGCCCCTTTGACAGAAGCCAAAGTTGGAATGGCTGCTATACATATGGGCCAAATGTTGGCCAGTTTCTATTAAACTTGCCAATAATGTCAGATATTCGGCCCATGTGTACGGCCTTTTAAGCGTGGTCAAAATGCTAAGAATTATGTTAGATGCATCTGAAGCTGAATTTTTTGGAATTCCATAAGAGTCAAATGGCCTGCTCTAACTAAATGGTTACACCCTTACCCTCAATATATATATAAAATATTTTTCAATCAGAAGTTGATGCATGAAGAGACCACTTCCCAACAAAAGAATAGAAACTGGGAGTAATATGGACATTTGCTTACTCAATCAGACATCGCAGATAATCACTTTCTAAGAAAATCCTGTAAAAATAGCAATAGATTTCTAAGTTGGTTTCATAGGAAATAAAGGAATCTTCCCATCCAGCAGAGTAGCCTTGGAAACGGCTGTTGCCCATTTGACCCCATTTATGTTAAGAGACTAAGTAGAGAAAGAGGACAATTCTTTTGTGCGCTTTTCGATAAGGGAAGGTCAGTGATATAATCTGTGCTTTGAACTATTTAGCCACAGATGACAAAAATCAAATTGCAGAGGGGTCTCGACATGCTAAAGGGCAAATGTGATGGGCATAGAGAGAGATTCCAGACTACTCACGAGTGACGAGGGAGCAGGGTGGAACCAGTCTGACACATCTCATGATTGACACCACAAGATATGTGACTGGTAGCTTCAGCTTGTATACCTTCCATTAAAGAATAAAACACTGACAGCCAACATCAATAGACAGTACATAAGGCTTAAAAGGACAAATGTTAAGTAAAATAATAATAAAAGAATCACTATAGGGCAATCTTTAAAATTCTGACAGCATGCATAGCAGTCAAAATTGAACTCCAGGTAGACTTTTTAAATCAAGACATCACCCAATATGGTTATACAAGTAAAAATAATATGAAACCATAAAAAAAACAGCTATATTTATTTTAAAGCAGCTGCCACTCCATAAAGCTAATGGCCCAGATTCAGAGAGAATTGGATTCTCGTAGCGTATCAGAAATACACTACGCCGCCGTTTTTTACCTGGCTCTACGTGGAATCCAGGTAGATTTTGTCCAGTAAACGACGGCGGCGTAGTGTATTTCTCCCGTCGCAATCCATCTAGACGAGTAGGGGGCGTGAAGGATTTAAAATAGGCGCGTTCCCGCGGCGATCGAACTGCGCATGCTCCGTTCGCAAATTTCCCGCCGTGCATTGCGCGAAATCACGTCGTTACGTCATTCGTTGTTTGAGTAGCGTCGTTTACGGACATTTCTATTCCCGAACGAGTTACGCAAAAAAAATAAAAAAATTAAATTCGACGCGGGAACGACGGCCATACTTAACATGGGCTACGCACCGTTAGACCAGCAAAAAGCTGGTCTAACAGTACGTAAAAAAAAACAGACGTAAGCGATTGCGAAGACCGCTCGTATCTTCGTGGATCGCCGTAAAAACACATTTGCATATCCCGACGCATGAAAACGACGCAAACTCCTCCCAGCGGCCGCAAAAATATCGCAGCGTAGATCCGAAGGCTTACGAAGACGTAAGCCTCTCGGATCGAAGCCCGAAGCCGCCGTATCATGGTTTGAGGATTCAAACTAGTGATACGGCGCGCAAAATTTGAAATTACTCCTGTCTAACACCAGTTAGACAGGCGTAATTGCTTTATGAATCTGGGCCAATGTGTCTATTCCACCCACCAGGAATGCATAGTAGATAATATGATACTTTGGATGTCACCTGTCCCCAGTTTAAAATTATTGTATATACATCATATTGTTGTTGGCTTTGGGTAGATCCATTAATGGTTTGGATCCATCCATTGTATTAAAACACCCAGCACATCCAGTTTCAAGCTACTGTAATGCATATGACATTGTATAGCTGTAGTGTTTATAGCCCCCTGTTGACTATATAGTCCTAACTAGGAATTCGTTGCCATAATTCGTACCACCAACAGTTATAAGTCAACTGACTTTAAAACAACCCATATTTTCAGTGTTTACAGAAATGACAGCCAAATGTTAAGCATAAACAAATTACCTGTTCAATCTCTTTAGACAAAAACTGTGTTTAAGGGCCAAGTTATTCCCATGTTGGGTGGCGCCATCTTGCCTCTCACACAGCATTGAAATAGTGAAGCCAATCTGTCAATCACGCCTTGTACATCAAATATACCTCTGATCATCCTTTGACAGTTGTGTGCCACTCCTCTATAAATATGACAGCACACAGGGGGAATGGTAGAGATGGAGAAGAGGGTTTTGTTCTGGTTGTGCATGTTTTACTAAGGTTATATGAAAGAGAGAGAGTATACAAAAATATAATATCAAGATAGAGATAAGATAAAGTCCCACAATGCATGTGAGTAATATCAGTATATCAATGGCAGGCATTAAAAGAAAAATAATGTATCTTCATATCAACTACAATCAATAGTTAGACACAAAAACGTGTCTGTCAGACAGAGATGGACCACCCTATCATAGTGCTTGGAAAACCCATGCTGGGGACTTAAAAAAGAAAATAGCTCATCATCTCCATAACCCACCAGCCAGAAAACGTGGTTCACTAATTCTTCCAAAAACTCCATTCCAAATAGCAAATATGAAAACCATATAAGTCTAAATTAGAAAAGAGAAAGGGGAGAAAGAAAATAGGGGGATGGAAAATAGCCCAAGAGGTCCATCAAAGAGCCCACTGCCCTGATCTACACTCTTCAAGCAACCGAGGGTTGGAGGTATTTAAGCCAAGGGTCCCAAACACGATCCAACCGAGTCGATCTGTCTCTGAGTATACTAACCCAAACACTATAAAATCGGGTGGATCTGTCTTTTATATACTGACCCGGTTATGCATTTTGGGGGAAGATTTTAAAGTTACTACTTAATTTACAATCTTAGGCCATGAAAATGTTCATAAGGAAGGCCCTTTCGCATCTTATGCTGCTGCATGTGCAAGCCATGGCACAGTAAAGTAACCCATTTGTGGTATGTGCTTTGCAACGTGTTGTAGTACACATCCATCAGTATCTACTGTGTGGGATGCGTTATTCACTTTACCTTAACACACACAAAAAAATAAAAAAAACATTTTATTGCACATCCTGTGAGTGTGAAAGGGGCTTAATTCCACATCCATTCAATAATTTAAATCCCAACAGAAAATAAATTCCAAACCATGATGCTAGTATAGTAAAACCTTGGTTTGAGTGTAACTTGGTTTGAAAGCGTTTTGCAAGACAAGCAAAATGTTTTAATACATTTTACCTTGCTATACAAGCAATGTCTTGATATAAGAGTAGCGTCATGTCACAACTGAGTATAAAAAAGAAGAGCGGAGCCTCTAAGGCCTCGTACACACGATCGGACATATCCGATGAAAACGCGGACCATTTCCATCGGATATGTCCGATCGGGAGTTTGATCCGATGGCGTGTACACACCATCGGATCAAATTCCCCGCCGCCGGACGGCGCGGTGACGTGGCGGTGACGCGGCGGTGACGTTGACGCCGCCACGTCACCGCCACGTCACCGCACCAGGAAGTTAAACACTTCCGCGCATGCGCCGAATCCATTCGGCGGCGGCGCGGCGGCGGTGCGGGACGACATGTCTGCTGGTAAGTGTACTAACCAGCAGACATGTCGGGCGGACAGATTCCACCGGATAGATTTCAAAGCTTGCTTTGAAATCTGTCGGGTGGAGAAATCTGTCCGCTAGCCCATACACACGAGCGGAGATGTCTGCTGAAACGGTCCATCGGACCGTTTTCAGCGGACATATCCCCTCGTGTGTACGAGGCCTTTGTGTAGCAATATGGTTACATTTAATGAAGGTACAACGTTTAGCAACATATTGCTACGCTTAGAGGTGCCTCTTTTCTCTTTTATACCCTGTAAAAAAATGCTTTGATATACAAGTGCTTTGGATTACAAGCATGTTTCTGAAACAAATTATGCTTGTAAACCAAGGTTTTACTGTAGCTAAATTCAAGCAGACACTGTGGAGGCTGCTTTTACTTATGTTATCATTTTATATCCAGATCACAAACTGAAAGAAAGACAGAGAAGGTAAATGCAAAGAGGAAAAAAATACATATCCGACTGCCTTTTATCAGCAAATAGAATTAGCCTTGCTGCATTGATAAATCAAATAAATGGTATGTATTTTGTTGTGAAGCACGAGCGGCCCTTATCTTAGGGATGGAGCACCTTACAATAGCATTAGTGAAATGTTTGACTTTACTTAGAGAAGCATAAGGACACAAGAACGGATGACGGCGCACTAATAGCCCCTTTTAAGAATGACAGTCCCCCCGCCATCAGCATCCTTTTATATCCTCGGGAACTGCTCATGTCTCGTCGTTCTGTTTCCTATCTACCCAAGCCCTTTTTTTATATTTCTCTTTCAATTTTGTCCCTGCTTGGATAAGCGCATGCTAACACAATATGATTGAGTTGTAAAATGGAATGCTGTCTCCTCTAATCTCCTTTATGTAGATATGGAGGTCTGTGAAAACTCCATTCTTTCTCTCCCCCTCTCTCTCCCCTGTTTCCGCAGTCGTCCCTTTTTAGCCAGAAAGGTCTGTCGGCCCATGGGAGGCTGAGTCAAAGGTTGGAGCTGGGTTTCACACGGCAGTGTGTTGAGGGGATTAGCCGCCTGTCACAATGATACATCGCTGTGATTCATGTCAGATTAAAATATTTAGATGTAACTTCGTTAGCAGAAATGCGGAAGGTGCTTAGTCAGATCTGGAAGCCACTTCCTGATTTGTTAATCCAGTGACCTATATATACCGCGCGCTCACCTGGGATAACATCATGGACACTGTGAAATTGCAACATTGCCAAGTTATATGGTCTTTCCACAGTTATAAGCTGTGTGTGTGTGTGTGTCTAATAATGGAAGTGATTATACAGCCATTTAAAAGCAACTTAAAGTGTGTCTAAACCTAAAAACATGAATCTAATGTATTACAGCATGCCAGTCCATAGGTGCGGTGACTGCATCAGTTTTCTTTATTATTATTATTATTACTCAGGATTTATATAGTGGCAACAATTTATGCAGCGCTATACAATATAAAAGGGAGACAATACAGTTTTAATACAATAAAATACAAGAGGGTTAAGAAGGCCCTGCTCAGAAGAGCTTACAATCTAATAGATTATTCTAAGCTTTTTTCCTTTATTTTATCTGGTGATTTTGCCCATAACACGCTTCCTTTCCTGGGTAACTCACTCAGCGTACTGTGCAGGGCTTCTGTTAGAAATCACAGGGCCCCATACAGCCTACCTGTCAGGCTTCCCCCCCAACCGAAAGTGACTGAGGACATAGATTTATCAGTCTTTTCTCTGCCGCCTCGTTTGCACAGATTAATTAACCACTTCAGCACCCGGTAGATTTTCCTATTAATGACCAGGTCATTTTTTGCCATACGGCAAAATTTATGTCATTTTTTTCCCACAAATAGAGCTTTCTCTTGGTGGTATTTGATCACCTTTGCGTTTTTTTTTTTTTTGCACTATAAACAAAAAAAAGAGCGATCATTTTGAAAAATTACTTTTTGCAATAATACATAACCCCAAAAAATGTTTTTTATTAAAAAAAAAAAAAAATCTTCCTCAGTTTAGGCTAATATGTATTATTCTACATATTTTTGGTTAAAAAAAAAAAAAAAAACGCTAGAAGCGTATATTGATTGGTTTGAACAAAAGTTATAGCATCTACAAAATAGGGGATAGATTTATGGCATTTTATTATTATTATTTTTTTACTAGTAATGGTGGTCATATGTGATTTTTAGCAGTACTGCGACATTGCGTCTTACAGATCAGATACTTTTGACACATATTTGGAACCATTGACATTTATACAGTGATCAGTGCTATAAAAATGCACTGATTACTGTGTAAATGTCTCTGACAGAGAACGGGTTAACACTAGGGGGCGATACAGGTTTTTCTTTGTGTTCCCTCATGATTGTTTCTCACTGTGGGGGATGGGACTGACTGGGAGAGGAGACATATCGCGGTTTGTAATTCCTACAGCAGATCTGTCTCTTCTCTCCTGTCAGAATGAGGATTTGTGTGTTGGGTACAGGTTGAGGACTTAAAGCAGAACTAAACGTTCTCAGTCAACAATAACTACTTTCTGCAGTTGCTTCTGGCCAAGGCCAAAATGATGTAATTCATGGCCATTTTTTCTTTCATCTGGAGGAGGAGAGGAGAAGCTTTCTGAGCTACCCCCCCCCCCACACACACACACACACTGACATCATGGAAAAATATGTAGTGGGTAAATCTTAAAAACAAAGCATATGAACAATCCTCTCTCAAAATCATTGTGAATAATTCCAGCAGAGTCTTGTGTGAAGGAAGTGCTTCAAAACCATACTATTGCACCCCCCATACCCACATTCCTAAGCTAATGGCAGATGGATTCCAGGAAGTAAATGCTACATGAATCATCTGCCATACTCAAGATGGCCATTGCTAGAAATGCTAGAGGTTCCTTCACCTTTTTTTCCCTCTCTCCTAGCTCTTTTTCTCCTCTAGTTTGCCTTCACCCATACCCATTGTTATGCATTTATACTGTGAATTCTCTTTTTTTTCTCTGGGCTGGCATGAGCTCTGTAAAGTGATACTGCCTTGTATGTACTGTATGACTTGGTAGAAGATTTAATAAAAGCTTAGAATATAGGACATGCTAGGGTAAAGCGGTTAATCAACAAAATAAAGCATGGAGAAATGGAAGGATAGGTAAGTTTGCTTTAAATATTAAAAATGAATTAAACTGTATTTTTAGTTTGTGATACTCAGATACAGTTTAGTTCCACTTAAACACTAATGATTTTTACTGTCTGGAATGTAGCTTTTACAAGAAAAGTATAGAGTACCTAAAGCAAAACCGGACCTGTCTTTCTCTTCTGAATTGCTCACTTGTTCTGCTCTATGAGTGAATGCAAATGAGCCAAAATCAACTGCTAGTGACATCACTACATGTAAAAGGAGCACAAATCTGACCTTTCCAAATTTGACCTAATTTCCATACACTATATTGTCAAATGTATTGGGGCGGCTGGCCGATTGGGTCACAGGCAGCCCCCCTCCGGTTGGTTGGTTGGTCACTAGCCCCGCACTTACCCCATCTAGGTGGCTTCCCCTGCATCTTCTCCCTCCTCCTCCTCGGGCGGCCAATAGGATCACTTCGCCTGTCGGTCAATTGGGTAACGGGGCTCAGGACCCACTTCCTGATTCCTGAATTTAAATCCATGTGTCCTGCATGTAGATTTGGTGCCCGGCGAATTGCTTAGGTGGGAAGCCACTGGATTCCTGCCTTTACCCACTTGTGAAATGTAATTGTATCCCAGTCTTAGTCTGTAGGGTTTAAGTTGGCCCACCCTTTGAGGCTATAACTTTAACTCTTCTGGAAAGGCTGTCCACTAGACCATTATTCCAGAATTGCATTTGTGAGGTCAGGCTCTGATGTTGGACAAGAAGTTCTGACTCCTAGTTTCCACTATAAGTCATCCCAAAGTACAAACTTGCTTTGTGCTCTGGTCCAAGTCATTTGGTGGAGGGGGGATAATGGTGTGGGGTTGTTTTTTTTAGTGGTTGAGTTTCCCAGTGAAGGAAACTCTTAAGGCGTCAGCGTACCAAGTCATTTTGGACAAAATTTTTGGTCCCAACTTTGTGGGAACAGTTTGGGGACATGACTGTGTGCCAGTCCACAAAGAAAGGTCCATAAAGACATTGAAGAATGGTTAAACATTCCCATAGACTCCTAAACCTTGTGGACAGACTTCCCAGAAGAGTTAAGGCTGTTATAGCTTCAAAGGGTGGGCCAACTCAATATTAAACTCTACGGACTAAGACTGGGATGCCATTAAAGTTCATGTGCATGTAAAGGCAGGTGTCACAATACTTTTGACAATATAGTGTATATTACAGTCACCCCTATTGGGTAAAGGGGAGCAAGACGACAGAGTGAGCTGTGAGCTGTGTCACAGAACACTACGATTTGGGTTACTAAGAATCTGAATGGTTTTCTATAGTCCAACGAAGCTGGCAAATTTCCTACTGACCATCGATTTGTAAAAGAGTTAAATTAGTGAACTTCCATGAGAGATTAATATGTCAGAGGATGAGAAACATTTGATGGAAACCAGTTCACGATTTTGGAATGTCTCCTTGCGCCACTCTCACATTGTAAGTGTCTAATTGACATTCAGAGAGATGTGCAATGTCCCTTGGTCCTAAATGAAGGCAGGAAACATTAAGCTCTTTATAACACGAAGATAACGCAACAGAATGTTCTTTCAAACAATTCCATGCTTGAAAAAATACTAAGTAGGCAGCTGAAATCAACTTTCCTCGCATCAGGTGAGGGGGAGGAAAAAAAAAACCTTCCATGTAAAACATTAATTGAAATAAATCCAGCCCAAAAATGGCCAGTTTCTCAATTTGTTACAACAATTACACTTCAGTAGATTTAACAGTCTGCAATATTTCCGACACAATCCGAACAACCCCATTGTTTTTATGACTTCAGGAAAACCACATTACTTTAGAATATATTCTTTTATTATGAAACCAACTGAAGAGGGTTTTGAATATTTTAGCGCATATTTAATGCTTTATGAAACATTACTGCTGTAGTGCAATCTTTATCGAAGGACAATGTTCTTGATTTTACTCAACAGAAGGTTTTCTAAACGCATGTTTTGATTGGTTGAGCACAAGTCCTTGCTGTTGGAATGTCTGTTATTGCTGATGCAGTCATTGGAACAAGGATTCCTCCCAACAATTTAAAATTTTGTGGGCACAAGTAATGTAGGTAAGGGATATGGTAGCTGCTGTATTACAATAGCAGAGACTCTGCTTTTTCCTCCAGTTGACCAGTTGCAGGCCACCTCCCCCTGCTTGTGTATTGTTAACAAAATGGCACACGCTTTAAAATGATATAAGCCCAAAAAGCAATCGTTGCAATCCTGCAAGTGTAGTTATGTCCCTTCATGGCTACACTAATTTTCCACTGTCTACATGGAGGGAGACATGGTTATTACAGAGGCTGGACTTCAGACATTTTGCATGGAGCTGCACAATCCTAAAGGCACTGGACCAAATCTGATTCAGAGGGGTGCTTGTAGTCACTGCTACAGATGTCATCATGCTGAATTAATAACAATGAGCCCCTGTTTATTTTGGCAGGATTAAGAGATCATTATGAGGTTACATAGGGTGGGATGGGGATGTTATATTAACCTAGTATGTCAGTATATTGACGATCACTGACTTGCCCTGGGAAAGGGGACCCAGTGAGGCCATGAAAAGTTTGATATACATGATATTATGTGTAAATACTTTTTGAAAACACGTTTTTGGATTGCTGGTGACTATCTTCCTTGTCACTGGACTTCCAAATGTGTTCCTCTCCACACATACATAGTGGATTTGAGGGATCATTGGTTTCCACCAAAAAAGGTAGCGATATGTGTGCTGACAGGAAGTGACAAGGACACAGCATTTGGGGCAAGGTCAAAAGATACCATATAGAATTAATAGAGACGGGATTTTAACAGTGCCAACACATGTAAATATCATTTTTTTTTTAATCAACATTAAAATTTTAAAAATATTGTATAAACCCAGCAAAGATTATCCATATGGCTTTTATAGTGAGCAGTAGCTTAATCTCTACATGTTTCACCAGGCTATGGCTTCTTCAGGACACTTTGTATAAATGGCTTACACAACCACTAAATATTTAAACAACAGTATATTAATTACCCTCCATAAAAAATAATAAATAACACATAATGTACCTAGAACTGAATAGTTCTAGGTACATTATGTGTTATTTATCCTTTTTAAAAAAGGGTAACTAATATACTGTTTTTGAAATCTTTAGCGTATATGTTTGCATTTTATTTAAAGTCTCCTGAAGAAGCCATATCCTGGCGATACATGTAGAGATGAAGCTACTGCACAATCACTATAAAAGCTGTATGGATAATCCTTGTTGATATTATATGATATGTTTATAATTTTAATGTTGATAATAAAATGTATATTTCTATATACTTACGTACGTTGGCACCTTTAAAGTCCCGTCTCTATCAATCTATACAATTTGATTTCAGGGATGTGATGTCTGGGGCGCTCAGACACCAGACAGCTCCCTTATTATCAGGTATTGTCTGTACTTGTGGAAAATGTTCTTAGCATGAAAAAATAAAAAGTACTGCAGCTACAACATCTAAGTAATGGTATACTGCAATATATATTACATTTTTGTTTATGGGTTTGAAAAAATAAAAAGTACTGCAGCTACAACATCTAAGTAATGGTATACTGCAATATATATTACATTTTGTTTATGGGTTTAGAATAGATATTCTTTCACTTTTCATTGATGCCATGAGGTGGACCAAAAAAATTGCATTATACACATTTTTCAAATGGTTGAGCTGAAAAATGTCTATGTAGCTCTGTTGTAAGATTCTTCCTTTTTCTAGCCTTCATTTTCTAGCCTGAGGTCGAATAATGACTTCTGCTATTTGATTGGCTAGTATGAGTAGTGTCGTTGTTGTATTTTTTTTTGTACACAAAGCAGCACAACAATTAAGTTGTAAACCTAATGTAACTTGTTTATTATCACTAAACTTGATGAGGATGCTCCAGTCATGAAGTTATATAATAAAATATATTGTTCTTTCCTCTTTTTATATTTTATTGTATGCAAAACATGTGGATAATGTATTTTGATCAACTGAGTCTCTGAGTAAATGGGACTCCATTGATCTTCGCCCAGAATCCCTTATGATTAACGAATGTCAGCTAATGTGACAGGACATGAGTGGGTTACTTCAATGTAAAGACCCTGCTTGAACTATCTGATCAACTGCTGCCTGATTCTGTCACAATACACCCCCCCCCCACCACCACCACCACCAAAATCCAGCTGTTTTCCTCCTCCATCTCTCCAAATGAATGTTGTGTGCCTATCACAGCTTTGTCACTCTAGAGATATTGATTAATAGTTGCCTGGAGCTCCTTTTAGCAAATCAAATTTTCACTTTTAGCACAGAATTCACCTCCGATTTATTCAGCAAAGTGTAATGCACTAAACCGACTTTGACATTCCCGGGAAAACGGCTGCAAACCCACAGAGGGGCGGAAATGGATACAAATTGTTTGGGAGCGGCAGCTGGCTCAGTATGAAACTTTAGAGTGTGATTGAAACCCTTGGCTTGAAAGACAATACAAACTGCTTTTTATAATCTGCTTTTACGTGTTCTGGTTTTGTCATTGATGTTGTGTCTGTTGGGTGCTGTTGAGGAATTAAAATGAAACCCTATAAATGTAGACCTTGTATAGGTTAACAACATCTAACAGTTTACATTTAATATGAAGGTAGAGTAATGGTGGATTGATGGATTTATGAATGGATAGATAGGAGGATGAAGTATTGGCAGATGGATGGATAGTTAGATTTAGATAAGTAGATAAAAATAGGCAGATGTATGATCGAGATAGATAGATAGATAGATAGATAGATAGATAGATAGATAGATAGATAGATAGATACAGAAATACAGAGATAGATAAAAGATATATAGCTAGATAGAGACAGAGATAGATAGAAGATATATAGATAGATAAAGACAGAGATAGATAGAAGATATATAGATAGATATAGACATAGATAGATAGAAAGATATATGGATAGATAATTTATTATGTGTTTATTATTGAACTGACCAAATAATGTAGTGTAAACATTTGGCTTCAATGCTAACCTGTATGGAAGAGTTGCAAAAGATGGCTTGTGTTTCCACCAAGTTTACATTTAATAGGAAGGTAGAGTTATAAGGTGGATGGATTTATGAATGGATGGATAGGAAAATGGAGTATTGGCAGATGGATGGATGGATAATTAGAAAGAAATAGATTGATATATAGATAGATATATAAATAGATACAATTTGACAGATGTATGATAGATGTATGATAGAGGTAGATAGATAGATAGATAGATAGATAGATAGATAGATAGATAGATAGATAGATAGATAGATAGATAGATAGATAGATAGATAGATAGATAGATAGATAGATAGATAGATAGATAGATAGATATTTTATTTCTTTATTGAACTGACCAAATAATGTAGGTTAGGGTAACAATTTGACTTCAATGCTAACCTGTATGTGAGAGTTGGAAAAGATGACTTGTGTTTCTGCCCAGTCTACATTAACATCTGTGCGTGTCATAAAGGTAGATTGTAAGTTTGAGTGAGGAATACGATCAATGTATCGGAAGCTGGAAAACCAGCACTTAATGTGAAACATGTGTAAAGAGACATGTCCATTTACAGAACATTGCTACAGCACAACCTAAGTAATAATGCAAAACCTGGGCAAGAGCTAGCATAGGCTTTGAGTTTAAAAAATGCTTGTTGACAGGGCTGGTCTAACCGCTGGAGGAAAGCAGGTGGGTGCTCTGGTGACAGATTTTACATGAGTGGACATCTGAAATGTGCTTTAATAGCGTCTGTCATCTTTCACTAGGCCTCATCTTTTTTTACTGTTTTCCTTTAAGCCAGAAGCACATCACAGCTTAAGTGAGATGGTGGTATTTCCGCTAAATCACCCCGTTCACACCAGTATTATTGTGAGGTGGCAGCTAGAGGCTTTGTGCCCGGTGGACAGCAAGGGAATAAAAATCTACAGCACAATTCACTATGTTAAATCATTCAGTTTTGACCTAAATGATAAGGCACTGTTTATTTCAAAATCAGCCTTATTGTGTAGAAACAAGATGGTGTCTCTCAGGTCAACCTCCTGACAGAAAGTAGCAGATGTCATCACTGGATTATTATTAAAATTATGTAGGAAGTCATTTCTACAAATCTCCTTTTTTAGTATCTAAGGTTAATAGTACATACCAATATTTACATAGTTGATAAGCTTGAAAAATAAAACAGGACCATCCAATTAAACCTATGGGTTGATTGACTGAAGACAAATAAGCTTTTCATTTTGCAAGGATTTTATTTTTACCAGAGCGTAGCGAATGAGGTGAAATTTCACTTTGTAAAGAATAACCAATCACATGCAAGGAAAAAATAAAAAAAATTGCTTGCACATATGTCACAGGTTTAATTCTCTAGACCAGGGGTCTCCAAACTTTCTAAACAATGGGGCAGTTTAATTTTCTTCATTGCAGACTGTTTCCAGTGGGAGCAAAAAATGCCCCGACCTCAGTAGCAATAAACAATGCCCCAACACTGATTTTAGTTGAAGAAATAGTGCCCCATCATTAAAAGAGAAGTATGTGGATGCAGCATCGGTCTGATGCTGCATCCATCCCCCACTGGCTCTAAGACTGAGAACCGAGCGAACAAACACCAATGATCGATTGGTTCTCAGAGCTCCATGAGCATAACGTTGGTGACTGTCAGTCACCGCTGTCTCCTCTGCTCCTCCATGCTCACTGGAGCACTGACTGTGGAGGGGGTGGAAGCGGCCAGCTCTGACTTAGTGTTTCGCTGAGAGGGTGAGCCAGGTGCTGGTCCAGGGTTCTGGGCAGATCCCGACCATTATGCCACAATCTTTTCCTAGCCTAGACCGGGTCTGTGACATCAGCCGACAGCGGCTTCAGCCTCCTGTCTGCTGAAAACGGGTCACAGGATCCACAGGAAAAGTACAATCAAACAAGCTTTGGCTGTACTTCCCCTTTAATTTTAGTGGGAGGAATACTGCCTTATTGTTTGTATAAGTGGGAGAAATAGTGCCCCATTGATCATGTCAGGGGGAGGAATGGTGCCCTATCATTGGTGTCAATGGGGGGAATAGTGCCCAAGGGCCAGATAAAGGCAAACAACAGGCTGCATCTGGCCCCCACGTCATGTTTGGAGACCCCTGCTCTAGGCCTTAGTGGAATTTCTGTTTCATAAGCCGATCTAGACATTTTCCACAAACTTAAATTAGTCCTGATTTCTCTGTGTTTGTGTCTTGTGTTGTGTCAGAAAAGTTAGAAAAGAAAAGCATGGGCATATTTTACTTTAATTGTCAATCCTTGTTCAAAGAAGAAATCCATCCAAAAGAAAAATATAAAAAATAAATAGCCCATTAAAAGAAAAGATAAAACATTTGCCCTTGCTGTCTTCTGGTAATGTACACACAGAATTTTTTCATTGGATATTCCGACCGTGTGTGGGCCCCATCAGACTTTTTTTCCATCGGACTTTAGAAATAGAACATGTTTTATTTTTTTCCCATGGAAAAAATACTATCGGAAATTCCAATCGTCTTTGTGGAACTCCGACGGAGAAAAAAACATGCATGCTCAAAATCAAGTCGACGCATGCTTGAAAGCATTGAACTTAATTTTTCTTGGCTCGTCGTAGTGTTTTACACCACCGTGTTTTGGATGGTCGGAATTTGGTCTGACAGTGTGTATGCAAGACAGCTTGAACGGAATTCCGACGTAAAATTTCATCGGATTTTATTGCATCGGAAATTTCGATCGTGTGTACAGGGCATAATTGTAAATTTAGGGCTTTGTTTATATTTGCTGCACAATCTAGGCTGGCTCCTGCTTCGTGTCATCCGTGGGGGGGGGGCAGTACCAAGCATTCTTACAACGCAATGCAATGTCTACTTTTTTTTTTTACTTAAATGCAATGTCAAAGTGACACTTTATTAATTCCTATGCACTGCAGAAAAGCCATGGTGCGGAAACAGATGGTGACTTCCGGTGAACTCCAGAAAAATGCAGCATGTCAGCATTTTTACACAACATACTGCAACTGACCTCAAAGCAGGATTGTAGTGTGAACAGGGCTCATAGAAAACAAATGTTTTCCATGTGCCATTGCCATAAATGGTGGTGTTTAGATGCAGAAAAATGCCTGTCATTGCATATAGTGTGAACGAATCCTTAAAATAACCATCATTTTTTCTTATTTAAAAAAAAAGTACTTTACATATTTTTTCCATCTGGTTTTATATTTTTTAACATTGCAGACATTTGGAAATCTACTGCTACATAATTTCATTAAATCTGTAGTTTGTGTCTCAGATTTTCAGTTCCACCACAGCTAAATAGCCATAGGTCCCCAAGATCGGTGAAATTTTCAGCAAACATTAACAAAGCAGTGTGTGGGGAAAGTGTTAAAAAATATTAATTAAAATTAAAAAGGACTTTGAGCTATTTATTTTGCAAAGAGCCCTGATTTAGGTATTACAAATGTGTGGACAGCTTGAAATTAATTTTCTTTATTGCCGGCTTCACATCTGCTTAAGCCACATTGGAAAAAGGATTAATTACCTGAATAAAAAAAGAGAACCTCTGGCCAGTCAGCACGTTTCTGTCAGGATGGCTCACTGACCCTGGACACTTACAGCATGTGTCAGGGAAAGGAAGAGCGTCCAGGTCAAGATGGCAGCCCACAGAGGACAGTCAGCATTTCTTAAAAAGTTAAATTTCTGGCTGTAATTTTTCAGCAGCCATCGGGTACATAATAGGCCTCTGCCTGAAATATTTACCTTTAAACATTAAAACTTAGTAAAATAAATGTTATACAAATATTAAATTGTGTGAGCTGAGGCACGTGTAGTGCATAAAATCTCAGTGACCCCATTTTTCCAATTAGGCAAATCAAAATGTGTGGTTATGAGATCCAGCACTCTGCACCTTGTTTCTGTCTGCTTGTTTTAGACCCCCCATGCATGTTTATGTGTCTAAGTTGTAGCCCCCAACTGTCCCACATTTGGAGGGACTGCCCCACTTGTGAGACCAAATCCCTCCGTTCTTTGTCTTTGTCAGTTGTCTCTCTTTGTGGTATGATGTATATATCGCTATAAGGAAAATGTACTATTTTACCAAAAGCATGGTATGCTGCACTAAACTTTTATTTTAGTTGTATTTTAAAAGGCCAATATGGAATAAAAAAATAAATATTTATAAAAGAGAAAATAGGTTAAGTATAAAAATTTGTAAAAAAAAAAAAAAAAAGAGGGCAAACAATAACAAAAAGTTGGTAAAAATAGGAAAACTGAGAGGTCAAAAAAAGTTCTTGTGGGGTTTAGCCAATAATTTTCTGCATATTAGATCTTTGCAGTCCTTGTAAACAAGGGCCAGGGCAGGGAATTGTCCTTTGCTTGCATACTGTCTGTCTAAAAGGTGTTTCTCTTTATTATTTTATAAAGTTTGGAGGTATATTAAAGGTAACTACTGTACAGCGTTTAGATGGTGGCAGAGCTGGACCATCCACAAGGCAACCTAGGCAGAAGTCTAGAAGAGTGAAAGGGTTCAGGGTCAGACTTTGGTTAAAAAAGTAGATGTAGGAGAAGAGGCAGGGCGTTTCTGAGCCCTGGACAAAGATGGCTGTATTAAGGCTGTAAATTGTGACATTGCACATTCTCCTGAACCTCAACCCAAACTTAAATCAATTATAGGATTCTGGACTCCTAAATACTCTTTATTTCTTTCTTACTAATTAAAGTGGAGCTAAAGTCAATAAACATACCTCCTATCTAAGGGTCCGACTGGTTGCTGTTGCCGGTATATACTCCCCAGGTGCCAGGCTTTGGGCATCTCAATTTGCCAACTCAGGGTGGCGTAACTCCTGCACATGCATAGGAATCAGTCATCTCAGCACACAAGAAGGAGGCCAGTGCTGTAAGCTGAGTTGTGCATGCACAGCTCAGTTTACATTCCGTAGAAGACTGCAAACAGACAGGTAGGTGTTTTTTTTATCATGCCTGAACACAGTCTATTATAAGAAGACTTCAGTTCCACTTTAGGCTGGAATGAGTCATGTGATGTAGCTAGGCTGAATCCAAACATTAAAATGTCCTGCAACACACCAATTATAGTATGTAACAATTCAGGGCCACTAAGGACCCCTTCATCAGGCTGCATTGACCAAGGACTGTTGCCTTAAAAAGGATACCTTATGCCGCATACAGACAGACAATTGGAAATTTCAACAAAAAAAGTCAGATGGAGCCTACACACGGTCGGAATTTCCCACCAAAAGCTCACGTCAAACTTTTCTTGTCGGAAATTCCGACCGCGTGTACGCGGCATTAGATTTTTTGATATTCCGATGATGCTTATGATGGCTTATGATGGCACCACCCTTCAATTTAGTTCATCACCCACTTTCATTAATAGTCTATAGCTAAAAGGAGTACATTCGGTTATATTGATTCTTCCACAGCTAAGTTTAGTACACAGTCACCGACTGGCAGTGCATGCTGGAATTTGCAATTCTCCAATGGGCAGGCAGGATAAATGGCCCCATGTATTGAATAAAATTGAAGTTAAATAAAATGGAATTAAATCGCCTTATCAGTACATTAAGGTAAAAAGCAATTACCCAGTGAAAACACCTATTTGTAGAGAATTTGTGCTTTTTTTGAGGCTGATTAACTCTTTTTTTTAATACATAGTTCTTTTAGTTTTACTATGCCATGACCTCATTTTACAGGATTTACCTACAAAGTCTCGCCTTCTTATATATACTACAGGATTTACTTCTGTAAGCTACTATGGAATTAACCCCAATTACAAAACCTATGTGTGATACTGCGTGTCTGTCTAGATGCAGAGAGCTTTATTAGAGTAAATGAGTTTGGCTTTTATTTACTTTATCTTATTTTTACTTAATATTATTTTTAGGAACAGGTTAGAATGGCAATTTTCATGCTGATTACATGACGTTAAAAATAGACTATAGTAGTCTATATTCATGGAAAGAAAGCTACTTATTTTTATTTAAAATAATAATGTAAAATGGATAAGGCCTCTCATTTGAAGAGAAATTAGAATATCAAATAGAATGTTAAGTAGTTTTGTACATATTTTTATTTTTCTAATATGACTAGGAAATTAAAAAAAAAATCTTAACTACTTAAGGAACGAGCCTATTTTTCAAACCTTTTTGTTACAACTTAAAATAATTTTTTATTTTTTGCTAGAAAATTACTTAGAACCCCCAAACATTATATATATATTTTTCAGACACCCTAGAGAATAAAATGGCGATTGTTGCAATTCTTTGTCACACCATATTTGCGCAGCGGTCTTACAAGCGCAATTTTGGGGGAAAAAATACCCTTTTTTTAAATTAAAAAACAAGACAACAGTAAAGTTTGCCCAATGTTTTTCTATATAGTGAAAGATAATATTATAAATGAGCCTGCTCGTGGAATGGTGACAAACTTTGACCATTAAAAATCTCCATAGGCGACGTATAAAACTTTCTACAGGTTATCAGTTTTGAGTTACAGAGGAGGTCTTAAGTTAGAATTGTTGCTCTCGCTCGAATCGCTCTCATGATCGCAATGATAACTCACATGTGTGGTTTGGGCATAACTTATGTATGTGTTTGCTTCAGCGTGTGAGCGTGATAGAATGGGGCGCTTTACATTTTCAATTTTTTTTCTCATTTATTTTACTTCTCATTCTTTATTTTTACACTCTCTTTTTTAAAAAAAAAAAGTGAGTCGCTTTTATTCCTATTACAAGGAATGTAACATCATTTATTCCATTACAAGGAAGGTAAAAAGCATGACAGGACTTCTTTAATAGGAGATCTGGGGTCGAAAAGACCTTAAAAAGATCTTACATTTACATTTAAAAGCAATAAGAAAAATAAACAAATATATTAATATACATATTTTTTTCAATAAAAAATTATTATTCCCCTTTAAGACCATTGGGCACAAGTGACGTTTGACATTGCCATCATTCAATAGTATCCGAGTGGGAGACATCTTTCCCTCAATTGACTTTGTGTCTTGCAGGCGGACCACCGGGGAGCAAGCAGGAGGGGGCACCTCTCCCGCTGCCAAAAAAAGCGATCTTGCTATCTGCTGCCATAACCCCAGTATTTAATGTCAAACAGCTGCCGTATAACAACGGCGGACATAAGTGGTCAGATCAAGTAAATAGGAAATATTGAATATTAATATTATGCAGTCTTCTATTCAGCCAGCAGATGGCACACTGGCCTTTTTCAGATGCAAAAGGAGCCACCAGGGGGCTCAGCCTGCAGTTTCATTTAAATAGAGCTGCAGAAGTAAGATTTAGATGTTGTGCTGCAATTTAGGTAACCCATGGTGCTTTAGGAATCCTCATGTATTAAATGTTTGCAAAAGAAAGATTATGTGTATGTATGTTCTATACACATTTATAAATAAATAAATATATATATATATATATATATATATATATATATATATATAACATGAATTAGTTCCAGTGGGCAGAGTGAAAGGCATTCGGGGCGTGGCCTCGCAGGGGTCCAGGCTGAGACTGCCATTCATTATCGCACTGCAGGCTTTGACTTGATGTGCGGCTCCCTATCACGTTTAAAAAGACCTAAAAAGAATTTTCCCCAAACTACTGTATTACCAATATAGTTTTTTTTCATGGCAGATTATTCTACCTTAGTGTATTTCAGATTTTTTTTTCCAGCTGTGCTCAGTCAATTTTTCATGCTTGCACCTAACCAGTTTCCAAACTCAGCTTGTAATTGTAAAAATTCCTCAAAACATTTTCTTGAAATCATGAATTATTTCTTAGAACTACACTTTTTTATTCCATCTATTTTAAAGTAAGTTATTTGAAATGTCTTTGTCTTTAGATCTTAGACTAAATACAGCTTATGGTTATTTTGTCTTATTTTTTATTTTTATTATTAGAGGCTTGGGTGTTCAGAAATACACTAAATCTTAGTCTTGTTTCATTCGTCACCTCTCAGAAGCACTTATTCATGTAAAGGCTTACAATCTATTCAGAGGCTCTCCCAGCCTATCATGGCGTTAATTTAAAACCGCGGCAAGGGAGACATATATATTATTGGCGCGCAAGGGTTGAAGGAACATGTCAGCAGCGGCAGCAGCCGTGGAGAGGTCGGTAATCTTCGTGTGCATCCGTAGTCGGCTTGTTATCCTCTTATCAAAGCTCTCGCCATCCTTTTGTTTATTGAAGAAGACAGGGAGATGGTGTAAAGGCTGCTTAGTCAGGAATATCATCCTTGTTGGCAGGGGAGTGATTGCCAGTTGAAAAACAAGGCATTATTGCTCATTTTTTCCTTCTTATTAGTTTGATTACATTTGCAAATCAAATCAATCCATCAGACATGATCAGGGCCCCTCGTCCGTATTTCAAGGAATGGTAATCTCCGCCTAATAAGATGCAAATGTGTCACATTGGTGAGTAACCAATAAATCACTGCCTTGTCTTTGGCAATCATTAAATATCAGAACCAACAGTCAATTTTTAGTATTTTCAATTTGCGATATGCCGCCGGAATATAAAGATAGATGGACGTAATTACACAAACCAAACACTATTTCAGTTCATTCCAGACAGCAAATTTAGTGGAAGGTATAACCGGCTTGTCATCACACTACATTATTTCTGGCGGTTCATGCAAAGTTCACAGACAAGCTCCAAAATGGACATAGCCTTCTTCTTTTTTTTTATATATTCCCCTAACTATGGCCCCAGTGCGACCCAAACTTTAATAAATGACCTAATTGGGGCCTGTACTCATCAGTGCCAGGAAGACATAAAACTAGGAATATTAACAGCTTTCCAAGGCCAGACTTCTGTATCCCCTCAAGTCCTAAGTATTTCTCCTTTGTTTAAATTTTCTTTTTTAATTTATATATTATGGTGAAAGGTTCAAATTTTTTTTTGCAAATTTGAACAACTGTAATCTTCTGATGTTTGTGTACTCTTGTACAGCTGCAGATCAGCAGCAGTTAGAAAAGGTAGGAAAGTGAGGTATGCAACAGGTCATGTGATTTCTTATGAACAAATACATATAAGACGTTATGTAATTTATCAAGAACTTCCATTTGCTTCTGTACATGAAAACATATCTTAAAGCGGAGTTCCAGGCAAAAATAGGACTCAGTTTAAAACAAAAGAACACCCCCCAACCTATTTTTTTCAAGGTATATCACTTCCGCGTTTTTTTTCCTGCCTTCCTCCCTCCCTCCCCCCATTGCCTTCTGGGACCTTTGTGTGTCCCAGAAGACGACGGGACCATTTAGAAAGTACTGCACGACTCGCGCATGCACAGTAGGAAACTGAATGTGAAGCCACAAGGCCTTACTTCCTGTTTCCCTTAGTAAGGATGCCGGCATCTGCACCCGGAGCCGAGTCAGCTTCAGGTGTCAAAATTGCGGCCTCCCTGGACAGGTGTGTGTCCTTATATTAAAAGTCAGCAGCTACAGTATTTGTTTTTGTTGACTTTAAAAAAAAAAATCACCCAGGCTGGAACTCCGCTTTAAACTGAAGAAACTTTTTATTTTGCCATACTGCACTGGTCTTACCAAACTAAAATCAGAGGCCTAGTGGAAATTTATGTTTTATATTTTGGGGGGAGGAGATTATATTCCATTATGGGTGTAACTAGATCAAGAGTTTTTTTAAAGCAGAAAAGGCCTTTGGAATCACTCACTGAAATGTCCAGCCAAAAGTTGTTCTTAGGTTTGAATAGAGTTGGGAAGGAATAGAATTTGTGGGAATTTTACTGTTATCCAGGGCTTGAGATTTAATCTAACTTCCTGTCCGGCTGACGGCTGTTTAATGGACAGGAAGTAATAGGAACCTTTCATCAATTTTACAACACAGGCAGAAATAAAGCACTTTTCTTTAGTAGAGAAGGGTAAGGCTGGGCTGTCTGTGTCCTTGTTTACAGATTTGTCCTAACTTTCTGTCTAGTGAAGCTGCTGTCACCATAACAGGAGGTGATATGGTTAGAGGTTTTCTTGTTATGTTTGCCACATCCCTATAGTGCAATCTTTAGCAAGAATTACGATTCCCCCTGCCTTTCTATAGACATGCTGTATAGATCTGATCCAGCCATTAATTTACACTGAGCCTTTAGATACCTTTTTTGATGTATGTATAACATCTACCTACAAAAGCCCCTACCCTTTTTCCAAAAACCTACTTGGGAGCTTTATGTTTCAATTTAAGCTGGTCTCAGTGCACACCTGACTGGCCCGCTCTGGCTAAGGAATTGCATCCCCTTTTCTCTGTCTCCCTACATGTCCACACTGGCTTGGGAAGTGGAAGTTGAAAGTTGAGGACGGTGGCAAATGTGTGGTTTCACATGTTGTTTTTATATTATCATTTTTCATTTCCACTTTTTTTAAAACATTTTATCATAATATTTGCAGAATTGGCCCTGAAGAAGAAGCTAGTTGACTTTGAAATGTGTTGGACACAATATGCGATCTCTGCATTAAGACTAGTCTATATATATTTTATATTATATGATTCTTTGGTTACTTTACTATATATGGAATTTTAAATATTGATCTGTGTACCCATTTTACTGTATCTTTAATAAAAATGTATACATTTTTATGAGAAAAACATAATTCTTAGTAACGATTATGATTCCATAACAGGAAGTGAGGGTAAATTTCTCTAATGGAGCCATGTATAGCAGTAAAAAGCCAACAGAGTTCTATTCCTTTCCCGAACTAAAACAAGAATACAAAAAATTTACTTGACATACACTGCTGGCAATAGCATATATTGAAAGATGCAACTTACTGTTCAAGGAATACTTTTAAATGGTTATCAGTGTATTACATAAAAAAAATACCTTGGTAGGGGTTCAATGTTTGGCAGTGTTGTCTTACATGTTTAGGGTCCTACTTTTTTATTCCTATCAGAGCGTTATGTATATAGAGTTTTGTATTATGTTTACTCCTACAACCCAAAGACATAGTGACAACTTAACAGGCCTTTGTCTAAGATGACTACAAAACAACAAACAGAGGGCGCACCGTCCTAGCGCATTATCGATACACAATTTTATTCATAAATGAGACAAGTAATAGACACATAAACGCATGACAATGGAAAGTATATCATAAACGAAACTGCCTCCAGATCCACACCCTTCAATAGGTAGCATGGGAAGACCCTTCAGCATCCAATACGGCTTACAAGTTTCGAAGGATGCGCCGACTTCCTCAGAGGGTTCCCCCTCTTTTGTCTAAGATGACCCTGGAGTATGAGTGTGACTTCATGAGACTATGCCAGGGGCATTACACATTATGGTTGAATATTGTTCATTTAGATTTTACAACATTTCTGGATCAGTTTTAGGCTAATTATACACTATATTCACAAACTGTGTTATAAATTTGAGCAGTGCTTGCACATACTCACAGAAGGTGGTATGCGGAAGGCTCATCACATTCACAAGCCTTTAGAGCCTATGTCTGCTACCAGTGGTGAGCACATATACATACTGTACAATTTCCAAGGACAGAGTGGCAAATGAAAGGGATGCATGTAAGGGGATCTCATTTTTATGTTACTTGCATAATCACAATCTTCATTTTTTTACAATTTTCATATTAACATGTGCTTGGAGTTTTATTATCTTTGATGTTTGTACTGAAACAAAAGTCCAGTCTCTAAGCTTGTTCTTCAACCCCCAAAAAATTATATATCTCTCTTCACTGTAGTGGAAAAAATGGTGACTTGTTACGGTGAGCACTTCTAGCATACTTTGATGATAACCAGTATCATATTTTGTGTTTGCCAGCACCGAATGAAGATTCTACAGTTCTGTTTAATTTAACAGATTAAGAACTACAATTAAATCATCAATGAATATAAGATCATAATCTTTCACTTTTTGTTTTCATCCTCTTGTCTTCACTAGCCAACTTGATAACAAGCACTTGGTTTAAACAGTTCCAGTAAGAGGGGTCCTGTGGCCTCCATAGGTAACAATTACCTCTGCATCTGTAAATCTGTTCGGTTTGTGAGCGGCAATGTTAATAGATACTCTCCAACATTCCATTGGGAAACGTTTTGCTTAATTAATTAAACTTGGAAGAATACCCAGGCAGTAAACCATATCTTTCTTATTAACAGTCTACAAAGGAGAATCCAAGCATTATTAAATGTCATGGTGTTGGTTAGTGCATCCAGACCTTTTCGAGAAAAAGAAAAAAAGCTGGGAAAAAATTGTCATGGGATTATAAAAGAATGCTGTGCGTTAATGGTATAAAGCAGTAAAATGTTGTACTTTCTACTGACAGCAGTAACTCCTTTCCGTCTTAACCTTCTAACAGATTTTTTTTTTAGTGCTGACATATTCTTCAGCACTTTACAGAGAATGTTGACAATTAGTCTTTGTCCCAGTAGATCTTAAATTAGAACGGTGTCAAGGCTATGAACTTTCAACTATGTTGATATTCTTATCAAATACTTTTTAAAACAAAACAAGCCTTCAATAATTTTTCGAGTTGCAGGCACTGTGGAGCAATTCATTTTTAAAGTTTACAGAAGAACATACTGTAATAAACAGTAGAGCACTGACAACAGACATAAATGATTTTACCACATCTCTATGAAGATACATTTCTCTGTAGTTACAGAGGTCAGTAAGAGCTTGTTTTAAAGCTTCTTAAAATTTTCAACCTTTTTTTTTCAGGCAAGCCGTACTTGTATTGTGATAAATGTGTTTCATAGAACTATGTGAGCATGCTCTCTTGCAGTCAGGTAACATTTTCTTCCAATGTTCCTCAGTGTACAACAACCATTGGTATGCACAGCCGTCCCTTTCTCTGCAGCCTACAGTAAATGTAGTTTACTATGCTTCAGATAACAATGAAGACAGGAGCAATTGGTACAAATCACTCAGTGTGTTCCTTTAGAAAAGGAAGGTGGTTAATTAAATATTTACCCGCCCCTTCCCCGCTCCTGAGAGGTGAGGAGGGAAACTGGAAGAACTGCAGAGGGAAGTCAGGAAACAGGGGGAATCGGCACTGCAAGGGGTGATTAGGGTGTGACAAATCATATGGGACACATCATTATACTTCAGCTGTAGCCATTTAAAGACAAACAGTGCTTTTCAAATGTTTACACTTCAATGGATATTAGAACTAGGTAAAATGGTTATGTTTATAATGTGAATGACCTATTATGTTAGTTCTCTTAAGCCATTAATTTCTGAGTCATAGTCTATGAAAATATCTACAAAAATGATGGTATTCCAAGTGAGTCCAAATGGATTCTTTCCATCTCATAATTAAGAGCTGACATGAACCTCATTCCATCCAGGCTAAGAGGGCTGTTGACTTAGCCTTCCATAAACCCTCTGAGACGACTGCTGATTATCGACCTGTAGATAGTTAACAAGATACCTGGTTAGTCAGATTGAGAGGTTTGGGCCTGAGGAGATAACTGAAGAGGCCCCTGGGAGAGGGGAGAAATATCTAGTGGAGAAAATTGCTGAAAACTAATAATGCAATTTTTGTTAGTGTCAACAAGAATTGATTTTTCTTTTCTTCGTGTATCTAGGCTAAGTTGAGAAAGAAAAAGTATATATTGGTGTATTGTGTGTGTGTACCCTTATCTAAATTCTATCCATCTATCTATCTATCTATCTATCTATCTATCTATCTATCTATCTATCTATCTATCTATCTATCTATCTATCTATCTATCTATCTGTCTAAGGACCTAATGTTTACTTAAACCCTGACAATGAACTCCTTATATTCTTTTCTTATTTTCTACCTATCAGAAATCCAGTCAGCTTGCATATCTCTGCACACTCTGGCTGTGCTGCATATCAGCCCTTTCAAGCTCATTAGGTTAACCACATGACCTCTGAAAGATTTACCCCCCTTAATCATGCTACGCTGTACCCAAATAAAATGTATGTCCTTTTTTCCCCACAATTAGAGCTTTCTTTTTGGTGGTATTTGATCACCACATTCAATTTTTTCGCACTATAAACAAACAAAAAAAGACTGACAATTTTGAAAAGAAACCAATATTTTTTACTTTCTGCCATAACACACATCCAATAGAAAAATGAAAAATCAAATCTCTTTATCAATTTAGGCCAATTTGTTTTCTGCTACATATTTTAGGTAAACAAAATTCCCAAACAGCGTATATTGATTGGTTTGCGCAAAACTTATAGGGCCAGATTCAGGTAGATGAGAGTATCTTTCCTCTGGAGTAACGCTTCTCATTTACGTTACTCTGAAGACCCTTTCAGCGCAAGTCCTGTAATTCACATAGCAGTTGCGCGTAAACTTGCGCCAGAGTAACGATAATGCGCTGGCGTAACCCGACGCAAGGGGAAGTGGGTGTGATCATATGTAAATGATGGCCGGAGCCCAGCACAGAGGCTTACGTTCAGCGCATCAACCACGGAGCATGCGCAGTGAGTGAGGCTCCACTCGCCCCCTTTGTGCGCATGCTCACAACTTCCGTCGGCACCACTTCACGGGAAACGTCAGCGCAATGCCTTCCGTTGGGCGTTTAAATGCGCCCGTAGAAGCGCCATTCCGGCACTAAAGTATATCCTGCTCCCCCTCCCCGCAGTGATGTTACTTTTCTTCTGAGATGGCTGCTCCCGTTCCCCGCAAACACACAGGAGAAAGCTGAACTTTAATGGCCAGGAGCTGTCAGCCGTCATCTCGGCTATGGAGACCTATGATGTCTTCCTCCATGGCTGTAAAATTTGACAGACAAGCATGGACAGAGGTGTTGTCCTGCAAGTGGGGGTGCTCAGCTAGCTCTTATCGTCGGTAACGCTGCTGTAGCTGCTCTCCTGCTGACCTGTGACCGTCTGGAGTAAAGATAAAGCAGCCTTTTGTAGAAATAACTTTGCGCCGGACGGACGAGATACGCGCGGCGCATGTAGCCAGCGTATGGTGCTAATCCGTTCGTGAATTGGGAAAAATCCCTCATTTGCATATTTGCAGGGGAAATCAATAGGCGCGACTGATGCGCCCAGCGAAATTAAGCGCTGACGATACTCTGGCGTCGGAACGTTCCGCCGGTCGCAAATGACCCGTTATTGGGCGCATCTAGTTTGGTGGGTACGGGCACATAGAAACGACGGCGCATCATCACAGTTACGCGGCGCATATCCAAATACTCCAGCGCAAGTGTTCGTGAATCTGGCCCATAGCGTTTAAAAACTATGGGATATTTTTTTTATTAGTAATGGCAGCGATCAGTGATTTATAGCGGGACTGGGATATTGCAGCTGACCAGTGGGACTAGTGGCACTAATACAGTGATCAGTGCTATAAATATGCATTGTCACTGTACTAATGACACTGGCTGGGAAGGGGTTAAGATTAGAGACAATCAAAGGGTTAAATGTGTTCCTAGCTAGTGCTTGTGTACAGTGTGGGAGGTAATTTTACTAAGGGAAGGCATAGATCCATGTCACTGCTTTGCAGGAACACAGGATCAATGCCTTCCCTACTGACAGAACAGCAATCTGCCTTGTTTACATAGGCAGACTGACATTCTGCCTGTGTACTGAACAATCGGCGGGTGCCGGGAGACATTGAGTAATGCGCCAGACCCGAAAGTGTCAGATCGCATACTAGGTACATGATCTGACGCAGAGCGGCCATCCTGCCACATGTATGGTGGGCAGTCTGCAAGTGGTTAAAGTAAGGGCTACAATACCTAAAAAAAAGAAAACTAATGCAGCCACTAAATCCAAGGGCTGGTGAGCTGCATTATATACTTTTTTTTTGTTCTTGAGTTTAGATAACCTTTAACATTTTGCAATGGTGTGAACAAATAAGGAACTAATGTGTTAGGTGTGTATTTATATACTTAGATATAAAAGATAAATACTAAAGGTGACATTTAATAAAAGAGCCAATTTCCCCTTAGGTTCCTCAGGTTAAATTCCCAATAAGGTTTAGGGGAATTTTTTAAAACAGACATTTTACATGAATCTAATTGGCTATTTAAACCCAACACTTATAATTGGTCAAATATATGGCTGTGTGTGCACACATATGTTTATATACATGTATGTCTATATGTGCATTACTATATTTACTTATACATTTATAAATACACATCTTGCATTCATTAACACAAGATTTAGTTTGCCCATTTTTTTATTTTGCCTTTTTATGCACTTAAAAGCTTGATAAGCTTGCTTAATTAATTTCAAATTGCCTGGTGGTGATTTCGTGGTCTATTAATTTTCTATCCATCCAGCCTCTCACCCTGAAATTTTTCATTTATTTGCCTGAATTAAAGAAAAATGCTCCAAAAACCACTGAAGTAAAAAAAAAAAGAAGGATTTCATTTAACACAGTGTGCAAAAATCATAATTACAACATAATTTGAATGATTAAACATCAGATATTCATAAAATCCACACTGAGTTTTTTTTTTTTTTTTTTTTCAGAGCTGTTTTCAGGGAGTCTGAAAGTTTTAGGATGTCACTAGATTGGGATTGTTTCAGTTGTAAATTGTGCGATACATTATTATATTTGGAGGATAATCTACTAAAAAATGCTAAACTAAATAAAATATGGAGTCTTTGCTGAACCTCTGAAAACGCCAGTTGCTCGGTCGCCTTTAGCCTCAATATCTACTGACTTTTGATAGAAAGTCAAAATTAGCATATCAGTAGCAATGCTTCTTAAGCCTAGTACACACGGTTATGCTGCGTACACACGATCGGTTTGTCTGATGAAAACGATCTGATGGACCGTTTTCATCAGACTAACTGATCGTGTGTGGGCCCCATCGTTTTTTTATCCAAAAAAATCTAGGAACTTGTTTTAAAATTATCTGATGGTTAAAAAACCAATAGAAAAAAATGATTGTCGGTTAAAAATCCAGGCACGCTCAGAATCAAGTCGACGCATGCTTGGAAGCATTGAACTTCATTTTTCTCAGCACATCATTGTGTTTTACGTCAGTACAAAAATCCGTCACACAAAAGTCCAAAGTACAAACACGTATGCTCAGGATCAATGCTCACCAAACACAAAATTAGCAGACGGGGCCCAAAGGGTGGCGCTCAAGAGCAGAAATTTCTCGTAGTTTGCGGCACGACAATTTTTGTAATGTTAGTATGGAAGACAAATTCCTGGCACACACCCTTTTGACTAAAATCAGACGCTCTGTTGTCCAACAATCAAACCGTGTGTACAAGGCTTTAGGCTTTACTATTTTTGGGAAAAAGAAGGAGTATGTTTGAAAGAGCTGATGGAACATATTATAAAGGTTTCACTAAGTTGAAATGATTTGTTTCAAAGAGCAACTCCTAACATTGAGAAGGGTCATAGGGTCATGGTCCAATAACCTATCAGGCCTTCCCTTTATTCCTTCTGATGAGCCTAAATGATACATGATTTTGGCTCATCGTAAGATAGGAGCACAAACATTACAATCTGATTGCACAATTTTCTTTAGATCTACCAATAACTATGTAGTGCACGTACCTGCCTGAGTGGATAAAGATTGATTGTTTAGTTTAGGGAGGTCCTCCTATTGTACAGTTTGAGCAAATCTAAGTGCAAGGGGCTGCTTGACTGGATACAGATTGATTGCTTAGTTTAGGGAGGTCCTCATATTGTATTGTTTTGGCAAATCTAAGAGCAAGGGACCACTTGGCTAAATACAGATTGATTGATTTGTTTAGGTAGGTCCGAATATTGTATAAAAGACTGTACAGTTATATTGTAGAGTGCATAGTGACCTTAAAGTGTTACTAAACCCAGGACCCTGTATTCACTATGTCTGGTGACACAGTACACAGAACATGGAAATGCAATTATTTTAGTAAATATCATCAGCATATAGCAGTCTTGTTATTTCCATCGGTGTCTAGTAAAAGCTTGTAGGGAAAGTTGTCATTCTCCTCTGACTGTCCTATGAGGCTTCAGGACGTCTGGACAGTGCTGATTGGCTTTATGCTGAACACCCCCCCCAAAAAAAAAACATACATCAAACTGAGCATGTACAGAGTGCCTCCATTGCTTTGTACTATTAGGAGATGGATTGGGGATTGAAAAAGAAGGGGAGGATCTAAAAAGACAGGATCAAACAGCCTTTTTATACAACATATGGAGAATTAACCCCTTTGGTTCCACTGTAAGTCTGCTTTACTGCATATACAGACTGATTTTACTGGTGTGTAATTATTAACAAGTCTAAGGCCGCGCACACACGATAGGATCGTCAGAGGAAAACCGTCTGAAGGACTGTTTTCATCAGTACAAACCGATCGTGTTTGGGCCCCATAGGTTAGTTAACCTTCGGTCAAAAAAATGAGAACTTGCTTTAAAATTTAACTGATGGATGCCAAACGATAGGTCAAAACGAATCGTTAGTAGGCAAGACCATCGGTTAAAAATCCACGCATGCTCAGAATCAAGTTGACGCATGCTTGGAAGCATTGAACTTCATTTTTTTTCAGAGCGTCGTTGTGTTTTATGTCACCACGTTCTAACATGATCGATTTTTTAACCGATGGTGTGTAGGCACATCAGACCATCAGTCAGCTTCATCGGTCAACCGATGAGAACGTTCCTTCAGACCGTTCTCATCGGATGAACTGATCATGTGTACGCGGCCTAAGAGCCATGTGCTATTGCAGCCAAAGCAAAATAGTCTTTCTTGAGTGTAGCTGCCTAAGTAATTTGAAATGGTAAATATCTACTACTTCTGTTCTAATACTTAACCCAGAGGAACATTTTTTTAACGTTCTAAAATGTACACATCCTATTTAAAAAAATTGTAGATGGAAGAGTAATGTTGTGTCTTCTATCTCTTAGTTGGTAGACAACATCATTGATCTTCTTTGCTTTGACTTTTCCTTAATGTTGAAAGCTGTGTCCTTCAACTAAAAATCTTCTTCTTTACAAAAATCACACATGGTGAATAGAGGAAGCAACAGAAGTCTTTTATTTAGTCGTTTTTCGCCACCGGCAGTCTCATCCTTTCCTTGCTGTCATTCCCTGGGAAACGAGCACGCATTTGTGCCTAGATTTATAGTTTATCGTATGTATGGGCTTCATCTATAGGCAGTTATTATGGTTTCCTTGCCTAGATATTGTTTGCTCCATGTCCCTGATAGATCTGCCTGGTGTTCATCAAAGGCAAACAGAGTGGCTAATAGCCATTGGGTCCAGCTGATCATGAAATACGAGCCATCAGCCTTGGTAATGGCTGTAAAATTTCATAATTACACGGCCTTTATTACATTGCATAATGATCCTGAAGCAGTATGGAACAATTAATTAAGATTTTCAAGCGTAGCTCTTTCAGAAATTAAAAGGTGCTAGGCAATGAGAAAAAGGAAAGAATCTGTTTAAAAAAAAAAGAGAGAAGGGAGCTGGAAAAGGCTTTCTATATCCGTTTCTCTAAAGTATCACACAGCTCTAGTTCCATAATAATAGTGTGATGTGTTTGTGCCTATGTAGTGACTGGTGACAGTGGAATTTCATCTTGCTACTGCTAAGGGGCAATAAATTCATTTAAGATCTTGACACATCGACAGACATTTCATAGAAAGAGTTATTGCTTGCTTTCTGTCGTTCTGAATATATGATGTCCAGGGCTTCATACTGCCAATTTTTATGAATACATGTTTGATAACATCTATATCTTCGCATACCTTCTTTTTTTTGGTGCTGTTCCCTTTGCATTTTGAAATTCTATTTATCGGTAAGGAGTAAAAAAAAATAAGTTAACCCTCTTTGGAAAAATAAATAAATAAATATATATATATATATATATATATATATATATATATATATATATATATATACTTGTTTGTAAGTATCATTTCTATCTGTATATATGTATACATGGGTGCAGCCATAGTTACTTTATAATACTAATATATATATTAAGAGATATATATATATAAGTGTTTCAGGTACACTTAAAGCGGCAACTGATATATATATATATATATACACACAAGGATTAATTGGTTGGTGCCATACGAGTGCGCACAGGGTGTGTCTGGTATGCCTGGGCCCACCCTAATCACCTTGTGTGCTGCAGATTCTCCTTGTTTAGCCCCCTAACAGGGCTCATAAAAAAAAAAAACATTGTAAACAATAAAAAAATATTTAATATAAATAAAATCTACTGACACCAACCTCTGCCCTACTGACACTGTCCACTGCTCTACTGCCATCAGCAGTATTTACAGTATACACACACATGCACGCTAATGTGTTGAGCTTTGGGGTGCACACCCTAGTGTTATATGCTGTGCACACCCATGGGTGGTGCCACCCCTTTTTCCTTTTTCACATATAATATATATATATATATATATATATATATATATATATATATATATATATATACAGTATATACGCACTGCTTCTCCTAGCGGGTAATCTGAAGTGAGGAGGAGCCACGAGAGCCACCGAGGGAACCCAGAAGTTGAGGTTCAGGGCCACTCTGTGCAAAACGAGCTGCAGAGTGGAGGTAAGTATAACATGTTAGTTTTTTTTTTTTTAAATGACCCTTTAGAATCACTTTAATTCTGTGAATCTTTGCTTCTTCCACCATTCCCGCTGTTTCTTCAATATCCTAAAAAAAAGTCACAGAATCACCAGTCATTGGGGGGAGGTCAGGTGACTTGAGGTAGCAAGTCTACCATGGTGACTGCCTCCACACAGAGACACAGTCCAGAATAATCCATGGCAAGTCAGTAATGGTAAAAAAAAGCTGCAGGGAGACCACAGTAATTACTAGTGACTAGTCCTTTGCCCACTGCTTGCCTGTTGGGCACTGTTTTTATAGTACTTCGATAAACTAATTCTGATAGTTCAAGCTGATTTTTGACCATGTGCTCTATCATGGTGCCTCTGTGCATTGTAGTCAATCAACTTCTAACTTCAGATGCAATTAAGCTTTGAAAAAAAATAATCTGGAACTGATTGGTTTCTGTGCAGAGCTGCACCACATTTTGCACTCTCCAGTTTTAATAAGTCAACCCCTTTATTTTTATGCAAATTGGTATGGCTTTGCATAGATACTGTATGTACACATATACAAAAAGGGGGTCCAGCTGTTAGGGGGTGCACTTCAGAGGTCAATGACCTACCAAACATTAAGGTCAAAGTCATTGTTTGGGTTATCAAAGGCCTAAACATTCTATCACTATAAACGTTAGCTTGGGTCTTTATTTTACATTTACCCTTGGCATGCAATGCTTGCGCACTTTTAAGCAATATTCCCTCTGCGAACTCTCTAACAGACACATGGAAAACGTTTTTGAAAATTAATATTTGCGTCAAGAGGGATTAGCTTTGTAAAGTCAATTTCCTTTAACGGCAAATGTATTCCCTTAATAGGACTTTTCTGATCCGCTGTCTGTCTTGTTCACACACTGGGTGTCACTGCTTTTAAACACTTGTCACTCTTTTAATGGAAACAAAATACACTACCCGGGCAGAGCGACAATGTCATTCGGCCGCCCCTTGCTGCGTCGGCAATAGTGGAAATGACAGAGCGCCGCTCGGTAGGGGTAATTAAAATGTAAATATTGATATTTTATTATTTGAAACGACTTTCCAGTGCGGCATTTAATACCTCTCCATCTGTGCCGCTCTGTTTTGTGGTCACTTTAGTGCAGTTCGGGGAAGGCAGGAAACACTTTGATCCCCGTTATGTCAAAATGCTTGTTGCCGCTTAATTTTGATATCTAATTAAGTGGAAAAGTACAGTCCACACTGTAATCCACGGCATCTTAACCAGCTGCTGGGGTATATTTAGAATTAATCTCCACTATGGAATCATCCTAATGTATGCAATTAAGAGTCTGCCGATGGCTAATTAGGTGTATTAGAATGAGGCAGATTCCTCCATTTTTTTTCTTTCTTACTGTTTTTGGACTTAAATATTTAATCTAACAGCACTTTTTGCTCTTTCCAGACTACAAAAAAGATCAACCTCAAGAATACTCTGGCCCAGATTCACAGAGCGATTACGCCTGCGCAACTGCTGTTGCGCGTGCGTAAGTCTAAATGTGCGCGTGCGTATAGTTGGACGCGATTCACAAAACAATATACGCCAGAAATCTACGTTTTTTGGTCCGGCGTAATAGAATTAGACATTCGCTTCCCTTCGCGCAAAACTGCGCTAGACACACCATTGATTTGCTATTCAAATATGCTAATGAGGGAGTTACGGGGATTCACAAAAAAACGCAGTTGCTGCGCAGGCTACGCGATGTGCGCAACTGCAAAATGTTCTGTCTAAAGTTAGAGGACCTAAAAGCTGGTCTAAATTTTGAAAAAAAGTCTAATTGTCAGATAAAGCAACACTGTTAGTGAGGAGTTCAGCAGTCACACGTGTTGCCCAACAATCTGTATGCCAACATGCCAGGGGCATCGTCGCGCATAGCTATACTACTGACTTTAGATGAACAAAGAAGGATGAGGGCACGGAGGATGGCACTAAGGAGGGCACGGGAGATGTTTTTTTTTTTTTTTGCTTATATAAAATTTACAATTTACAATTTAATCTAATCTAATACAAATATTCTTATCTGATACAAGCCCCTCACTCTTCACTTGATATATCACACACGCATAGACATCTTTGGCATGAGAGATTCTGAGGTGTCTCGCATCTTCAGATTCACCCCTCATGCCATCATGGAATTACCACAACCTTGCAGGAGGACATCAGCAGCCCAACACATGGCACCACCCATGACAGCTACATATACAATCAGAGCCCCATCCCCACAGATTTCCAACAGAACATGTATGGGGACAGCTGGCTGGTTGTTGAGTGACATGGGAGTCAGGCATGACTATCCCCTCCCGTGATGCACACCTCACAAGTGGCACATGCATGACTAACATCCTCCTGTCTTTTCCCTTCAAGGTGATTCTGCATATGCACTGGTACCCCATCTCATGACCCCATCTCATGCCAGCTCACATTATGCATCTTTGCACGTTAAACACACACATTAATCATGGCACAATGAGAAGGCATGCATGCACACCACTGTGGTCCCTAGCACAGACACCCCACATCCTCATCAAATTGGATTGGCACCAGTCCGCCATGCAAGACTGGTGAGCAGTAACGCCACGTCAAGGCTCCAATTATGTCACTGTACATTCATACACCATTCACACGGACCTGGGAATCACTTCTCCCTGGTCCTGGGGAACCCTTCTCCACCCAAATTGAGGATGACACCCTTTTTCCAGCAGGAATGTCACCCCCACATTCAAACATCATTCACAACCCAAAATATGCCAAAAATGACATCAAAACCAAAAAAAAAATGCATAGAAAAAAAACAATGCATAGAAAAAAAAAAAACAGAACAAAAAAAAAAAATGCAGAGGACCAAAAAAAAAAAAGCATTCAAACCAAAAAAAGGGGGGAAAAAAAAAATTAATGCCCTCTGCGTGAGCCACGCCTGGGGCGCCCCCGGCCACGGCCCCGGCCCCTCAGGGGAGATGCATGGGGGAGGGGAAAAGCCGGGGAAGGAGGAGCAGCCCCTGAGATCTGCCCACCTGGCGGCCTGCCCTCCAAGGCCACGGCTATTCTGTCCAGGGCAGCACCAAGTGTTGCCGTGTTGCCCTGGATAGCCTGGGTAAGGGCCCTCACATCCTGCCCAACGCCTGCTGCTGTAGTTTGCAGGACATTTAGGCAGGTTGTGGAGGCCCGGGAATGGGAGTCCAGGTTACCCAGGCTCTCGTTCATGGAGGACAGGCTCTGATCCACCCGCCCCATAGTCTGGCAGAGCTGTCTCAGAAGGCGGGTCTGGGTGGCCAGGTTCCTTCTCAGACAGGCGGGCAGGAGATTGGGCGCCCCCCTGGTGCTCTGGGCTGACCTCCTGGCTCCAGCTGATGGTTGTGGCCGGGGAGAAGGGGAGGCCCTTGTGAGGGGAGCCATGTTGGGGGAGGAGGGGGGGGGGGCTCACCCTTAGGGAGGGCAGGCTTCTTGCAGCCAGAGGGGAAGAGTCCGCAGCAACCAAACGGCCAGTGCCTTCCATGGACTCCTCCTCCTCATGATTCTCCTCCTCCTCATTATCGTCCTCCTCATGATCATCCCCCTCCTCTTGTTCCTCCTCTGTGGACTCTGGCCATGTTGGGGGGGCCTCATTAGGCTGCTGTCCTGGGGTTGGAGCGGTAAGTCCAGATGGCCCTGCACCCTCCTGCACATCTGTGGATGACACAAAGCATTCACAGGTTGGAGGATCCACACACTTGCCACATATTCCCTTTCACCCCCTCCCCCACACATGCTACACACCTGAGAGAACTAAAAACCTTACCTGGCACCGCGGGGACCGGACTTGTGTCAAAGCCTGGCAGGCCCTCCACTTCATGCCGGTGAAAGGTCAGGGCCACCACACGCTCCGTCGCTGTAAATCTAACCCGGCATGGTGGGCCCCCTCCTGTGCCCCTGGCATGGGCATTTATTGCGGCCAGTTTTTTTTTCACCTCACGCCGGAGGTCATTTATTTTCTTTTCTATCCCAGAGCGGGTCCGTGTCTCCCCCTCCCCCGATGAATTGACCTGCTCCGTGATCCTATCCAAGATCTCCCTCCTCCTGGCCGGGGTGGTGGTGGCACTCTGCGGGCCGTGGAGAAAACGCCCATAGTCGGTAATGGCCCGGGCAAGAATTCTTTTTTCCCCCACTGTAAAATTCAGCTTTCTTTTTCTCTCAGTCATACTTCCAAACAAACTCACTAGCAGTCACCAAAAATCTGTCAAAAATACAAGCACAACCAATCAGACAAGAACACACACAAAGAGAAAAAGAACAGCCAAAAATCACACTAGCACTCAGCAAGAAACAGACACAAAAAAATAAGATGAAAAAATAAAGCAAGAAAACAAACGCTCAGAAATATATCAATCAAACAAACAGTCTCAAACACTTATCAAAATACACTTTCACAAAACTACCAACAAGCACTAGATCACACAGAACACTAATCTCACAACTACTGTACAAAACACACTCTAACGAACAACAGAGCAAAAGCACTTGGTTCAATGGGAAGGGACACAAAGGGATGTACTTTTGCAATGGAAGGGCGTTTGTGTGTGTCTATTTATGCTGTCTGCGTAGTTCACAACATTGCCCTAGTCCACTTCCAATTTCACTGATTGCGCCGCTCCCGAGTTGTGAGCATGCGCACAACGGAGCTGACATGGTTTCCTTCACGCGCGCATGCGCGAGTCGGCCGGCCCTTCATTTGCATGGGGTCACGGCTCATTTCAATGTAACACGCCCACGTCCCACCCAATTTGTATTACTCCTCCTTACGCCTCCGGAAAAAACATTACGCTTGCGCAATTTCTTGCGCAAAAGCTACGTGAATCGCGGGATTACGCGGCTTGATTGCGCACGTCTAACGTAATCGCGG
This sequence comes from Rana kukunoris, assembly GCA_029574335.1. Lineage (NCBI taxonomy): Eukaryota > Metazoa > Chordata > Amphibia > Anura > Ranidae > Rana > Rana kukunoris. Next base: position 509,568,804 of record CM056052.1, read on the forward strand.
TGCGCTACGCCGGATCGATATTGCGCCGATGTACGTGAATCTGGGCCTCTGTATTTAAACCTGAGAATTAGGAGAACCAAATAGATAGATTAGATATCTGTTTTTCTGATTCGTCAGTTGTATAACTGACAAATCTGAAAAACAGATATTTAATCTGTCTATTTGTACACCATTCATTCCTTTGTCCTTTCATTCATTAATTTAGACCTTAGAGCCATGAATGTACCAACATATGTGTTATTTGTCCTTTCATTCATTCATTTATTAATTTAGACCTTAGAACCATGAATGTACCAACATATCTGTTACAAAACCTGTCATGTCCCTAAAATTAGTGCCTGCAGATCTTTTTCTCAATCCTATTTTGTGGATTTTTTTGGCATGATCCCTTGATGACATGCTGTAGAGGCCTTTACTCAGAATTTTGCCTTATTCCATCTCCTCCTCACAAACAAGTATCAAGTATCAACCCTTTTACTGTTTAATGGGAAAGTCCAAGCACAGGCAAAAGCCAGCGCCCCTGTATAGCCTATGCCAGGGCAAAAGTCAGGGCATAGAAGAGGATTTGTTGACTGATAGACCATTTGAAGGCACCTTGTGATTCTTAAATATTTGTTAATAAATGTGGTTATGGCATTTCTCCATATTCAATTTAACTAGCCATAAAAATATTGTTGTTAAACCCCTCTAACGGGTTGGAAGTCCTCATTTCACTGTCTTCGGTAACTACGGCTTTCAGCAGAATCTTTACATCCGAGACACTTGTGCTCTTCGGATCCTCCTGCCAGACCCTACATCAATAATGTTTCCTGTTCAGGCTGGTAGATAAATTCACAATGTGGCAGGGAACCAGGCATCTAACACACCCGGAAGTGTTAGATGCTGAAGATTCTCCTGGAGGACGTAGCTCTTAAAAACAGCAAAATAAGGACTTGCAACCCATTAGAGGGGTTTAACAACAATATTTGTATTGCTAGCTCAATTTGTTATGGAGAAATTACATAGTCACATTCAATAACAAGTATTTAAGAATCACAGGGTGCCTTCAAGTGGTCTCTTAAACCTCGTACACACGATCGGACTTTCATCCAACTTTTCCATGGATTTTGGTCCTAAGATCATTGGCCGTGAACTTGTTCTTCATACACACGGCACAACATTTTCAGCCAACATTCACCAAAGCACATGGTTTTTCAGCGCTTTACCGCCACCCTTTGGGGAACTTCTGCTATTGTTGTCTGATATTAAGCATTGGTTCCGAGCATGCGTGTTTGTACTTTGGATTTTAGTTGGACAGACTTGCGTGCACATGATCGGATAAACCGACGTAACAGATTTATTGCACAAGAATTGGTGAGCATGAACAGCCAACTTTTGTTGTCATTAATTCAGCCAATAATTGTCTGATGGATTATCCGACACAACACATCCATCAGACAATCATGGCCATACAATTGGATCGTGTGTACGAGGCATACGGTTGCAGATTGCTCTTTTTCAGAGTAATTTTAAAGGGTCAGTCCTTCAAAAAGTTATATTTTCGTTGCCAATGAAACCTGAAGGGACAAGTCAGCCCCTGGTTTCTTCTACATCTTATATACTTCAAATGTTCAGATGCCATAATTTCCAATTGTTCCACTTTCCATAAAATGTTTGTGTTCTGCAGCTTCTGCTGTTGCATTTTCCATAATATTAAATAGATAAAAAAATCTAGCAGTAAGAATGGGAGCCCTTAAAAAAAAAAAGAATGGGAGCCCTTCATGATGTGTGCAATTTGCATAGTTGCCATTCCTAGTTTAATATTTGCACTAGGAAATGATGTCTGGAATGTGATTGGCTGCATTGGGCAGCACAGACATTTTTCCTTTCATTCTGTTTTTATACATGAATCCCAGAGCTTATTTCAGTATATCTGACTGCTTATTACAAGCTGAACACAGAGCCCGGGCTCAGGAGCCTAATGTGATATCAGACAGTGCTGGAAGTGAGCCCAGGCTTGTGACTGATGCCTTCAGACTGTCTTTATAAATAGGTCATCTGGTGCAAGAGTGAGACGAGGCATTCTCTGACCCTCTTTTCTGACAAGCAATGTTCTGTATATGTTTATCGTGATTTTATTTTCTTGAACTGTGGAATTCACAGCTTCATGAAATGTTACCTAATGAAATCTATTTAAATGTATGAATGAATGTGGATCTAAATGCTAAATGGACAACATCTAGTTTACCAAAGTATCATAAAAAAATTGCAATTTTTTTCATATAAAATACTTTTTCATTTTTTATCATTCTTGTTTGTATCGCAGTGCTGCTGATCTCCTCCATTCCCTTTCAGGCATTTCATGTCCATATGCACTCACTCTAGTGTTACCTGCACATCATTGCTCTACACCAGTTCGCTGATAGTCACCATGTGTGTTGGGGCGGCCTCCCCTGTAAGGGTCAATGGACATGTCTTGGATCAAAATATTATAGAGATAGCATATCTATCCACATACTCTATATTTTCAAAAGTATTGGGACACCTGCCTTTACACGCACGTGAATTTTAATGGCATCCCAGTCTTAGTCCGTAGGGTTCAATGTTGAGTTGGCACACCCTTTGCAGCTATAACAGCTTCAACTCTTCTGGGAAGGCTGTCCACAAGGTTTAGAAGTGTGTCTATGGGAATGTTTGACCATTCTTCCAGAAGATTGTGATATTATATGATCAGCCATGGCAGGAGGGCAATTAAAATGACTTTGGCTCTAAGTTTACAGCCTTTTCAATGATACAGACACTGAAGCTTCAATCTATCCAAGTTTGGACAGCCATACACTGTCCACATAAACATTCTATTTTAGCCCAATTTTGGGTACCAATCATGATTTGAAGGCAACCTACCAATAATTGTTATTGGTGGTGTTGGTCAATGGACTTGATCTCTATAATAGATTTTTTCAGTGGAAAGCTAGCTGAGTAAAGCCTAATGGGATCTTCAGATAAATACATTCCATATACAGCAAAACAAAATGTGTTTAAACTCCTAAAGTGTGTTTTCTTTAGAAAAGTAGAAAGTAGTAGAAGTAGAAAAGTAGAAAGCCTGACCCCTTCCAGCATTCTGTAGAGAAAGACCCTTGCTATCTGTGTAGAAGCAGTAGTCTTCCTGCAGAGGCCCAATAGGCCCACAAGAGCTCACCACCCAGCAGGAAGCTTGAGCTTTGCTGTCTCTAACTCTGCAGTGGAAGCAGACCACTGCTTCCACACAGAGGACAAGTCTCCTGTAGCATGATGGCAGGTGACAGGCTTTTCTGTTGCTTTCTAAGGAAAATGAACTGTAAGACACTGAACAGCTTTTGTTTGGATATGCCAGGAATGTATTTAGGTGATTTAATCTTAAAGTTCATTTGGCCGAGAGAATGGTTGATATATTTAAAAAATCAGCATGTGTATGGCTTGGCAAAGTACGATTCTAATGTCTTTTGTTTCTATATCTTGCCTGCTATTATTCCCTCTGTCCTTTATTAGCTGTAGAATGCAGAGTAAAAGACACACTCCAAGGAAGATACTATGCAGGGATTCTGATATGTTGCCAGATGGACGGATGGGGTGATAGGATTGCCACTTTTTTTTTTTTTTGATGAGAAAATAAGTATCTCTCCCCTGAAGGTATAAACGCCAGGCTATAATGACTTGGCAGCACTAGAGCCAGAGAGCCTGCACAGTTGACCCAGTAGTGGGTATATTCATAAACATTGGCTCGCATGGAGATTACAAGGAGCGCAAAGCAAACAATCTCAGATCAGCCATGGCCGGAGGGAGTTAAAAATGACTTTGGTTCTAAATGGGGGGATGTCACAACAATCCTGTGTGTGAGTACGTGAACGTGTTTGTGTGTGTTCCTTATTGACTGTATTTATTATATTTCAATATATTAAATAGATTCAATTATAAGATTTGTGTTGCTCTAGGAAATGCAACATACTAATATTATACTGTTATGTTCATTTTCAGCTTCTAAAAGCTGGCATAGATGCTTCCAGTATGGCAGTTTCAGGTGCCAAAAATTCCATTTCAGCGCATAAAATTTTATCATAAATTTTACCATGTTATACACTAATCTCACCAGAAACGTTAAAGCAGAACTCAAGTTTCAGAGTAAAAGTAAAACAAAGACTAAAATACAGAGCAAAATAAACTTTAGCTGCAATACTTACCTTCAGTCTGGTGCTGTCCCCTGTAGAAGGTCCTCTCCTTCAGCAGATGATGCTCATCTTATGGCCTCATGCACACAGGGCGTTTTTACTGCTGCTATTAGCAGCGCCAGACGTTTTTTTTATAAAGCTTCAAAATGTCTCTCCACGTTATTCTATGTGTCCATGCACACATAGGCTTTTAGGAGCTTTAAGTGACATAGGTGTTTTTAAACTGTAAAAAAATTAAAATAAAACAGGGCCAGGGCAACTGTGCCTCTGCATTGTCATCCTTTCAAATGCTTTCTTGTTGGAGTAGACTTTCTCAACCTTTTCAAAATGGAGGAACCCTTGAAATAAGCTTTTGGGTTTAGGAAACCCCTGTTAAAAATGGCTATATCTACAACTCAGGATACATTGATGTGATGGTCAGTGGAAGAGTGCTTCTTACATCTGTGGTCCTGGGGAAGAATTTCCCCTCTACAGATAGCTAAAAAGTTCATTGGTGCCAGTGGGAACTTATCTGAGAGGCAAAAATTGGTCATTGCTCAAGGAAACCCTAGCAACCATTGGAGGAACCCGAAGATTCCATGGAACCCTGGTTGAGAAACCCTGTGTTGGAGGCTAAAAGCGACACAACTGGTGCACATTGCCCAGGCATGATCACTTTAAAGATTCAGAGCAATGCTGTGCAGCCACCACTGGGGTGTATGCATGTAGACAGGAAGTGGATGAACGAGACTGGATGAGATCATTAGTACTGAGATTTTAAAAAAGGACAAAAAAAAATGGTAGTTGTTTATAATGCACAATACTAAATGTCATCCAGTTAGGGTTCAGCTCTACTTTATTGCCTGGACGGCATTCCAGGATTGAAAGTGTCAGAAAAAATGCAAATCATAAACATTTGTAAGTGAACTTACGCTGTTAACATTCAATAAGCGCCTTTATCGTTAAATGGTTTATTTGATTGTATACCTGGTAGAAGTCATTACGCAGCACTGGTACAAGAAGTGGCATTGTCAATTATCCTGTGTGTGTGCTGCGTTTCATTAACACCCTCCGCCATGGCTGAAATGAAAGGTCACAACTTGAGTGAGCCAAGAAGCATCTCGCATGTTAGTAAATGCCCAATTTACGGCTCTTAAATTGTTGAAGAACACACTTAGTATTGCTGAACGAATGCTGTGCCTGCGCCGAGCCTGACAAGTGAATATTTGTTTAGTGGGAATCTATTGTCTTTAATGGATTGTGAGAGACATGTGCTGTGAAGGCGGCGTGGCGTGGTTTCACAGAGATGAAACTGATGTACAGCTAACAGCAAACAAGACATTGTGGGCCGGGGTGCGGTAACTCAGCGGTCTGTGAATATTACATGAAGAGTATCAAAGTGATGGCTTTTCTCTGACTGTGCTTTCAAAAGGAAACAAGTATTGCTGTGACAAATGGTTCAAGCCAAACTTCAGGCAGACCACTAAATACACAGATGAAATAGAGGGGGGGGGGCTGTTTTGTCTGCCATTTGTATTTCTGTCCAACCAGTCCTGAGATTTACACAGCCGTGCCATACTGCACAGTCCTGTCTGAAACGGGAGAGGATCTCTATTTCTCTGCTGCGATTTCACTTTCACATACAAGTATCTCCCCACCTCCATCCTGTGACTGGACAGTGAAAGGAGAAGCAGCAGACTGATGAGCTTAAAACGATGTCTTTATTGTACAATTGAAATAAAAAAACAACCAAAGCGATGCAGTCAAAATGAAGTGAACAACCGGAAAAAGATGGCTGACATGTTTCACACCGCGTTCTTGATGGTCGAAAGTTCTGAGAACTTTTGTGTGACCCTGTGTATGCAAGCCAAGCTTGTGCGGAAAATCCGATTCAGCATAAAGCTGACATTTCTTGGTTTCCAGTACATCCCTACACCTTTAAAGAGGGTGGGTTACCTCCAGGCATACCTGCCCTTAATCTATCCATTATTATATATGAGCGCTAACTTTGGAGACTCTCAAAATGTATAAAGTTAGCATAGCTCCCAAGTGTGCTACCAAAATATGTAGCAGAATACATATTGGCCTAAATTGGAAAACAATTAAATTGGATTTTTTTTCTCATTTTTTTTATTGGTTATGTTTTATAGCAAAAAGTAAAAAATATATATATTTTTTTGTTCAAAATTGTCGATCTTTTTTTGTTGTTTATAGCGTAAAAATAAAAATCGCAGAGGTGATGATCAACTACCACCAAAAGAAAGCTCTATTTGTGAGGGGGAAAAAAGAACATTAATTGGATTTGGGTACAGTGTTGCAGGACAATTGTCAGTTAAAGTAATGCAGCGCTGTATTGCAAAAAATGGCCTTGTTGCCTTGTCATGGGGGGGGTCAGGTGGTTAAAATGTATGAAATAAAAGTATATATACTGTATATAAAAATAAGGATATTGGTTGGGGGCAGTACAAACAGCAGCCTACAGTATAACAGTATAGCTTTAGGCAAGTTTACATTATGTACACCCTACCACATAATTGGAAGTCCTGCGTGGCGTTGCCCATTCTCTCCTCATCCTTTGAACATGGCTTGTGGGCTCAGGATTAAATGAACAAGTGGCCAGTAAACTTACTTATTCAGCTCCAAAAACACGCACAATCTATTTTGATTGTTTGAAAGTTCAAGAAATGTTGGCAAACAAGTTGAGAGTATCACCAATTGGGGAAAAGCAAAAAAAAAAGGAAAGAAAACGCAATTTCTCTATACTTAAGCACGATACTGATAGGTAGGCAATGTTGACACAACAGCGCAATGAGTCATTAGAGTATAATTAGCATTCCGCAGTGATGTGCACTGTGCAAGGAATGTCTAATGTGTCAGCTTTTAGTCACACAAACAGCAGTCAGAGCATCAAAAACAGAGCCATCAGTGGCGGGCTTAGCTGATTATAACAGGCAGTTCGGTGTGCTGAGATCGCTGAGAGCCAGCTTCGGCTTAAAAGTGCATACAGGGTATGCCTAAAAGGGGTTAAATTCATATGCCTTTATGGCAGCCTATTTCTGTCAACACTCGGCTGCGAAAACAAACATTCATGCCTTGTGAAGTGAGAGTGTATTTTTGAAGGCTAGCCGTCAGATATTTTTTGTCCTTCACACTTTCCTATGCTTAGCCTTTTTTGTTAAGTTGACTGCAAAGTGCATCCGTTCACTTGGTTACGAAAAAAAAAAAAAAGAATCAAAAGTAGTTGACAGCTGCCTATGGCTCTGTTGTCAAGCACATGGGCTCCTACGACAAAATGGCAGGAGGGCTGGTAGACCACATGCTTCACCCGACACTTTCCATGCTGGATGGGCAGACCTTATGTTCTATGTTATGGCTGGGATTTGTTTAGGCTTTGTTATGGCTGGGGTCTGTTTTTTTTTTTATTATGTAAAATCAGTTTAATGCATGATTTGCTTTTGACTTATTTGTCCATAATTTTACATTTATTATTAATAAACATAATTTATATTGTACAAACAGGTTGCACAGTGCTTTACATGACTAGGGTAATAATTATAGCTTGTCTTGCCTAGCAGCTATAACCAAAAGCTCCATACCCACCCAGTATAATCACCATGCAACACATGTTGGAGCTAATGGCCACAGAAACCTTTTAGTAACCAAACAAGTAACCGATTAATAACATAATTAACATAGATAACATAAATAACATAAAACCCCCAGTGTATAAAAGAATGGAGCCACAAAGTCCTATAGGGCATCAAAAAACAAAGACAGTACCTGCGTGTCTCTTACTCAAGCCTCCAGCCGCAAAACCACACACTCAGAGACAACACAAAGATACAAATCCCAACACTGGGAGCCGTACCTCAGACAGGGACCTTGCCACACACACTACCATGGTACTCATCACTACCCCAGCACCCAAACCGAGACACCCATAAGAATAGGGCGGGAGGGTGGGAAGTTTTCTCTCTCATGCTGTCCTCCAACTGAAGTCCACCCCACTTAGCCAACAAACCCCCCCATCAAAACACGATGATAGGAGCAGAGAGATTAGCTAATCAGTCTGCTGTTTCTCCTTTACAGTCCTATCACAGACTGGGGTTGGCGAGGTGCCTAAGCTGTCTTGCTTAAAGGGGAGTTCCACTCAAAAGTAGAACTTCCACTTTTCTGTCTCCTCCCCCCTCCGGTGCCACATTTGGCACCTTTCTGGGGGAATGGGTATCTGCCGTGACCCGGTCTCCTGGAATTTCAGCCCCCTGGTCCTTCCTTCGCTGCCGGACCAATTAGAAAGCGCGCTTGGCACATGCACAGTAGGGAACCAGATGCTAAGCTGAAAGGCTTTACTGCCGGGTTCCCTTACCAAGAATGCAAAAGATCCAAAGATCGGGCTGACATTGCGGGCACCCTGGACAGGTAAGTGTCCAAATATTAAAAGTCAGCAACTGCAGTATTTGTAGCTGCTGACTTTAAAGTGTTCATAAGGGGGGGGTGTACATCCTCATTAACTGCAGTAATTAAAAGTGAGGTCACAAACTTGGCTTTGCTGTCTGAATAGGGTATTTTAATTGCAGGGTCGGATAGACAAAAGTATAAATCCTTCAGTAGGTAAAACAACTCCCCTAGACAGTTGGCCTTGTTGAACTTTATATTGAATTAGACTAGCTTATGTTTGATTTTTGTTGAGGTTTTATCCAAACTTTTGTCCCATGCACCACTCTTCCCACCTACTTTTATCTCCATTTCTCCAAGCTTATGTAGTGATTCCCTTCTCCTTCTAGCCACACACACAACCTCTGTTGTCAGGGGGAGGAGCTGGATAAAAAATAATATAGCCCTTTTCTGGTCCTGTACTCATCTATGGTGATTTGGTGTAGCAGCACTGATTGCATCAAATGGATCAACCATGTGTTACCAAAACTAAAGAGAACTTCTAGTGGCCAAAAGTCCCAGTAACCTCATTGATTATCTTGATTCTTCAGGCTTAATCTGTAGAGCAGTGGTCCCCAAACTGTGGCTTGTGGGAAACATTAGACCTCTTACTCGCCTTTAACTGGCCCCTGGGGAAACTATCCCTAACAGTGAGACCAACATTGGTGTGCTGTTCCTTCCACTGACACCATTGATGGTACACTATTCTTCCCGCTGACACCAATGATGATGCACTAATCTTCCCATTGATAGCAACAATGAGACATCCAAACCCAAATGCCGTTAATTGTTTACTCCCACTGCTCACCAACCCATGAATATTGCTACTCCCATTGATACCAGTGCATTTTCTACTTCCACTGGTCACATCCTGGCCCTGCCAAGGTCTGAAACGAAAAAAAAACTAACCCATAGCTGTAGAGTCTCAGGTTTTCTAATAATAACGTCTTGGTTTTCTCTAATATCTGGCTATTTTTTTTTTATGCAGTTTATAGTTTGACGTACACTGTAAGAGCCTGCTTGATTGGATACAAATTGAATGGATTAGGCAAGTCCACATTCTAGTCAATTGTTGGGTAATCTCAAGAAGATTGTACAATAATTGTAAAATTAGGTTAGATTGTGTGTGACCATCTTGAAACTTAATTGCTTGCAGGTAGCAACAACATTCTCTTTCCGTTCCCCTGTATCTATAAATCACTTGCATTAGAGTGCTGTTTAATGCCGAAAAAATATAATTAATTTCCATACTAAGTTTGTCTTTTTACTTTTGTTTTATTTTTTTTATTTAAACATTTTAGAACCAAAGCAGCCTGCTGCCTAAATTAAAGAAGATTTGCTTAGTCTTTAGGATACATACATTGGTATTGCGGATTCATTTTCCTAAATATTCATAGGGCAGCTTAAATATTGACTAAGACTTTTCAGCGACATATTGATTTATCAACCTTCTATTTAATTAAAACATGTATATTTTGTAATTCATTAGAACCACTACAAACACGCAGGCCTATTGCCCCCAGCTTCCGTGTCACTCATTATTGGAGTCAATTGTTTGCTCTGATGGGAGTATTTTCACTCTTGTGCCTGGAAAGACACTATTGTTAATGTATATAATGAATAGTTGTGTTATTTAGGCAAAGATCTATGTTTTAAATCATGTTTTTTGAGTGTTTTTGGAGCATTTTAGAAGCCTCTTTCAAGTACTTTACAAATGTATTCAAGATTCCATGTTGGAAGGAAATAAAATTGCATCTTCTATGGCCTGCCTTAAGCAGCCCATAGATCAGGGGCAGGCAACCTCAGCCCTTCAGCTATAGTGAAACTACAAGTCCCATGAGACATTGCAAGACCCTCACAATTACAGGTATGACTCCTAGAGGCAGAGGCATGATGGGATTTGTAGTTTCAAAACAGCTGGGGTGCCGAGGTTGCCTGCCCCTGCCATAGAATATGCAATTTTATTTCCTTCCAACATGGGTGGAAGAAAAGAGAGTTACTTGATTCCCCCTTCAACACAGGCAGCGCTATTGTGTTCTGTCAGTGGGAGCCTTCCTTGCTGGCAGAACACAGTGATCACTGCAAGCTGCTATAGCTGTCGGCAGTGGTCGCATGCACAAAATCTGACAGGCTGGTTGTACTGAAGTCCATCGGTTTACCAACTTGAGTACAACTAGCCTATTACTAAGATGGACCAAGTCCATGCTAAACTGGCTGAGATTCGATCCATTTATGGTCAGCTCTAGTGAGGGGAAATCCCCCTAACAGAGCCCCATATTGCAGTAAAACCCAACAGGAGTTCTAAATTATTCCCACTTAGTACCGGGGCAGATCTGTCCAGTACCCAGGGCAAGGATGCAGAACTGCACCCCTCCCCCACTGTTAATGAAAGCTGTAAAATGGGTTTTTACTGCCCTGTGTCTATTCTCTTCCCTCTTTTCTCCACTGTGCCCAGGGCATGTTTCCCTCCTGCCCGCCCTGTACCCATTGTATCTATAAACAAAAAAAAATTGGGCCTAACATATATTTTAATTAAAGCGCTGCATAAACTGTTGGCACTATATAAATCATGTTTAATAATAATAATAATATTAATTAGGAGGACTCTCCCTTCTACTGTGGCATTTCCAACAAAACCCAACATTAAGTGTAAGACTTCCTTTTTTTATTGGCCACGTTAGGAAGGTAGACCTGGGAACACAAATAAGGCTGTCTTACCATTGGAAGCCCTAAGAAATATAAAACACCTCTGAGATATTTAACTGAAATATCCTTTTAAGTGGATTGAATCTTAAGAAGTTTTAGGAAAAAAAAGAATGACAATATTGCAGCAACACCCTTATAATAACGTGACAGAATTTATCACCCTGTGCTTAATTAAACAACTCAAAGGTGCCTAAAACATTGTAAGGCCTGAAAAGAAAAAAAAATAGCTAATTTCTAAATCACTGGGACAAAGGGGGCCGTAGACAAACTTTAAGGTTTCCATCCACGTAAATGTCAATATGGTGTCTGCTCCATCATCAGCACTAAATTCACATTGATGCCTCTTTTCTTCTCCGTATTGATCCTTCCATGAGAACGTAGATTTGTATCTGTTAATTAATGCGTCCTGAAACAGCGTTTGTATTAATCAGGTTGATAAGAAAAATTGGATGCCGGCACCCGCGTGACAACTATAAAAGTGCTGGCCCTGATAAAATCATGAATGGACCTCAATAAAAAAGTTCCTCCTTGCACTCAATAAACTAATCATCCCACTTTTAATTATGCGGTGGAAAGATGTGTGGAGATTGGGGAATGTGTAAATCTAATTATTTACTAACAGCAGTGCCTGGGAGGGGAGAGTTAGACTGTCATCGGAAGGTGCTGCAGGCAGTATTCTCTGTCCATCTGCTACTGCAGTGAAAAAAAAAAGACAGAGAGAGCGAGAGAAAAGAAAAAAAATATATAATCGGAATCTTGAGAGAAGAGCATCATTCTGAGCTAATTGAAAGACTTTTCTCTGCTTGTCTAAATCATTGCTTATCGAGGGACAGTCCCCAAGAAACGATTTGAATTGTGACAAAGTCTACAGAACACTTTTTGAACTTACGGCCCACAATCTCATCAAGTAAATGTATTTGGAGGATCTGCTGGGAATCATATGAAATCTAATTTTATTTTTTATAGAAAGAATGTAAAAAGTTTTTTATTTTCCCTTTTATTGCAACCCAATGTGGGACCTCTCTGAAAACAAAACGCTAATTTACATTCTGCTGGGTAAAGACATCAAGTGTTTGTTGTTTTTTAGATAGGATATTTTTTTTTTTTTAAAAGCCCAACGATTTATTATAATCTCTTTGCAGATATATCAGTCATTAACCTTGTGGGCTGTAAATGTAATGCATTTCAAATTAGAATCGGTAACATACACCAGATTGTATTAGAAGGAAGACGCAGAAATTTTACAGAGGAAATTAATTTTATGGTTAGACATTCTAGAATATAAACTTAAATTAGGATGGGTCAACATCTTTGTTTTTGTATGAATAGATACACAAATCCTGAGTTGGCACAGGTTAAAGCTGAACTCTAGGCAGATATAATATATACAGATTAATGTAGCGCTTTAATTATGAATACATCATTAAAGAAGAAGTAAAGCCAAAGCTATGTTGGCGATATTTCTCTTGTAGGTCACAGGAGTGCAGTTCATTCTGCACTCCTGTGACCTATTTTCAGCACAGGGAACTGACATCACTCAACCGGTCCAGGCTCTGGATATTTCCCGACTTTATAGGGGGGACTGAGCAATCAGCAGTGTTTGATCGCTCAGTTCTCACTGCAGAGCTGGTGGGGGACAAATGCAACATCGGATTAATGCTGCATCCAACTAGGTGAGTATACATTTTTGTTTTTTTATAAGTCCATATTTCTCTTTTAAACACTTTAGCCCTGGAAGAATTTACCCACTTCCTGACCTGGCCATTTTTGCGATACGACACTGCTTCGTTTTAACTGAAAATTGTGGTGTCGCACGACACTGTGCCCAAACAAGATTTATGTCTTTTTTTTCCAGACAAATAGAGATTTGTTTTGCTGGTATTTGTTTTTTTTTGCGCTATAAACAAAAAAAGAGCGTCAATTTAAAAAATATATATATATATATATATATATATATATATGCTATAATACATATCTCAAAAAAAAATATAAAACAAAATGTATTTATCAGTTTAAGCTGATAAATATTCTTCATCATATTTTTGATAAAAAAAAGTTGTAATAGGTGTATATTGATTGGTTTGCGCAAAAGTTACCACGTCTACAAACTATGGGATAGATTTAGGGACTTTTACGGTATTTTTTTTTTTTATTGTTTTTAATGGTAATGGCGGTGATCTGCAATTTTTAGTGGGACTGTAACATTGCAGCGGACAAATCTGACCCCAAATTACACTTTTTGGCGACCAGTGACATTATTATATTAATCAGTGTTATCTCTGACATGTCATCTGGCAGAACGGGCATACGCCTTGTTTACAAAGTGTCAGGCCTCGTACACATGATCAGTCCAAACCGATGAAAATGGACTGAAGTTCAGTTTCATCAGTCCAAACCGACGGTGTGTATGCCCCATCAGTCTGTTGTCCTTTGGTCCAAAAACAGAGAACTTGCTTTAAAATTGGACCGATGGACGCCTGACTGATGAGTCAAAAACGATGGTTAGTACGCAAAAGCATTGGTTCCAAACCCAGGCATGCTCAGAATCAAGTCAACGCATGCTTGGAAGCATTGAACTTCATTTTTTCAGCACGTCGTGTGTTTTACGTCACCGCGTTCTGACACGATCGGTTTTTGAACTGATGGTGTGTAGGCACATAAGACCATCAGTCTGCTTCATCGGTGAACCGATGAAACTGAACTTCAGTCTGTTTTCATCAGTTTGGACTGATCGTGTGTACAGGGCCTCAGAGCTGAGTAGGTCACTGTGCTGCTTTTCTCTTCACTGTCCGGTCACAAGCTAGGGGCATACTGTAGGGAAATCTCTGAAAGTAGAATATTGCCGTAAATGCTGATTTTGAAAAAAAAGGTTGTTTGTTTGTGTGTGTATATATATATATATATATATATATATATATATATATATATATATATTCCAACTGCACTGCTACATCTATTTGTTAGATGATGGGCCTATTATTTGTTAGAATTCCTTTTACTAGAGTTAAAAGATGAGTTCAGGTTGAATGCATCTCTTCTCATGAAACCTGTACAATGTCTTACAGGCCACTTGCAATAAGCTTCTGACACGTCTTAAGACCCCCTTAAGAAAATAATTTCTAATCCCCTTTGATGATTTTATTAAGTCCTTGTCCTCATTATGTGCCAACTGGCAAACTTAAGCACTTTTGCCAACAAGCCAAAGAAATGATTTTCCCACTGTATCTACTTGTATTGCTTCTAATGTGATTGAGCAAATTAACAGTGTGGTTTAATATACAGAAAATCTATTAACTCCTTTTCTCCAAGTTTATGTTAATAAGTATATTATATGACTCGATGCCAAACATTCGCTGTATAGCAGTTGGTGATCCTAAAATGTGTTTAAGTTATAAATGCATTTTCACTAAACTTAATATAACCATAGTTGTTCCTGCAGCCCACTGACAAAAGCCAATATGATAATTTACCTCTGTTGTAGGTAAATCTTGTTTATGATCTGCTTTGTATTTGCATCCACCTCTGCTGTGAAAAAAAAAATCTTGATCACCACTTGGGGGCGTTGTTAATGGACAGGTAGCAATGAATGAGCCGACAGTTCCTTGGAAGCAGAGATGTACATCAGGATGTACAGAGCCACTAGGCTGCACGCATTCCTGTAGGAAGCAGAAATTATCAGAAGTAAAGATACCCTATTGTATAGACATTTTTTAAGAGGCTTCTGGGAAAAGTTTAGATGTAAAATTTTTAATGAAAGTGCAGTTATACTTTAAAGAAAAGGACTTTTATGTTATAAAGAAAGCTCAAAATACCCTTCTACTCCTATAGTTCATTTTAAAGCCCAATTCCAGGAATTACAAATAACTACCCTTGCAGGTAGTTAAAGGTACCTTACCACTCATTCCAGGACAAAACTGTACTTCTCTCTAACCTGCCATTTTCTTTACACATATATGAAACCGTTTTGGTTTACATTGATTATTAATACTTCAGCTGCAAAAGAGTTAAAAATAATTTTTAACCAACATTTCTTCTCATTTTTTCTATTCCTCAAGGATTCTCCACCTTGTCATTGGCTGACCAGATGAGTCTTCTGCAGAGTGCATGGATGGAAATCTTGATATTGGGCATTGTGTACAGGTCTCTCTCGTTTGAAGATGAATTGGTCTACGCTGAAGACTATATCATGGATGAAGACCTGTCGAAATTGGCAGGACTGCTGGAGTTGAACAATGCCATCCTGCAACTTGTCAAGAAATTCAAGAGCATGAAGCTTGAGAAAGAAGAGTTTGTAACTCTCAAAGCTATAGCGCTTGCTAACTCCGGTGGGTTCACTTTGCATAAAAGTAAAACTCCAACTTTGATTACAAAATTATGATTGTATATGTAGTTTACTTTAATTTCCTGGTGGTGCCCTGAACTTGCAAAAGGCTCAGGGAAGGAGCAATGACATCACAATTACAAAAGTAATTTAGCATTGCTAGAGACAATACATTTATAAAGAAACAGTGTAGATATGGTGGCAGCTTTCTTGTGTGAGTAAGTCCAGGAGTTGAGGGTTAAAATATCTATTTGGTATTGTATACCATGATAGGCAGGACTTGCTTTAACTTACCTATCTTAGCTTAACTACCGTGTTTATCGGTGTATAGCATGCCCAGGCGTATAACACGCACCCTAACTTTAAGAGGGATGTTTAAAAAAAAAACCTTTCAACAGCCCCCTGCGTATAACACGAAGGCACAGTTTACCCTCTATTTTCAGGGTAAAAAGGTAGTTATACACCAATAAATACAGTAAGTACCAGAAAAAGTTGACAATATTTTACATCGCAACAAAAAAGAGGATAAGTGGTGCCTCTATTTGGTTGGACATTTTGAAATGGATGTGACACAGCTTTAGTATGTGGTTTGTATGAAATATGAATGTGGAAGGGATCTAGGTGGACAGAGCAAGGTTTAAAATGGTTATAATTTTGGCAATCTGAAGGAAAGAAGAATATTGGGTTGATTTAATAGAACAATTATTTTTTACCCAACTTGTGTTAATTTTAATACACAATAAAACTATGAGGAAAATATTATTTCCCCCAAAACCTGATCTTGTTAATTAAATGAAAAAAATTGGGAGCATTCATTAAAACCGGTGACTAATCAAGTCTAGCTGTTATGCTCAGTGACCACCGTGAGGTGCTATACACTATTATAGTTTAACATTTATAAAATAGTTCCACCAAATAAATGATAAAAATTGTAGGCCCTTAAGTTACCCATCTTAAATCACAGTCACCAACTCAAGCCTTCAGCGGTGAGGGCATGCTAAGTCTTTTGGTTTTCCACCGGTTTGGCAGAAAGCTTCCCACACCTGATTAAAACAGCTGTTAAAATTAGAGATTATAGATCTATCGACTCCATTATTTAGGAGGTCCAGACAATCAGATTGAGACACCATATGTTTCAATAAGCACAGCAGCCAGTTACCATGAGAAGGGTTAAACAAAAACCATTTAGTCCATGTAAGAAACTCAAAAGTGCTGAAGCAGTCAACAGTATGAGATAAGTAAAAATCATTGGGCTTTGTTCTTTCCCTTTTGTGTGACCCTAATGCATTTCCTATGGTCCTTAAGTCCCTTTTAGCATTTACATATAGTCGTAGACAAAGCCGTGTTTAATCACACGCTGATCATTAGATACCTGTATGTCAATAACACGCGCTGATGCCATGTACCATTGACAGCCACACCGTGCCCCTCCATCTGTTTTTGTTCTGACCCTTTCTCTGAACTTTATCTTGGTTTCTGGCCAGTAGTTTTCCCTTTAATTACAAGAAGGAAACTGTCAATAAAATCTGTTAAATGGGATGCAATGAGTGGCTTCAATGGGCAGGCGGCTATTTGTTCAAATTCTGGAGCATTCAAAGTATTGACAGTTTGTTTTCTGGGGCCATATGCGACGATCAATCCCAGGCTGGGCTCAGCCGCGCTGAAAAATGAAAAACCAGATTGCTTTTGCTTACTTGCGGATGACGACTCGTGATTTGGCGTGGCTCGAGTGAGATGAGACCTTCTGCCCAAATTGCCCCCCTGAGAGGGAGACAGAGAGGATGCGTGACTAGTTTTAGAAATACTTTTTTTTTTTTTAATTGATTTTGCAATTAGCAGTTTGCAGTAATTATCTTGTGGCATTGAAGGGAGAGAAAGAATTTTGCAATATTGAAGATATTTTTTTTTCTCACACAAAAATTTGACATATTTACTTATCTGATCTTGCTGCTGTTAAAGTCCTGTTTATTTGGTATTGGTACTTGTGTGTTGTTTATGTTCTCAGTTATACTTAAATATGTACACTTTAATGTGTGCTGGCCTCATATATTGTTACAAATGTTTCTGACTTGGTAACTAGTGTTGCACACTTTGAAGGCTGCTATGTGTCAGGAAACACTGCAACTGGATGGAGAGCTCATATACCTGATTGTATTTGGCAGTGATGTACAGTGCAGCTTACTTTAGGACTAGAAAATATGCAGTGCATCCAGGAAAGCCTGGGAAACTTTTTACATTAAGTTCCTCCCCCTTACCAAAAATCAGCAACCTGATACCAAAACGTCCAATGAGAACATCATTGTCATCATTAATTGTCAATCATTAGTCTAGCTCCTATTCAGTCGGTTCAGCAGGGACCAGCCAAATTTTGATCAGTGTCTGGCCATCCCTGTTTAACAGAAGTTGATAGTTTGATTTACTTCTGTCGAAGGAGAATGTTAGAAAATGTTTCTCGATCAGCGGCTGCAGCCAATTCTCCTGTAAGTTTTTAAGAATTTTCGGTTTCAGAGCTTCAATATCTAACTATTTTACAATTATCTCTAGGAGTACAACCAAAACCTGTTGTTTGAATATATTAGGATTCAAAGTAGAGTGCAGCAAAGCTAAAAAAAAAATCTGCAACTATGCCGAAAAAAATTATCATAGGTGCTAAAAGAAGCAATAAGCATTTTATTCTCAAAGCAAACCCATGGACATTTGCTAAGTTTGTTAACCAAATGCGTGACTAAAAGAGCAGGTATGAAAAGGATACTGCCAGTTCCTTAGTAAAATACAACTGTTGAGTGCAAAATGTGGTGCAGCATAGAAACCTATCCGCTTCCAGGTTTTTCGTCAAAGCTTAATTGGAAAAGCTGAAATTAAACGCTGGTTTGCTACCATTCACAGCTGCACTAGATTTTGCACTCTCCAGAAAATCGGACACACGATCCGAAAATGGGACAAAAAATACCGCTTTTGAAGCCATTGTACGATAATTGGATCGTTAGAACAAAGCTTCGGAGAGCCAATCATGACAATTCATCCGATATTATTAGATTGGACAAGAGCAAAAATTTTCCTCGTACGATACTAGATCGTACAATTTTCGTTTGTCAGTATAGTTGTCATCCGAAAATACAATACAAATACATTACAACACATGACATTTTTTTTCTGTCGTACGAGAATTTTTGTGACTTTAGTCACTTGCGACTATTAAGCAAAAAAAGTCAGACGATCCGATTTTCGTATTGTATGTACGGGCCATAGATCAACTCCAGTGTCTCCTTTCTGATTCCAAGTGCATTCTGTAACAACATTTTTTATCTTCACTGATTATTGCCCACAGCTGCCCCACCACTCAAGCTGATTAGCAATAGCAGTGCTGCCATTGGTTTGTTATGGTGTAGAATGTCTTGACTTATTTATTCCTGTTCTAAGTCCATACATTGACTTTCAAAAAGTGATAAAAAAAATTGAGAATTTCATCAACTAATTTGCCTTTATAAGTTCTGTGTGGATTGGACATTTTCATGCGATTTGAATTATCTAGACAATCGTTAAACATGAATTGTATGATTTTTGGGAGCTTGGATTTATGCACAACAAAAAAATAGCAATTTGCTAACTTTTATTTTGGTGAATTTAGGAAATAAACATTTTCACTTCTTTCTTTTAGATTCCATGCATATAGAAGACGTTGAAGCAGTTCAAAAGCTTCAAGACGTCTTACATGAGGCTCTGCAGGATTATGAAGCCGGGCAGCACATTGAAGACCCTCGCCGAGCTGGCAAGATGCTGATGACTTTGCCGCTTCTCCGACAGACCTCCACCAAGGCCGTGCAACATTTCTACAACATTAAACTGGAAGGGAAAGTTCCTATGCACAAACTGTTTTTGGAAATGCTTGAGGCCAAGGTCTGACTAAAAGTGTCCCTGGTGACCAGATAACACCATCGATAGAAAAAGAGAAAACAAGACAAAAATATGACGGCAACCAATGTACTGAACTTAAAGCGAATGACTGCACTGATCAACAGCAGAAAGACTGGAGCTGCTTTTCACTTTTTCCTCTGCATTTTACTGGTGAAGCATCTCCTCTCCCATTTTTGCTGCTGATAAATTAAAAGAAAAGAAAAGTCTTTAATTGAGAAAGATGGAAGCCAGCCCTGCCAAAGGACAGAAATTCATAGGATGCCACTGACTTTGATATAGACTATTATGCCCCCAAAAACTTAAGGAATTGGTAAAAACTCAATAGTGGGACAACAGAACACAGTGACTCAATGTGCTATTAAGATTCCTTGGGAGCAGTCTCTAATTGGACACCCTGAGCGACATGTCATCGGCTGCTTCATTGCATTTTGTTCTCCATTTAGGCCACCTAGCCATTTGATTCCTTTTATTGTTTTTCAAGTCTTCCAGATATTTCTCAGTTTGGTACTGCGTAACTTTTTCAGGGAATAGTTTTGAGCTTTATTCATTCATGCAATATTAATAAAAATAATAAAAATAATAATATTAATATATAATGATACAAAATGCATATTGTTTCGAGCAACAATGAACAATAAGGACATCTCTTTAAAGATTTTTTTTCTTTCATCTTTTTTTCCTTTCTTGTTATAAACAGAGGTTGTTTTGTACCAGCTTTACCAATTTTCAGCCATTAACCAGTTGTTATGTGGGTATGTCTCTTACTCAAGCAATAGATGAAGGGACGGTGCATATTACCACGGATGCAATTAATGTTGTGTGCCAGTCTGGCTTGAAACCTTCAGTTTCTTAAAGTGTAAAGCCTAGTATACCTGTTTTTTTTCCCTAAAATATTAGATTACACCTGTGATGTACTGTACATAAGTAGTCTAAAGTGTTTACCACTTCAAATTCTGAGGATGCTTGCAAACTGGTATGGTTTCTTTGGAAAAAAAAATAAAATACAAAAAAAAGTTAATTAATTTGCATAAAAATAATGTAAATTATTATCGCAGGTTAAAAAAAAAAAAAAAGCAAAGGCCAGCAATAAAGTGTATGATATAAATAACTCTCTTTTGGCCGGATTAAAAAATATATAAATAATAAATGTACAAAGGAATATTTTTTTTTTAAACAGCAATTTTATACAGATAGCTAAAGCAGTCAGTGTGGTTTTTCAAACCGTATTGTTGCAGCATGTTAGCCGTTTGGATATGAGACTGTTAAAAGGTGTAATCTAATGTACCTTCCTCAGTTTTCCCAATTGCCACAGTCGCTGACAAATACCTGCAATGCATCAACATGCTCTGCCAATGTAAGCGTTAATAGTTGCTCCCTGTTTCATGTGAACGCCCATAATCTATGTACACAAATGTAATTAAAATTGTAATCCTAACAAAAAAAAAAGAAATGTAGTTCAGCTTTTCAATGTTTCCTGTTTGCTGTGCTTTTCTTCCACATTTTATTTTTTCCTTCTCGGTTGCATTTCAAAGCTTATCGTACTGTTCTCCTTGTGGTTGTTTGGTTCTCGTGACGTGCGCTTTTAGACACAGGGTAGAATTAGAGGAAATATTGGATGTACAAGTCCCTGGGAGCCTAGAGTAGTTTAATCTGTGGCTTCCTTGAAATACTGTTCTTCTAAACTATGTCTCCTCTGCAGATCAAAACATCCAATTGTAAAATTACACCACAAGAAATCATGAGGCTTTCAAAAAAATTAAAATCTTTTTTTAAAACTGTTCTTAATGGAACACCAAAAATATCTTCTATGTTAAACTATGCTTAATTTTAAAGTGCTGTATATATGGCTTTTTGAAATCAACTCAAATATTAATAACTCACTGTGTTGTTTCAAAACTTTCATTTCACTTTTTATTTTATTTTATTTTATTTTTGTTTAAAAAGTTCCAAGACTCTACTACTCTGTGTGCTTTAACCAGAATACAACAGGTTGGTAAAACACAGCAGCCTGGTTCTTTAAATACTGTGTATCTACCATTAGCTATTTAAGGACTATTATGTAGATTGTGGTTTCTCAGTAGAGAAGTGACTGTAGTGTGGTTCTAGATAACTCATCATTAGCAATTCATTCAGATGGCGAGTACCTTGAAATGCATAACTCTGACAGGTATTCAAAAATTGGTACACCCCACTGGTGACTAAATTTTTACAACTCCTGGGAGAAAAAAAAAAAACAACTAAAAAAAAAAAAAACAACAACAACAAAAGGTGCTGATAGACTGAGATTATTTATTTAAATATTTAGAATATTTTATTTTAAAGCTTTATGTTGTTTCAGTAACACTATATATATATATAGATATTATAAAAACAAAATAAAAGTAAACAAAAAAAATACCACTATCGTGTACACATCAATTTCACTGTATTAGGCATATGTACGTGGCATTTAGAAGCACACCGAAATGCATATATTCCATGCAAGCGTGCAAGGTTCGATCTGCAAATATCTCAGAATATTAAGATTAACTATAATACAATAAATCAAAAACTGTTCAAAACTTTGGAAGTTAAAAATGTGCTAATTATAATTTAAATGCTGGTGTGCCAGACCTAATTAAATATCTGCAAATTGTAGTTCTTGGTATTGTTCAGCTTGTTGTATGACTACTTTATGTCCAATGGCTATGTGGACAGTGGGGCATTAGATCTGAACAAACGAGAAAGATGTTCACTCGCGTTTCTGTCAAAACAGCAAAAATAACATGGGGTATGGAAAAAGAGTAAAGGAGTATGATTATAAAATTTAAATTATTATTTACTGTTTTAATTTAATTTTGAAATTAAATTATTATTTCTTATTTAATGCAATGTGATTGCTTGTCTCTTTATCTCAATCAAATTGGAAAGTTGTATTTATTACACTGTTTTGCTTTTTAAATAATGTCAAAAGGGGATATCAAATTTTAAAATTGCTATTTTTCTTGTTGAAGAGAAAATAGGGGTTGGTGATTGTATTTTAATTATTGAAACATTTCTGTTTACCTGCCTAGGAAAAAAAAAAACACATCTGATGGCAGTCTAATGTACAAGGATCATTGAAAGAACAAATAAATGAATAGAAAATAAGATAAATATGATAATGATAATTTTAATAAACCAGGAGTTGCAACATAGCCGGAGTAACAAAGAAAACCATGTTATCAATGGGCTTCACATCTGTAAAGCAATCAACTGTATATTTTTGTGATGTGTATCATACCATGTGCTCCAGAAATATGTCCATTTGTGTAAATGTATTTATTTTATATTGTATATATTGTTAAATGCAAAAAGGAGACATGATTCTGTAACTTCAATCAGTTCAGATGTGTAAGTCAGATTATTATGCCTTTCAGGATGATGGTAGAGCAATATTAAAAGAAAAAAGCTTCCACTTTTTGATTGTTTTTGTGTTGTATTTTTTTATTCCTCTTTTTAGGTAGCGAATAATACATTCATACATTTTAGTTATATAATTTTATATGGTGCCATTATTTTCTTAGCACTTTAGGGTAGGGTAGACCAAAAACATTAAAGAGTTTGCTTGTCCAAAAACAAAAGTTTTATACTTTGTACCTTACCCAAAAATGAAAGTTTTATATATTTTTTAGCTTAGTTAGATGCAGTGGCTACATTAGTTTTATTCAAGCCGTCTGTTAATTTTTTTCACAAGACAACAGAAACAACATAGCTCTACAGAACACTGCCCCTCTCCTTTTCTCCACAACATAGAAGGGCATGGCTTTCAGGTCCTCAGAGATAGATAAGATTGGCAATGCTCAGCATAGTCAAAAACACAGCAACACAGCTCAAGTTTTCTAGCAAGATCAATAGGTATTTTTATGTTATCAGATACACTATATTGCCAAAAGTATTGGGACACCTGTCTTTACACACACATGAACTATAACGGCATCCCAGTCTTAGTCTGTAGGGTTCAATATCGAGTTGGCCCACCCTTTGCAGCTATAACCACTTCAACTCTTCTGGGAAGGCTGTCCACAAGGTTTAGGAGTATGTCATGGGAATGTTTGATCATTCTTCCAGAAATGCATTTGTGAGGTCAGGCACTGATGTTGGACAAAAAGGCCTGGCTCGCAGTCTCTTCTCTAATTCATCCCAAAAGTGTTTATCGGGTTGAGATCAGGACGCTATGCAGCCCAGTCAAGTTCCTCCACCCCAAACACGCTCATCCATGTCTTTATGGACCTTGCTTTGTGCACTGGTCCAAATCATTTGGTGGAGGGGGGATTATGGTGTGAGGTCGTGTTTCAGGGGTTGGGCTTGGCCCCTTAGTTTCAGTGAAGAGAACTCTCAAGATGTCAGCATACCAAGATATTTTGGACAATTTTATTCTCCCAACCTTGCAGGTAACAGTTTTGGGATGGCCCCTTCCTGTTCCAACATGTCTGCACACCAGTGTACAAAGCAAGGTCCATAAAGACATGGATGAGCGAGCTTGAGGTGGAGCAACTTGCTAAAAAAGCCGAGGGTAAAAGTGATGGACTGGCCAAGCATGTCTCCAGACGTAAACCCCATTGAGTATCTGTGGGGCATCCTCAAATGGAAGTTGGAGGAGCACAAGATCTCTAACATTCACCAGCTCTGTGATGTCATCATGGAGGAGTGGAAGAGGACTCCAGTGGCAACCTGTGAAGCTCTGGTGAACTCCATGCCTATGAGGTTTAAGGCAGTGCTGGAAAATAATGGTGGCCACACAGAATATTGACACCAGGGGCGGACTGACAACTCATGGGGCCCCCCGGCAATAGAAGATTATGGGGCCCCTGGGCTAACTGATGGCCACCACGCCAGGAGGCAATGCAGAGGTTGGGCAGCTAAAATCTCAGGATTTTCACAACAAAAGCATGTCGGTTTCAGACATATCAGGGACAGATGTAAAAAAAACACAGATTTTTACATACTGTCCCTGGTTTTACTGAGCCTGGAAACCCTGATGGGGCCCCCTAGTGGCATGGGGCCCTTGGGCAGTGCCCTAGTAACTCAATGGGCAGTCCGCCCCTGATTGACACTTTGGCGTCTAGACATTACATAGTTAGTCAGGTTGAAAAAAAACACAAGTCCATCCAGTTCAACCATAAAAATATAAAATAAAAAATATCGTACAATCCCATATACCCAATTCTATACCCACAGTTGATCCAGAGAAAGGCAAAAAACCTCCCTTCCTGATCCCCGAGAGGCAATCGGATTTACCCTGGATCAACTTTACCTATAAATGCTAGTACCCAGTTATATTATGTACATTTAGGATAGAATCCAGGCCTTTCTTAAAGCAATCTATTGAGCTGGCCAGAACTACCTCTGGAGGGAGTCTAGTCCACATTTTTACAGCTCGTACTGTGAAGAAACCTTTCCATATTTGGAGATGAAATCTCCTTTCCTCTAGATGTAAAGAGTGCCCCCTTGTCTTTTGCTTTGACCGTAAAGTGAATAGCTCAACACCAAGTTCACTATATGGACCCATTATATATTTGTACATGTTGATCATGTTGATCACATTAATGGCTGTGTTGAGTTATTTTGAGGGGACAACAAATCTACAGGGTTTTTTACACATTTTCCCAAAGACAACCTCTGGATATGACGCTGAGCACATGCACTCAACTTCTTTGGTCGACCATGACGAGGCCTGTTCTAAATGGAACCTGTCCTGTTAAATAGCTGTATGGTCTTGGCCACCGTGCTGCAGCTCAGTTCCAGGGTCTTGGCAATCTACTTATAGCCTAGGCCAGGGATATGCAATTAGCGGACCTCCAGCTGTTGAAAAACTACAAGTCCCATCATGCCTCTGCCTCTGGGTGTCATTCTTGTGGCTGTCAGAGTCTTGCTATGCCTCATGGGACTTGTAGCTCTGCAACAGTTGGAGGTCCGCTAATTGCATATTCCTGGACTAGGCCATCTTTATGCAGAGCAACAATTCTTTTTTTTTCAGATCCTTAGAGTGGACAGCAACTTTACACTGTTATACAAGCTGTACACTCACTACTTTACATTGTAGCAAAGTGTCATTTCTTCAGTGTTGTCACATGAAAAGATGTAATAAAATATTTACAAAATGTAAGGAGTGTACCCACTTTTGTGAGATAAGTGTATATATATTTGAAAGCATTCATACTTTACACCATATCTTCACACCTGCCACCAACTTTTGTGCAGTACTGTAAGAAATCCAAATCAAATCAATATTTGGCATGACCACCCTTTGCCTACAAAACAGCATAATCATTTTTTTATTAAAACATGCCTCCCTAGATTAATCTCCAATAATATTGTCAGATGATGTGGAAGACACTTGTATTTACTACGCAAGTGTCAAATGCTCACAAAAATTAACGCAATGTCACTTGAATTTGTAGTGATTGCAAATCTGTGAAAAGGGTTACTATCTGATTAATTTGTGCCCCCGCCAACCTGACCTGATCATATCTTTTATTTCAACACGATTTTATTGAATATATAGACATTACATGGTCAGAGAAAAGGCATGCATACATTGTCAGTGAGTACAATGAGTAGTCAAAGAGATTCAACAGGACACATGTATCAACATACAGATTGCAGGAACCAAAAAGACCTTGATAGCCAGCAATAACCCAACTGACATAAACTGTTATCATAAAATATGACCATGATCTAAACGATAAACCTGTCTAAGGAGAGACCCTAGACCTAACAATGACAGAAGGTAGAAAAAAAATAAAAAAATAATAAAAAAAAAAGAAACAAGGGGGGGGGGGAGGATCAGTCATGGAGTCTAAAGATAAACCACAGGTTCCATTTGGCATCAAACTTGGGGAGAGAGTCATGCAGGGTATGGAATATCTTTTCAGATAACATCATTTGATCAAGTCTAGATGTAACCAGTGAAAAGGGAACCAGATCTTTTTTCCAGCATAAGGCGATGGCCCACAACACTGCCAGACAAATAGAGTGAATCAGTCTCGTAATGGGAACTGGTAGGTCCTGGATAGTGTTGAAAAGTAAACAGTGCGAAGGCCCCAGGGCCACATGTTCACCAGCTAAAATATCTATAAGTCTGTGAGCTTCTGCCCAGGTGGGTTTAAGTTTAGAACATTCCCAATATACATGGAGATATGAGCCTGGTTCTCCACAGTCCCTGAAGCATAACGGGGAGGCTCGCAGGAAAATACTATGGAGACGTGTTGGGGTGTAATACCAACGAGTCAGCAGCTTAACCGCTGTTTCTCTGACAGTGAGAGAGAGAGTGCACCCACGCATGTTAAGCCAACATGCTGGCCAGTTCAATGTGTTTGTGTCTAAGTGCAACTCCCGCTCCCACTGGGTCCTATATTTAATTGTAGGGGCATGGCTAGCCTGAACCAACATGCTATAGGTCCCTGAAATTAAACCTTCCCCCTGGGGGCTGAAGAGCATAACATCTCAAAATCTGAGGGCCGTTCTGAATGGGGGGTCCCATAGTGGGATTGAAAAAAATGGCGGATTTGAAGATAATGAAAGAATTCTCCCCCAAGGATGTCAAACTTCCCCTGAAGCATGGTGAAGGGAACAAACGTCATACCCTGCAGGAGATCCTTGAGCCTAGTAAGACCCAGGCTAACCCAGGTTTGAAATGCCTCGGGGGTAACAAAGGCAGGAGAAAAACGAGAATCTCCAAGAAATGAGGGGTTCAAAGAGGGTCGTGAGATCAGACCAAACTTGGCCTTATATCCATCCCACAGGGAAAGGGAGGACACTACTATCAGGTTTTTAGATCGAAGGGTAGCTCCTATCGGGTTGGAGGACCACATGAGGCCCGGGAGATAGAACGGGGAAATCGAATCATATTCAAATCTGACCCAGGGGACTCTAGGGTTACGAATGTTCCATTGGGCCTGTTGGGAAAATCTACTTGATAAATAATATAGCCAAATTTGAGGGACCCCGAGCCCTCCCTCCTTGGAGGAACGATAGAGAACGTCTTTTGAGAATCTAGGGGGTCTATTTTTCCAAATGAAATTATTAAACAGAGACTGAATTTTGAGAATATATCGTTTGGAAAGTCTTAATGGGAGGGAACGAAATAGATATAATAATTTAGGAAGACAGGTCATTTTGAGAGCAGTTACTCTGCCTAAAAAGGAGATATGGAGCGGGGCCCAGCATTTAAGAAGTTGTGTTAATTTAGAGACTATAGGGGGGTAATTGGCGTCAAACAGTTTTTGATATTCACTAGTCAGATTAATACCTAAGTATGGGAGAGAATGTGTCGCCCAGGAGAATTTAAAGGTATGCCTGAGATGGTCCAGCTCAGAGTGGGAGTAGCCTATGGGGAGTGCAACAGATTTGGAGACATTGACCGAAAGACCAGAGACCTTTGCAAATCTGTTCAGAGAGCCAAAGAGATTAGGCAAGGTTATTAGAGGGTTGGAGATAAACATCAATACATCGTCTGCATACATGCAAAACTTGTATTCAGCCATGCCTTTGCAGTGACCCGAGATATCCGGGTTCCTCAACAGCTCAATGGCAAGGGGCTCTAGGGCCAAGGCAAAAATGAGGGGCGAGAGGGGACAACCCTGCCTTGTGCCCGTACCTAAACTAAAAAAATCAGAAGTGCAGCCTGGGATCTTAATCCGGGTCTTGGGGTTGTTATACAATGCTAGAAAGGCCTGCAGAAATTTGCCTCCGAAACCCATGCGACCCAGCAAGGTGGAAACATAGTTCCATGATACACTATCAAATGCCTTTTGAATGTCAAGGCTTAACAAAATCAATTTTTTGGAGTGTAAATTGGCATCCTGAATCACATTAGTTGCTAGGCGGATGTTGTCGGTGATTAATCTATGTGGGATGAAACCAGCCTGAAAAGGGGAAATAAGGGAGGGGATAATACTCGCTAGACGGTCTGCCAAAATTCTACTGAAAATGTTTAAATCGTTATTGATAACGGAAATGGGCCTAAAATTCTGAGGGAGGGAGTGATTCTTGTTAGGCTTTGGGATGTGTGACATGTTTGCCAGAAGCATGTCTTCCGGTAGGGGACCACCCTGAAGGACAGAGTTGAAAAGATGTACCAGCCTGCTAGCAAGGGAAGGGGCAAATTTCTTATAATATAAAGAGGAAAAGCCATCCGGGCCTGGGGCCGATCCTAGCTTCAGGGATTTGATGACTGCCAAGACCTCTTCAGTAGCTATAGGAGAATTCAGTGTCTCAACCTGAGAGGGGGAAAGGGTAGGGATTGGGATAGAGTCCAACCAGGCCAGGTCCTCCCCGGAAGGGTCTGATGGAGATCGAGCCAGGAGGGAGGAGTAAAACTTGGTGAAAATCTTCAGAACCTCTTGAGGGTGAGAGGTGGTCAGGCCAGATTCATCCGTAAGTTTATAGATATGAGGTGGCTTGGTGAGGCGGTTCAGCCTCCTAGCCAGCATGGCAGAGGGAGAGCTACCATGTAAGAGAAACTTGGCCTTGGCCCACCTTAGAGCCTTCTCAGCTTTGTCAGTGAGCAATGAATCTAGTTCCAGACGCTTTCTATCTATGTCCACCCTCACAGAGTCTCCAGGATGTCCGGACATACTTTTGTAGAGGGCATCTAATTCAGATGTGAGGGTAAGAATACGCTGTCTATTAACTTTATTACGGGCGGAAGAGAGTGCGATCAGTTTACCTCGCAGGACGGCTTTATGAGCCGCCCAAACCGTAGAAATAGGGGTCTCAGGGAGGGCGTTCAGTTCGAAATATTGGTCAATGGATTGTAGTATCTCTGCCTCTATCGCCGCATCGGAGAGAAGAGATTCATTCAGACGCCAAACAAAAGGTGTCGGGGCAAGACCTATAAAACCTGTGTCAAATGACACTATGTGGTGGTCTGACCATACACACGGGAGTATATCGGCATTCTTCGAATTGGCCAAAATGATGGGAGAAACAAAAATATAATCTAACCTGGCTGAGCTGTTATGTGGGCGGGAAAAAAATGTATATTCTCTGGCCCCAATATTGTGTGCCCTCCAGGAGTCAATTAGTTGGTGGTCCCTTAGGGCACGAGTAAGTGATTTAGGGAAAGCCCTAGCCGAAGTGGTAATGGAAATCCTATCTAGTGAGGAGTTAGCAACCAAGTTGAGATCTCCTCCTACTATCATGTGAGGGGATTGGAAGGTAGACAGGCGTTCAAAAAATGAGGCAAACAAGGTAGCAGGGGGGTCATTCGGGGCATACACGCTGGCAATAGTCAATTCTTTGTTATTCAATAAACCCTTAATAATTACAAACCTACTATCCTTATCCTTGAAAACCTTCCTAACCTCAAAGGGGAGGGAGGAGTGCAAAGTGTAATAAGATTGAGGGTAGTTCCTATGGGAACATTTAGGGTGGGAGGATTCGGAGAAGTGTGTTTCCTGAAGTAGGAGAATTTTGGCTTTTAGTTGATTGTACATGTTGAATGCCTTTTTGCGTTTAACTGGGGAGTTTAAGCCTTTTACATTATGAGAAAGACATTTAATCGCCATTCCAATAGGGTAAGTAATATCTCATCAGGAAAAAAAGGGGGGTAGGTGATCCCCCAATCAACAAATTGTTGCCTAAGAAGGGCCTATGGGATGGAGCAGGGGTCGCCACCGCAATTCCATATAACATAGATATCACAAGTAGATTACATCTAAAACAGTTGTATAAAAAATATAAGCCATAGAGCCAAATGAGCCACGGGGAAGAGAGGGACTGATCAGAACTATGGACCAAAAGAAAAACATTCAAAAAATATCTCAGAGTGAAAAAAAGGCATAGGAAAAGAAAATAACACAAAAGTACAGTTCGTGGATCAGGTAGAAGCATCAAACCTGATAAGAGAAGCAACCAAACAAGACCTCCAGGTCTCAAAACCAGCCAGAAAAGTAGACCAGCGTCACAACCATTAGGGAGAATGAGATGTGAGAGCCGACAAAAGGAGTCATCTAGACACCCGCGGTTGCAGGGATCGTACAGAGTCAGTGAATGGCTGGGAGGGGAGGTCATGCAGCAACTCAAACAGATGGGCCCGAGGAACCAGGGCTATATCAGCAGAAAATGATCGGTGCAGCCGAAGAAAACAAAAAAACAACAAAAAAAAGAAAAATTCTCAAGGGCATAAGTCAGTGGATGAGAGAATATAAAGAACCAGAATATCAGGGATCAGTCATCAATTTATGCCCATACCTCCGATGTCATATCGAATTCTCCTACGATCACGGCGTGGCGGTGGAGTATGCCAGAGAGGAGACGGTCTCGGGGTGGAAGGTAGGCGGCGAACAGCCTCTGCCTCTAGGAGACCTAATTTCACAAGGATCTCCTGACCTTCGGGTAGAGTGGTGGCTACATACGTAGATCCGTTGTGAGGGATTATTAATTTAAAAGGGAATCCCCACTTATACCTGATCCGAGCGGCCTGGAGCACGGTGGTGACTTCCCTCAGGCCTCTGCGTCTCTCTAGGGTGGCCTGGGAGACATCCGGGAAGATCTGTACAATATGGTCGTCCAAGGTGATGCGTTGTTTATTCCGGGCAGCACGGAGGATTTCTTCTTTGGTTAGGAAGTCCTTCATACAGAGAACGACATCACGCGGAGGTTTATCCACAGGTGGCTTCGGCCGAAGCGCCCGGTGGATCCGATCGCAAGTGAAGGCCGCAGAGTCGCAGTTAGGAAGCAGTGATTTAAAGAGACGTACCACTGCAGGGATAAGCTCCGTTACCGACTCCGGGATACCCCTCAAGCGTAAATTGTTGCGTCGGTTACGGTTGTCAAGGTCCTCCAATTGGGCTTGCATTACCGAAAAAGCCGAGGCCAGATTTTCATGTTCCTGACTGAGGTCGTTATAGGCCAGGGCGAGCTCGTCATGCTTTGTTTCGAGCCTCTCCGTTCTTGTACCCAAGGCCGCAATCTCCTGGGACAGGGTATGGGAGGTCTTGTGTAGTTCCGATTGGAACTTAGCGGCAAGCTTGGAATACATCGCCTCCAGGCTAGAGTCCAGGTCAGCCTTGGATAAGGCTGCAGGGTTGGTCTCTGGAGCCTCCTGCGAGCGGGGTGAAGAGGGGATAGGAGCTTGGGAAAGGGCGCCAGACTCTCCCGTGGCGGCGCCATCTTGAGCCATGCCGTACAGTTCACGGGTGCGGAGAAGGTAATGGGTCAGAGTTTTCTGAGCAGTGCCCTTATCCTTTTTCTTCTTGGTGGTCGACATGCACCACCTTTAGAGGGCTCGAGGGGTGATAAAATGAAGTTGCCAATGTAAGATAATGGCCCTCTGTGAGCCGGGATCAGCCCTGATGCTGCGGAGCTAATTCCTCAGGCGACCATCCCGTTCAGCGCCGCGCATGCACCCCCCCTGATCATATCTTAAAGAGAAGCTTCAGTCATATTTGTACAAAAACTGTAGCTGCTGACTTTCAATAGACAAACCCTCACCTTTTCTAGGATCCAGCACTGTGCTCACCTGAGCCATTCTCTCTACCCATCTTCAGTCCCTGGAGCTGCGATCTTAACTGTGGGCACCCGGATGCTACTTGTTAGGTACCCACTGTGTATGCGCGAGCCACGCTACGCATTGTGAATGGTCCCACAGTCTTCTGGGACCCGTGACACGTCCCAAAAGACTGTGAGAAAGGAAGGGGGAGGAGAACTTCCACTTGGATCACCTAGACAAAACCCGGTACCCACTTCTCCCCCACAATTTCTTAAAAAGGAGGAGGAGGCCTTAAAGCAGAGCATCCCATTTTGGGTGAAACTCCGTTTTAATGATATACTAAAATTTTACGCAAGCTGATTTTTTTCCCTGTGTACAATGCAGTGTTATAAGAGGAATAAAGCTTGTTTAAAGTCATACTTATGTTCACTTTAATCTTTGCCAACTGCTATTTTACATTTAAATCATAGTTACAAGATGTAATTTAGCAGATTTGGAAAGTTATTTTCTGGGGGTAAATATCAGGGGTGCACAAACTATGCATTTTTGTATTTAGAAAAATTGCAGGATTTTTTTTCAATTTTTCACAATTTCTTTCCAAAAATACCCTAAGAAAAAAATATATACCGTATTTATCGGAGTATAACACGCACAGGCATATAACACGCACCCTAACTTTAAGGCTGCGTACACACGAGACATGTCCGCTCAAACGTGTCCGACGGACCGTTTGCAGCTGACATGTCTCATCGGGTTTTGGTCCGATGGCGTGTACACACCATCGGATCATCGGCAGACATCGCGGTGACGTGGCGGTGACCAGGAAGTGGAAAACTTCCACGCATGCGTCGAATCCATGCGATGCATGTGCGGGCAGATATGTCCGCTGGTTAGTGTACTAACCAGCGGACATATCCGACGGACATGTCTCCGGCGGACAAATTTTAAAGCATGCTTTGAAATTTGTCCGCTAACCCATACACACGATCGGATTTGTCTGCTGAAATGGTCTATCGGACCAGTTTCTGCGGACAAATTTGATCGTGTGTACGTGGCCTAAAAGGGAAGTTTCAGGAAAAAAACTAAAACTTTCCACAGCCCCCTGCGTATAACACGCATGCACAATTTACCCGCTATTTTTAGGGTAAGTGTTATACGCCAATAAATACAGTATTTATAACAATGTACTACCAAATTAAAGCCCTATTTGTACGAAATAAATTATAAGGAATACGTTAGTGTAAGCTACAAGCACTAAAAGGTATAATGTGTGAAACCAAGACATTCCTGAAATGAAAAAAAAAAAAAGGCTCTGGAGCTCGGGGGAATTAAGGGAGAAAAGGTCCTGGAGACTCGAGTGTTTAAGAATGCTATCAGAAATCCTTTTACATAAAATAACTTGAAGTTGGGTTCTTTCGCTTTATATATTTATTCATGAATAAAGGGAAGAAGATAAAAAGGTGAAAGGCAGTCGCTATGATTTTTAGCAATGTTATCCACCCACAGGACATTGAAGTGAACACACAGAACACTTACCAGGATTTATAGTTAAATCCAAAAATCTGCAGTCACAATGTTATTTTTCTATAATAGCTATAATAGGATATACTGCATCTCTATATACAGTATATATGGACCATTATCAGTTATAACTGTGGATACTATTGGATTGATTTATTAAAACTGGAGAGTTCAAAATCTGGTGCAGCTCTGCATAGAAACCAATCAGCTTCCAGGTTTTATTGTCAAAGCTTGACTGAACAAGCTGATGTTTAAAGCTATGTAAATTGAAACAGTGCAGTGCAAAATACAAATGAAAAAGTAATAAAAATATGTGCAAAAGAGTTATAAAACCAAAAGTCCATATGTGAATAAGGGACAAGAAATCCAAATGAATTCCATATAATGGTGCAGATTCAAATCCAGTGACCAAAGAAAAAAAGATCCTCCACCAAAGGAAATAGATGGCCTTTCACCTAATTTTTTCGACCCTAAGGCCTTGTACACACTATCAAATGTGTCTGTTCAAATCGGTCGGACCGACCGATTTGAACAGATCTGTCTGCTGGCATTTTGGTTTGCTCGCATGTACACACGAGCAAACCAAAATCCCCGCCAGCAGACAGCGCGCTGACGTGGCGGTGACGTTGACGCCGCCACGTCACCGCACCAGGAAGTAAAACACTTCCGCGCATGCGTCGAAACCATTCGGCGCATGTGCAAGAAGACATGTCTGCTGGTTAGCGTACTAACCAGCAGACATGTCGGGCGGATGGGTTCCTAGCCGACAGATTTCAAAGCATGCTTTGAAATCTGTCGGGTGGCCAAATCCGTCTGTTTGCCCGTACACACGATCGAATCTGTCTGCTGAAACGGTCTAGCAGACCGTTTCCAGCAGACAGATTTGATCGTGTGTACGAGGCCTCAGGGGGCCATAAAGCATGGTATCAAAGTCATAGATCCTGGTATAAACACTCAGCAGGCAGATATAAGACTCCAAACGACATTGGCCCCAATGATGATGAATATAAAACAAAAAGGGAGAGATCTAATGCTCTCAGTAACCAAAAGGATATTTATTTAAAAATGAATAGATAAAAACACTCACATTGTTCAGCACTCAGAACCGAGTGCAGGTTCATAAGCAGAAAACGCTGAGAAGCGTAGACAGCAAGTGTATGAAGCGGTGAGCGCGGGTGACGTCTAGTGTTGCTCACGAATATTCGCATTGCGAATATTCGCTACGAATATTGCATATTCGAGTATTCGCGAATAACACGAATATCGCGGCGAATATTCGCTATTTCGAATATTCAAATTTTTTCAATTTTTTTTTTAGAACAGATCACATCCTAGAGATCCCCATCAACGTCTAAAAGCATTGCTGGTATGATTAGAGACCTTGGGCCGTGTAGCTGCAGCGCTCATTTTATATTGCCGAAAAATCGCGATTATTTTATATTGTAATATATCACGAATATTCTGAGCCAATCAGAGTGCTCCATTCCGCATTTCTCGAAATTTCGCAATTATTTTGTATTGTAATATATCACGAATATTCTGAGCCAATCAGAGTGCTCCATTCCGCATTTCTCGAATATTCGCAATTATTTTATATTGTAATATATCACGAATATTCTGAGCCAATCAGAGTGCTCCATTCCGCATTTCTCGAATATTCGCAATTATTTTATATTGTAATATATCACGAATATTCTGAGCCAATCAGAGTGCTCCATTCCGCATTTCTCGAATATTCGCAATTATTTTATATTGTAATATATCACGAATATTCTGAGCCAATCAGAGTGCTCCTTCCGCATTTCTCGAATATTCGCAATTATTGTGTATTGTAATATATCACAAATATTCTGAGCCAATCAGAGTGCTCCTTCCGCATTTGCCAAATATTCGCAATTATTGTGTATTGTAATATATCACGAATATTCTGAGCCAATCAGAGTGCTCCTTCCGCATTTCTCGAATATTCGCAATTATTTTGTATTGTAAAATATCACGAATATTCTGAGCCAATCAGAGTGCTCCATTCCGCATTTCTCGAAATTTCGCATTCGCAATTCGCATTCGCATTCGCAATAGCGAAAATTCGCAATAATTTCATTTCCAAAAAATATCACGAATATTCGTATTTAGCGAATATATCTCGAATATTCGACTATATATTCGAGATATATCGCAAAATCGAATATGGCATATTCTGCTCAACACTAGTGACGTCACGTAATTCCTCCCCCCTCGTACGTTACGTCCCATGGGCGGGACTTCCTCAGCGTGGGTAAAGGAGATAGCGTAGATGTCCCGCTGATAAAAGGATATATATAACACTGGAGTGTTGCTATGACTACCGCCATAGACAAACCAATCTAGCCTCAATATGCAGCTAAATACACCCCGCGTCACAAACCCAGGCTAATACAGAGCAGAATAAGAACTACAGCTTGATAGCCAAAATAATGAAAAGCTAAAATTAATAATATTTAAAGGATCGGGGGCACCAATCAATCCGGTCACTGACTGTGTATAGATCCAAAATAGAAATATTCATTTTTAACTCATTAAAAAGCAAATAAGGGGAAGAAAAACAAATCCTATATGATATGATGAGTCCAGAAGGCAAACATAACATAGTAACATAAATATTTAAAGCTAATTGGCTTCCATATATATAAAAAGACAGTGCAGTGCTAAATAACAAGTCCATAAATCACAAATAAGCCAATCCATGGGGTCTTCAGTGATGATAATATACAGACAAACATGCAAGTGACTTTGTGGGAAAACGGAACCTCCACCAATGGCAGAAATGGCATCTAACCTTACAGAGTGGACCCTTTAATTATAGAGGGTCTGATACACTTTCCAGGACAGGGTATTGAAGAGCAACCAAAGACAAAGCAGGCAGGTGTGGGAACATCCCCTCTTTGATAAGTTCAAAATACGAATAAGGGCAATTTCCACTCCAAGGTCACATAGGTCATGCAGATAAAAAAACAATATACAGTAAATTGCTCTCCGCAGGTCTAAAGCATTTAATGGTAATAAAACAGAATAAAACTTACAAATAAGGCACTGTAACCAAGTGCCTAGTAAATCAGCATGTGTATTAGCAAAGTCAGCATTGGCTGCAGGTGACGTCACAAGACTTACTTCCGTCCGTGCGCGTTACATCCCAGTGGGAGGGACTTCGTTCCTCGTGTGTATTAGCAAAGTCAGCAATGGCCGCGGGTGACATCACAAGACTTCCATTCGTCTGTACGCATTACGTCCCAGTGGGCAGGACTTCGTTATGCTGATGAAGTCCCGCCCACTGGGACATAACGCGTATGGACGGATGGACGTAACACGTACAGACGGACCTATGTAACTTTGGAGTGAAAATTGCCCATTTTCGTATTTTGAACTTATCAAAGAGGGAATGTTCCCGGACCTGCCTGCTTTGTCTTTGATTTCTCTTCAATACACCCTGTACGGCAGCTTTCCCTGCATTTCCTCCTCCTCAGCATCACAGCGGCTTCCGCCATGCGTCTTCTCCCTCCTTCTCCTCCTTCGAAGCCAATTATAGACTCAGGCTCTAACCATGTGTTTAAAAAAAAAAAAAAAACAAACATTGGAATCCATGCGTCCTGCGCCCTGCATGTAGAGTATGGATTGGGGGGCAGCAAAGTGGTGTTATTAATGCATCAAGTTTTAAAATAAAATAATAACCGCCAGTTCATAGATAATGAAACTGAAGGTAATCAAATCTAAGTTGGTGTACAGGACAAATAGGGCCAGATTCACAAAGACTTACGTCAGCGTATCTCTAGATACGCTGCCGTAATTTCAAATGTGCGCCGTCGCATGTTTGCGCCGATTCACAAACCTGAAAAACATGGCTTCAGCCGTCCGACGTAACTTGCCTACGCTGGCGTATCATGGGCGCATAGTTATGCTGGACCCATTTGGCGTTCCAATAAAAAATATGCAAATAAGCAAGATACGCTGATTCACGAACATACGTACACTCGACGCAGTAGTCTACGCCGTTTACGTAAAGCGTTTTTCCGGGGTATCATGAACTGTGCATGCGCCGTGACGTTGCTGTGACGTGGACGCATGCATAGCACCCTTATGCGCCTGCTCACAACCACGCTGGCACACCTGCCTAAGTTACGCAGGATCACCACGTACGCTGTGAACTTAACGTACGACCAGCCAGACACGTCCAACGCACAATACGCCGGCTTGTGTTCCCTGGTGCAGACCTTTGCATGTCTGTTGCCGGGTTGCACCTCATCTATGGGGAAATACTTTACGCCGGACATACAACTTATGTGCACCTCGTGTAGCATGTGTGGGGCGCACTCACGTTCGTGAATCGCCGTATTTCCCTCATTTGCATGTTTGAATGCCTAATCAATGGGAGCAGCAACATGCGTCCAGCCCATATGTGCGCCCACGCTACACCGGCGCGTGCAAGCTACGTCGGCGTAGGGTGGGCAGTTTTTAGGCATATGTTGGTTTGTGGGTTTGGCGCACACATACGCCGGCGCACATTTGCACTTACGTCGCTGTAATGTGCTATACGTCGGCGTAAGTGCTTTGTGAATCTGGGCCATTGTATTTGTGCAGCAGTCTTTCATTTTAATGAATAAAAAAAAAGAACATTTACATATGCGGGCCCGATTTACGTATGCATTCGCTTCTGTGCATGAGTACGGAGGGATGGGGCGCTTTAATTTAAAAAAAAATCGTATTTATTTTCCTTTTTTTATCACTTGTAGTCCTATTACAAGGAATGTAAACATCCCTTGTAATTGAAATAAGCATGACAGGTGCTCTTTATTGAGCAATCTGGGGTCAAAAACACCCCAGATCTTAATTTTTAAAGCAAAAAAAAAAAGAAAACATTTTGACACGTTAATAAAAGAAAAAAAAAATCATTTGTTTAAGCCCAAAGAACCGTAAGTGACGTCAGAGGTCGCTCCGATCCTCCAAAGTCATAGAAACGAGTGGGGGCTCTCACTCGACTTCCTGCCTATCCATCAGATGGATTCAATTGCGGAGCACGGATTTGCGGAGCACATTTTTTACTGCCAACCTGAGAAATTACAGAACTATTGAAAACTAACATAGTGAATTTTTAAACAGTATAAAAATGATACGGAAACACTGACAATACCTATAACAATGTAATTTGCTTGATTTACACTTAACCTCCCTGGCAGTATGATTATTTCAGATTTTAGGTGCTGAAAGCGGTAGCATTATTTTGCAAGGAAATTTGGCGTTTTACATTGTAGGCCTGTAATTCTTAGGAATAACTCATTTAAATCTGACCAAACAAGAGTCTACTAGGCATCCCGGGTATGAAAAAGTTTGAAAAACAAAATTATAAATTATAATATAATAAATAATTATAAATAATTATAACAAATAATAATATAATTATAATAAAAAGGGCACAGGGCAGAACACTAGGGACAAAGGGGATGTCTATTTTTTACATACAGTACTGTAATCTATAAGATTACAGTATACTGTATGTAATGTGTTTGTTTACTTTTTTGAATTTGTCCGCCCCTGTGCGTCATAACGTTGAAGGAAACGAAGCTCGGCGGCACACAGGGACACTGTGAATCGAGCGAGGAGCGAGGAGACACCGAGGAGCGAGGGCGAGGAGACACCACTCGATCACACAGCCCGGCGGCATCGCAGGATCCTGGGACAAGGTAAGTAAACCATGCCTGTGGCTGCTGTGAAGTGATCACGAGTCAGGCTCGGGGTTACCATTTTTGGTAATGAAATTCCACCCCGAGCCAGACTCAGGAATACCGCCAGGGGGGTTAAAGTACACTTTAAGTAAACACAGAAAAAATTTATCAGCCTCTGATATTTACTGGCAGTTGTAAAAAAAACACAGATTTTTTCAAACTGTCAGTAAATTTACTGGCGGTTGGCAACCCTGCCTTCGGGTTTACCAACGGCTCCGGTGAACCCGGAAATGACCAGAAATAGGTGGGGGGGGGGCACCTCTCCGGCTGCCTCTAAAAATGATCCTGGGGCAAATACGATGTCCGAATTTTAGCAGATGCCGAATCACCACAGAACAAATATTATACCAAGTTTATGGAAGCTAACTGCTGCCATAACCCCGGTATTAAAGAGGTTGTAAACTTTTGTGTTTTTTCACCTTAAAATAATAAAAATAATTGTGTTACAAATAGTTAAAATAAAACACAATTGAAAAGCACCCCAAAGCTCTCGTTACTAATATAAAAAAAAAAAAAAAAAGTTGTTAGATATTTAAAAAAAAAAAAACTTGCTGGTAACAAATTTATCAACATTCTAGTTCTGTTAATTTGATACATTCATAAAATGTACACCAGACAATCTGAGCCCACAGTGTGTATAAAATGACATTTTTACTAAATCAAACCTAGAAACCTAAATCAAGCTCTGCAGTCGAGGAGTCTGTAACGATATAAGGCAAGGGTCACCCAATACTTCTCGCCAGGTCTTATGGGTCCTAAAAAAAAAAAGAAGTGCTAATGTGTTTTTCAGCTAAATTCCGGGTATTTGGATTCCTATATTCCAGCACACTTCTCACCTCCAGCATAGCAAATCCTCCAAAGAATTCGGGTGATGACACACAGGATACCATGCTAAATGGTATTCAGGGACCTCAGGAAAAAAACATTAGAAATTGGATGTTTTTGTTTTAGGTGCACTTTAGTTTTTTTTCCCTCTTACTGCAACAGAGATATGAGGAA
Organism: Rana kukunoris; assembly: GCA_029574335.1. Classification (NCBI taxonomy): domain Eukaryota; kingdom Metazoa; phylum Chordata; class Amphibia; order Anura; family Ranidae; genus Rana; species Rana kukunoris. The sequence continues at coordinate 509,609,073 of CM056052.1, forward strand.
AGTAATACACATTTGATTTTTATTTCATGAGCCGTTCAGTCTTTATTTTTATAAATAATTTATACTAAATAATTGTATTTGGCAAATAATTTTGTAGTTATTTCTGTTATTCATTTAACATATATATCTGTAAGCATAGACTATATTATTATATTATGTATATGTGTGTGTGTATATATATATATATATATATATATATATGTATATATATATATATATATATATATATATATATATATATATATATAATTATATTACTGTATACATATATATATATATATATATATATATATATATATATATATATATAAAATTATATTATATATTATAATATTCTGTATATTGTATAGTATACCCACTTACAGACTGGAAGATTTTTCCCTTTGATGACCAGGCCATTTTTTGTGATACGGCACTGCATCGCTTTAACAGACAATTGTGCGGTCATGCGACGCTGTACCCAAGATTGACATTGTTTTTTTTTTCTCTACAGATAGAGCTTTCTTTTAGTGGTATTTGATCACCTCTGTGATTTGAATTTTTTGCTCTATAAAAAAATATTATTTGCTATAATAAATATCCCCCAAAAAAATGTCTTCATCAGTTTTAGGCGATGTGTATTCTTCTACATATTTTTGGTAAAAAAAAAAATGCAATATGCATACTGTATATTGATTGGTTTGCACGAAAGTTATAGAGTCTAGAAATTAGGGGACAGATTTTTTTTTACTAGTAATGTCAGCGAACTGCGATTTTTAGCGAGATTGCAACATTGTGGCAGACAGATCGGACACCTTTGACACTTTTTTTGAACCATTGACATCGATCAGTTCTATAAAAATGCACTGATTACTGTAATGCAACTGGCAGGGAAGGGGTTAACACTAGGGGCAATCAAGGGGTTAAATGTGTTCCCTCATGTGTGTTTCTAACTGTGGTGGGATGGGATTGACTGGGAGAGGAGACATATGGCTGTTCCTTATCACTAGAAACAGCAATCCTGTCACTCCACTTTACACACACAGATCCCCGTTCTGGCTCTCGTGCCCACAATCGCGGTTGGCCGGTGGACATTGCGGCCACCAGTTACGTGCATTGGGTCCCCTGCAATGTAGTCGTCATGCACTTTATCACCCTTAACCACTTAATGACCGCCGCATGTACATATACCTCGACAGAATGGCACGGACAGGCAGATCAACGTACCTGTATGTGCCTGCCTAGACGTGGGTCGGGGGTCCGATCGGGACCCCCCCGGTACTTGCGGCGGTTGGTAATTCCGTAGGAGCGTTCTGGGATCTAGCCACCCCCTCGTGATCGCTCCCAGCGAATCACCTGCTTCCTCTGCCTGTGAACTGTAAACACAGGCAGAGGAAGTGATGTCATCCTCCTCGTGTCGGTCTTTTCGACCGGCGCTGAGGAGAGAAGACATCTCACAGTAAGTTGCACCAACAGACCACTAACACCAGTACACACAGGCACACAAATCACCCCCCAGTCACCCCCCGATCACCCCCCCAGCCCCCCTGTCACAGTGTCACTGATTGCAGGGATCATTTATTTTCTGATCACTGCATTTAGTGTCATTTGTGACAGAAAAAAGTGTTAGGGCAGTTAGCTTTAGGCCCCTTTAGGTCCAGGGTAGCCCCCTATCCCCCCTAATAAAGGTTTAACCCATTGATCACCGCCCTAGTTAACCCTTTCACCCCCTATTGCCAGTGGCATTATCACTTGGGACAAAAAAAAAATATTCAATGGACTCAGCAGTTTCCTTGGGGTGTCTACTTTCCAAAATGGGGTAATTTGGGGGGGGGGGGTTGTACTGCCCTGCCATTTTAGCACCTCAAGAAATGAGATAGGCAGTCATAAATTAAAAGCTGTGTAAATTCCAAAAAATGTACCCTAGTTTATAGTGCTATAACTTTTGCGAAAACCAATAAATATACGCTTATTGCGATTTATTTTACTAAAGACATGTGGCTGAATACTTTTTGACCTAAATGTTTGACTCAAATTTAGTTCATTTGATTTTTCTTCTAACAAAAATTAGAAAATATCATTTTTTTTCAAAATTTTCGGTCTTTTTCAGTTTATATCGCAAAAATTTAAAATTGCAGAGGCAATCATATACCATCAAAAGAAAGCTCTATTTGTGGGAAGAAAAGGACACAAATTTTGTTTCGGTACAATATTGCATGACCGCGCAATTACCAGTTAACCTCCCTGGCGGTATTCCCGAGTCTGACTCAGGGTTAAATTTCCATGCTGCGATCGGTAACCCCGAGTCAGACTCGGGTTTGCCTCGCTGAGTGCACAGACAGGGTTTACTTACCTTGTTCCTGGATCCAGCGATGCCAACACGCCCGTGTCCCCGTGTGCCTTCGATCTCCGTTCCCTGCGACGTTACGTTGCACGGGGGCGGAGAAACGGCGCCATATTCAAAAATTTAAACAAACACATTACATACAGTACAATGTAATCTTATAGATTACAGTACTGTTTGTAAAAAATACACACCCCCCCTTGCCCCTAGTGGTCTGCCCAGTGTCCTACATGTCCTTTTATATAATAAAAAGTGTTCTTTCTCCCTGCAAACTGTAGATTGTCCATAGCAACCAAAAGTGTCCCTTTATGTCAAAAATGGTTTTAGATCAGCTAAAAAACAGCAATAATAAACTATAATCACTTGCAGAATTTAGCGATAGCGATTTGTGGGGAAATTCTTCATAAAAAAAAAATTACAGCGACAATTCTGCAACCGAGCAAATTTCAGTGTTTTTGATTTCATTACATTATTGAATAATTTTTACTATAATTATATTATTTGTTATAATTATTTATAATTATTTATTATATTATAATTTATAATTTTTTTTAAAAAATAATTTCATGCCTATTAGACTTTTGTTTGGTCAGATTTAAGTAAGTTATTCCTAAGAATTACAAGCCTACAGTATAAAACGCCAAATTTCCTTGCAAATAATGGTACCGCTTTCAGCACCTAAAATCTGAAAGAATCATACCGCCAATGAGGTTAAAGCAGCGCAGTGCCAAATTGTAAAAACACCTTTGGTCCTTTAGCTGCATATTGGTCCTGGGCTTAAGTGGTTAAAGGTGGCAATGTCCACCTACTGTGATTTGCAGGAATGAGCCGACCTGCCGCTAATGACAGTGGCTGGTCGGTAAGTGGTTAAATGAGTCTTAGGCCGCGTACACACGACTAAATAAATCCGATCAAAACGGTCTGACAGACCGTTTTGATCAGATTTGTCTGCTGGGCTATTTTGGTTTGATTATGTACACACGCTTCCTTGTGGCTCTCGAGATGCTGGACCTTCACCTTATCCGGCTCATCTGTGGACTCAGGGCTAGCGGACTGGATTCTTGGAAATCGATGATGACCGATAGTGACATCGGGCCTGCATCACTTCTTATTTGCCTCTGTTACCACTCATGTCTGTGAGTAGCCATTTGGCTGTCTTGTGTCATTTTACCTTTATTAAATCCTTTGCTTACTGCACTTAGATTTGCGCATCTCTACTTTTTTCTACTGATATGTACAAGAAGGCCTGGCTCACAGTCTCCACTCTAATTCATCCCAAAGTTGTTCTATCGGGTTGAGGTCAGGCCAGTCAAATTCTTCCACCCCAAACTCGCTCATCCATGTCTTTATGGACCTTGCTTTGTGCACTGGTGCACAGTCATGTTGGAACAGGAAGGGGCCAACCCCAAACTGTCCCCACAAAGTTGGGAGCATGGAATTGTCAAAAATGTCTTGGTATGCCGACGCCTTAATAGTTCCCTTCACTGGAACAAAGGGGCCAAGCCAAACCCCTGGAAAACAACCCCAAATCATAATTCCCCTTCACCAAATGATTTGGACCACTGTAGAAAGCAAGGTCCATAAAGGCATGGATGAGCAAGTTTGGGTTGGAGAAATATGACTGGTCTGCAGAGTCCTCAACTCAACCCAATAGAACACCTGTGGGATGAATTAGAGCAGAGACTGCAAGTCAGGCCTTCTCGTCCAACATCAGTGCCTGACTTTGCAAATGCGCTTCTGGAAGAATGCTCAAACATTCCCATAGACACTCCTAAACCTTGTGGACAATCTTCCAAGAAGAGTTGAAGCTGTTATAGCTGCAAAGGATGGGCAAACACAATATTGAACCCTACAGACTAAGCCCTGGTTCACACTGGTGCGTTTTGACATGCGATTTGGCAAGTCAAATCGCTTGTCAAAACGGTGGATTTTGCCGCAAATTGCCGGCAATGGCACTGTCCTATTCGGTGCGACGCTGCATCTGCGGCGCTGCACCGATTTCAAAAAGTAGTCTCTGTACTACTTTTTGCGATTTCAGCCTGCGATTTACATTGACATCTGTGCAGAAACCTGCACAGATGTCTCTGAAATCGCAGCTGAAATCGGGACTGCCAGCGGGAGTGAAATCGTGCAAGTTCAGCTGAACTCGCACGGCTTCATTCCCGCAGCCCAGTGTGAACCTGGGCTAAGACTGAGATGCCATTAAAGTTCATGTGTGTGTAAAGGCAGGTGTCCCAATACTTTTGGTATTATAGTATATGTCAAGGTTAATAAAATGCTCCTTTGGTCTCACTCTTTAATTAATTGTATTTGTTAAAACTGTTAATAGTCCAGTCCGATTTATACAAGTACAACAGGAAAATAGTTTTTCTTTCTTTTTTTTTTTTTATAATTTAAAAACGTTTAATTGCTTAATTAATTATATAATTAGATATTAGATTGATATATCCCAAAAGCTTTAATCAATTTCCTTCTAAGGCATTACATTTTGCAGATAATTATAGGGGAAACAAAACATTGTATCACTGGGCACAGTTTTCCCATGGAAAATATTATTTTAACGACAAAAATAAATAAAAAATCATGATGCTTTTCTAGCGTATCTACAAAGTTGAAAATTCAAACTAATGTAACAGGCAGAAGTTCAATGTTCCATGTCCATGGCAGTTGGTCGAGAGGCTCGTTACAATGGTAATGACCTGCTGGTACGTGATTTCCTATGGCAACAATACAATTGCCTCAGCTCACCTGCTGGGAAATATTTCATTATTTTCACATTCCTTCCTTAGAGATTTGTTTTGCTTGTTTCTTTTAAATTAAATTCACAAGCACATTATCGAGGCTCCAGAGTGCATTTCGGATACCAATCTAGAATTGAAAGCAAAGATAGCAAACTGTTTTTACTGCTTCTAAAAAAATCTATACATGAGTATGAGTGGAGGTGCTTAGGGACCGTCTTCCACAACAACAAAAAAAGACAAAAGATGCAAATAACAATAAAAAAAATCCATACTTTATCGTAACTAATCATTATCTGAACATGTCTGTAATTTGACACATTCATGACAAAAATGTTAGATTACACTATAATTGTATCTTTACTTTTTAAAGGAACAGTCCCCCAAGATTCATATTTTTGCTATGGATAGAGGTTGAAGGGCTGAATTCATTGGTTTGTTATAGCCCGTCAAAACCCTAGGCAATTTTCTTGCTAGCTGAACTGGCTCTGGTCCAAATTCCATAAATACTACTATGTCAGCCTTTATAATAATATAATCTTTGAACAATCCAACATGGAGTATGAGGTCCCTTTATCAGAACCATGCTGGTAGGTGGAGAAGGGAACATAGTGCCAACATTTCACCACCAGAGATTATGAGACCTACCAGCTTGCACAGTAATGCTGCGTACACACGGTCGGACTTTTCGACAACAAATGTTCAATGGGAGCTTGTTGTTGGAATTTCCAACAACAAAAGAGCAGGTTCTCAAATTTTCCGACAACAAAAACAGTTTTCGTAAATTCCGATCGTGTGTAGACAATTCCGACGCACAAAATTCCACACATGCTCTGAATCAAGTACAAGACGGAAGCGCTCGGCCTGGTAAAATTAGCGTTCGTAATGGAGATAGCACATTTTCGTCATGCTGTAACGGACTGAAAAGCACAAGGCTGAAAAGCGCGAATAGTCTCTCACCAAACTTCTACTAACACGACTGGTATTGAACTTTTCTTTAATAGTGTCGTCGCACGTCTTGTACGTGACCACATTCTTGGTGTTCACAATTTCCGGCAACATTTGTGCCACAATGTGTATGCAAGACAAGTTTGAGCCAACACCTGTCGGAAAAAATCTACGGTTTTGTTGTTGGAATTTCCAATCGTCTGTAAGTGGCATAAGATTTATTTTTTGGGTGGACCGACTTTTGTAAGTAAACCCAGTCACTAAAGTTTCCCATAAGTTTTAAAATGGAAAATAAATGTACATTATGTACAATCGCCATCCTTCTCCATGCCCCCGGTGGCAATGGCGGGTGTGAGGGGCCTCCCACTCACCCCGCCCTACCTGCTCCACTTGGGAGCCCGACTGGGGCCCAACGGGACCCCAACGGGGCAGAGGGACTCCCCCTATGAGGGAGTGAGGGGGTCTAGCCCACCCAGCCAGCCCCATAGGTCCTTCGCCTCTCTTTATTTTAGGAGACCGCATGGCCAAAGTGCGTGTGTGTTAAACCAATTTCGTGTGCGTGCAAGTGTGGTGTTTTTTTTTTGGGGGGGGTGGGCGTACTAAGCACAGGTGTACCTTGCATAGCACACCCACCGGGAGCCAGGCTGAGACCACTAAACTCAATTCACATGTAGCCGAGACCGGAATCCGAACCCTTCACTGCAGAGGTGAACGGCTTGTCAGTGCCAATCACGTTGAGCCACCACAGCTCCCACAGTACATTATTTTTAAATCTGCAGCTATCTTTAAAATAATACCTGCCAATCCTGTAAAATAAAGGTTCATGTTTGGGCATTTCCTGTTGTAGTTATAAAGCCGCTCTGTTAGTATCTCTGTTTGAGCTCCTTCATTGGTATCCAGTGTCCTATGGAGACCACAAGTGGACATTTCTACACACATTACACAGAGATGGTCTAGCTACGTATGTAGTGGACTCAGATATCATAAACCAATATAAGTGCCAGCTATTATTTATACTCTCAGGCGCCGTACACACGGCAGAGAACCTCGACGGGCAGAACACATCGTTCCGCCCGTCGAGGTTCTCTCCCGGCCGTCGAATTCGGCGACCCGCCCGTCGGGAATGGCAACCAGCCATTCTTCCAGGCGGGCCGTCGAGGAAATAGAGAGCGTGCTCTCTATTTCGGCTCGACGGGCTTCCCGACGGGAAGCTCGCTGAGACCGTACACACGGCCGAGGTCCTCGCTGGAATGTGCATTCCAGCGAGGTTCTCGCTGATTTTCAGCGAGAACCTCGGCCGTGTGTACGGCGCCTCATAGGTTAAACCAGTCCAAAATATTTAAATTAAACCATTGGAACCAGAGCAGGAAGTGATGGGAATTTCACAGTACACATGTGTCCCCGGAAAAGGAAGTGTGAAGGGATCTTACACAGTGGCGGCTGGTGCTCAAATTTTTTTGGGGGGCGCAAACAAATGAAAAAAAAACAAACAATTGCAGCCTCACTGTGCCCATCAAATTCAGCCACTGTGCCATTAATTGTCACCACTGTGCCATGCCATCAAACACAGCCACGGTACCATGCCATCAAACGCAGCCGCAGTGCCATGCCATCAAATGCAGCCACTGTGCCATCAATCGTCACCACTGTGCCATGCCATCAAACGCAGCCACTGTGCCATGCCATCAAAAGCAGCCACTGTGCCATGCCATCAAACACAGCCACTGTGCCATCAATTGTCACCACTGTGCCATGCCATCAAACGCAGCCACTGTGCCAATTGTCGCCACTGTGCCCTTTAATTGTCGCTACTGTGCCCTGTAATTGTCGCCACTGAGCCCTGTAATTGTCGCCACTGTGTGCCCTGTAGATGTCGCCACTGTGCCAATGTGCCCTTTAATTCTCGCCACTGTGCCCTTTAATTCTTGCCACTGTGCCCTATAATTGTCGCCACTGTGCCCTGTAAAATGCTGCCCCCCCCGGCACTTACCTTTCTGGGGTCGGCCATCCTCCTTGCCTGGTCCCTCCATGTCTTTTCCCGCCCTCGATGACGCTTCAGCCAATCAGGTTACCGGTAATCAGAACCAGTGAACCTGATTGGCTGAGATGCCTGTCAGTCTTATCCAAGGAACGCACCCCCTGTGCGTCCCTGGATAAGTATCTGGAAGCCTATTACAGCCCGCTGGCTCTGATAGGCACTTTCACAGCCAACCATCTGCCGTTATTCAGATGGCCGGCGCTCACCAGGGGGCCGGCCATCTGAAAAGTTGGCGGCAGCGGCAATACATAGATTCATGCAATGCATGAATCTATGTATTGTATTTAGTGGCGGTGCAGGAGCGAGAGGGGGCGGCGCTTCGGCGCCCTCTTTGGACGCACCGCCACTGGGATGGGGGAATCACTTTTGCTGAGCTATTGCATTTTGCTGGCAATTATCAGTGTTGCTGGCTATAGCTGGTGGCACTGATCAATCGGGAAAAACCCGACAGGCTGTTTGGTAGAACGAATTGTGTAGAAACAGGTAGCCCATACATGGACCCAAATTCAACCAATACCTGTTGAATCAGCTTAATTTTGATTCATGTATGACAAGCTTTAGTTCCTCTTGAAAAAGACTACAGTTTACAACGCGTTGTAGCTAAGACTTAAATGTACACACACAAATGAAGGAGTCGGAGCAGCGACTCCGGCCCCTTCTGTCTTTTCCCTCCTATATACAGTGCCTTGAAAAATTATTGTTACCCCTTGAAATTTTTCACATTTTGGCACGTTACAACCAAAAACGTAAATGTATTTTATTGGAATTTTATGTAATAGATATAATTGTGAAGTGGAAGGAAAATGATAAATGGTTTTCAAAATGTTTTACAAATAAATATCTGAAGTGTGGCGTGCATTTTCAGCCCCCCTGAGTCAATTCTTTGTAGAGCAGTGGTTCTCAACCTGGGGTCGGGACCCTCTCGGGGGTCAAATGATGATTTGCCAGGGGTCACCGAATCCTGGGCTGTTTCTGAAGCCTGAACCGCTCTCCCAGCCTTTTTGCAGCCGCCCACTCAGCCTCTTTGCAGCCGCCCATTATGTTCACGGCATGGCTGGGGGGGCAGACTAGAGGCCAGTTGACTGGTGAGGAATGTGAAGTGGGAGGGGATGGAGGAGACCCTATCTCCTGATTTCAGCATAGATGTCACTGCTAAGAGACACCACAAAGTCGGAGACACATTGAGTAACACTACCTGTGATTATAGTTGACATTAAAACAGTGGCGTATCTAGGGTATGGCATGGGCGTCATATGAAGGTGGTTCTGATGAGTGGCTGGGCAGCAAGGCACTTACCAGGGTCTCTTCTTCCCTCCTCCCGAGCATAGGCAGGATCTCCTTTTCAGCACCTTTGCTGATGGACAATGGCAGCGCTATCCCTGCTGCGTTCAGCCACAGCCCTCCCCGTTCTCCCAGCCTCTCCCATTCCATATTGTCGGATTGGCAGCACACAAAGAAGGAGGAACATCAGTTTCTCCCTCTCCTCTGTGAAAACTGAGGCCGTAAGTGATGAAGATTTCATGACTTCCATTATTGGTTCTGCATTTACCTGGCTTTGGAGGGCAGAGGAGGGATCAGGGGTCTAATAAACCCCAGATTTCTCCATAAAGAGGACATGTCACTACCTAAGGTATCACAAGGGATGATAAATATCACTTGTTTTGTTTTTTTGTTGAGGTTATCTGAAAGACGGGTTTCAAATGTTTCCACAGGGGCGGAGTTTCAGTGCTCGCCATGGGCGCCATTTACACTAGATACACCTCTGCATTAAAAGTCCCCACTATAGATCTCAGATCAGCAAATTACCTTGATCAATAACTCCCCCCCCCCCCCAGCATTGCCACTCATCCCAACGCCCCGCCAGCACTGCTATGCATCCTAACTCCTCCCACCAAGGAGTAGGAATAAAAATAGAGAATAAAAATAGAGAATACATGAAAGGTCGAGGAAAAGAGGGGGAGGAATAAAAAGAAAGAATAAGAGAACAAGAAATACCACTAGAGAGGGGGATGGGGGGGATAAGAAAATAGGATAGAGAGAGATAAAAGGGAAAGAAATTAGAACAAAGAGAAAGAGTGATAGATCCCAAAAGGTACCATAATGGCTTTTAATACTGTACAAGTGGAAGAGAGGCTAAATGTGAGTGGGTTAGGGGTGCAAATTACTTGTCTTGTTTTGGGTGCTGACAACCTATGCAACGAAAATAATTTTACTGTTAGGGGTTTCCAACAACATGGGCATCAAGGGGTCACGACACTAGAAGGTTGAGAACCACTGTTCTAGAGGAACACTCTGCACACTGCTATACATCCTTGACTAGATGTACCTACTGTCACGACGTCATGAAAATTCTCGTGCGATAGAAAAAACTAAATCGGAAGAGATGTCATGTGTTGTAATGTATTTTTGTTGTATTTTCGGACGACAACTGTACTGACTAAAATCGTACGCGGAAATTTTTTGTGCATGTCCGATAAATTAATATCAGAGGAACTGTCCTGATCGGCTCACGGAAGCCCTGTACTAACGATCCGATTATTGTATGATTCTTCCTTGGACGACATTTTTCGTACGATATTCGGATCACGGGCCATAAAACTACTTTCTTACCACTTTCTTACCCCAACCTTTTGACATTAACTATATCTCACAAAGATTGGAGTAACACATAGGCTGTAGCAGCCTAATTTATTAAACAAATATATATTCAAATTAACATAAACATCTGTTATTAACCCATCAGTCTGCCTAGCGTTGGTCTTTGCAGGATCCTCCATAATCATCTGTGGAAACAATTCTGCACTGAGGTACCTCTCAAAATGTGCTAATAGGTTTCAAGCCGACAAGCTGGGTCAGAGACGACCACTGACTGCAGTGCACCCATTACCAATTCCCAGCTAAACCTCCGTTAGCTTGAATACCGCCATCAGGACCCATTCCAATGATAGGTCCTGAACTCTTCTTTCCAAAATATCTTCCTTCCCCCGCAAAGACCAACACCCGCCACCAGGGCCATCTTAATAGTATCATGGGCCCCTGGGCAAAGTAATGCTATGGGGCCCCTACAAGCCCCAATTTACGCACCTATTTTACAGCGTGTCACTTGTGTCAGCGTGTCACTTGCCACTGTCACCTGCCACCAGATTCAGCATGTCAATTGCCATCGTCACCTGTCTTCAGATTCAGCGTATCAATTGGCACCCGTCCCCTGTCTGAGAGGCAGAGGAGGGGAGTCTGAGAGGCAGAGGAGGGGGGCTCAGAGGCAGAGGAGGGGGGGCTTCGAGGCAGAGGAGGGGTATCTGTGAGGCAGAGGAGAGGTATCTGAGAGGCAGAGGAGGAGGGGCTCAGAGGAGGGGGGCTCAGAGGAGGGGGGGCTGAGAGGCAGAGGAGGGGGGATCTGAGAGGCAGAGGAGGGGGGATCTGAGAGGCAGAGGAGGGGGGATCTGAGAGGCAGAGAAGGGGGGCTTTGAGAGGCAGAGGAGGGGGGGCTCTGAGAGGCAGAGGAGGGGGGGCTCAGAGGCAGAGGAGGGGGATCTGAGAGGCAGAGAAGGGGGATCTGAGAGGCAGAGGAGGGGGGATCTGAGAGGCAGAGGAGGGGGGGGATCTGAGAGGCAGAGGAGGGGGGATCTGAGAGGCAGAGGAGGGGGGATCTGAGAGGCAGAGGAGGGGGGGATCTGAGAGGCAGAGGAGGGGGGGATATGAGAGGCAGAGGAGGGGGGTCTGAGAGGCAGAGGAGGGGGGATCTGAGAGGCAGAGGAGGGGGGATCTGAGAGGCAGAGGGGGGATCTGAGAGGCAGAGGAGGGGGGATCTGAGGGGCAGAGGAGGCGGATCTGAGAGGCAGAGGAGGGGGGGCTCAGAAGCAGAGGAGGGGGGGCTCAGAGGCAGAGGAGGGGGGGGGCTCAGAGGCAGAAGAGGGGGGGCTCAGAGGCAGAGGAGCTGGGGGGGCTCAGAGGCAGAGGAGCGGGGGGGGGCTCAGAGGCAGAGGAGAGGGGGCTCAGGGGCATAGGGGGGGGCTCAGAGGCAGAGGAGGGGGGGCTCAGAGTCAGAGGAGGAGGATCTGAGAGGCAGAGGAGGGGGATCTGAGAGGCAGAGGAGGGGGGGCTCAGAGGAGGGGGGCTCAGAGGCAGAGGAGGGGGATCTGAGAGGCAGAGGAGGGGGGCTAAGAGGCAGAGGAGGGGGGGCTGAGAGGCAGAGGAGGGGGGGCTGAGAGGCAGAGGAGGGGGGGCTGAGAGGCAGAGGGGGGCTCAGAGGCAGAGGGGGGGCTCAGAGGCAGAGGAGGGGGGATTCCCAGCCGTGTGTACAGGGCTTGATACACTTTGCATAAAAACAGGGATTTTTCGTTCACACACACATTACTGTGAATGTTTAAGCTGGCCAACTGCGTCAAAGTAATCCCTCTCTGGCCAGTCCCTACTTTAATCTAATTTTATTTATTCACACACACCCTATAAAACATGTCTTTGGGTGTTGGAGGAAACCGGAGTGCCCGGGGGAAAACCTCCTTACTTACCATACACAGCAAAAATACACAACAAACACACTATCTATCTATGGAAACGGATGGCTTGGTCCACGGTGATGATGATCATCTGTCCACAATTCAGCAGCTGTATCTGTGGGAAGAGAAGAAACATGTATTAAAGGTTTCATAAAAGAAGTAAAGTTAACCAGCAAAAATAAATGTTCTAAATAACTCTACCAGCTAACAAAGCAGTCACTGTCACCCAACAATGGTCAAGGCGGAGAAAAGACACAAATCTGAATTGGCCAAGTCACCTTCGCCCGGTGTTCTATCGAATAGTGCCCTCCGGTGGGTCTGTGTACTAGGGAACGTCACTTCAGCTCATATGTTGATCAGCTGGCAGGACCTGAACCTAGCGCATGCGCATATAGTCCGCAGCATTATCCAACGGCTTCTGCGCCTCTGTACCTCAGGCCAAATGAGGTACTGGAGGCCTATTTAGCTTGAATTCTGCTCGTCTTGCAATTCAACACTCGCAAACCGCATAGATTACATTCACTATAACGGGATGCAGTGTCAATAGGCTCTATTCACAAAGCTATCACACAAGGATAAATATCCCTATTTTCCGATAAGTGACTATTTTGTGAGTTGGAAGGATAAATTTCCCCCATTACAATAGTTTTCTTTCTATCGGGCATGGCTTACCTGTTGCTGCTGATATGGTTCTCTTATTCATCTCTGGTCAGTGTATGAATTCGTAAAGTTAGTGCTTCACGATCGAAGTCTATCCTAACTGGTGGCTGTAGAGATGATAATAGTCCAGGGATGATAACGGCCATCTGTCCATAATTTGGTACATCAAACGCGGACTGTAGGTTAGAGAAGAAAAGTTAGATATTTCAAAGGGTTTCCTAATGAACAAAATCATTTCTAAATGTTTTTGCCAAATATTTAAAGAAAATTACTTGCACTCAGAAATAGTAAAGCCCTGTACACACGCTCGGTTTTCGCGGCGGTAAAAAGTCTGGAAAAGCCGAGAACCCGGCAGGAAAACTGCCATGGAGCTTTAGCCGGGAATCCCAGCCGTGTGTATAATCCATGGGCACAGCCTTGCAGTGTTTCCCATATTAGTAAATCTTGCGGAGAAAAAAAATCCGGGAATCCCGCTGGGAAAATAGAGAGCAGGTTGTCTTTTTTCCCGTTGGGATTCCTGGCTGTTTTCCTGATGGGAAAACTGTGAAGAAGCAGACACACGTCCAGTTTTCCCGGCCAAAAGCACTCCTGGCAGTTTTGCCGACTGGAAAACTGGTCGTGTGTACGAGGCTTAAAAGTGATAGAAAAGACTAACAGATGTAGGACACTTACCCATATATGATGATTGACCCCGGCGCGGCAGTATGGACATGTTCTGCTCTGCTCCATCCATCTGGTGATGCATTCATCGTGGAATTGGTGAGAACAGGGAAGTCTGGAGCTTTTGTCTTCCTCTTCTATTTCCAGCAAACAGACACTGCATTCAGGCAGCTCATCGCTCTCCTGGTTAGAAGGTGGAGTCTGAACACTCTCCGGTTCTGCCTGGTTCTGGTCAGACGTAGATCCGTTTCTGTCAGAGTTCTCATCGCTCTCCTGGTTAGAAGGTGGAGTCTGGGCACTCTCCGGTTCTGCCTGGTTCTGGTCAGATGTAGATCCGTTTCTGTCAGGGTTCTCATCGCTCTCCTGGTTAGAAGGTGGAGTCTGGGCACTCTCCAGTTCTGCCTGGTTCTGGTCGACCGTAGAGTCGTTTCTCTCAGGGTTCTCATCGCTTCTGGAACTCTGGAGCAGTTGTTCTTCAGGCTCACGGGCCCATATTAAAGTCCTGGATTCTCTGATATGAGGTATTGGAGAATCTTGGCCTGTAGAAACAATAATGTTTAGTAAATTGGTGATACTTCACTCTAGGGGTGCAACGGATCAAAAAATTCAGGGATTGGATCATTTTGCGGATCAGCAAAAAAAGACAAACATAAGTTTTGTCTTTTTGTTTATTAACACTTTTTTCCATCGCCGCCATATTGCTACACCCCACACTCCTGCACAGTAATGATAGTGAGAAGGGGGCAAGCAGACATCTTGTTACACCCACCGGAGTTTTCGATTTCACAGTTATTTTCAACACAAAACTGAGCTTATATGCTTAAATACAGTATTTGTAAATTCAACGCACTGTTTTGATGTTAAATTTTAAAAGCAGCAGCAGACCTCCTGACCTTACATGGTTGCTAATGTGACAGAACACCTCACATTTTAACATCTAAACAGTCTGTCAGATTTCCAAATACTGCATTTAAGCATATAAGCTCAGTTTTGTGTTGAAAATAACTGAAATCTTAAACTCCGGTGGGTGTAACAAGATGTCCGCTTGCCCCCTTCTCACTCTGTCATTACTGTGCAGGAGTGTGGGGTGTAGCAAGATGGCGGCGTCGAAAAGGCCCTCTCTGAGAAATCTGTGATGGGGAACCGAATATGACAAGAGAGTGGCCGCCACCGGGTGAACCAAGATGCCCGCTGCCCTGGGAGCTAGTGTGCCAACCCGAGGGTGTTGATTCGTACGGATCAATGAGGATCTGTTGCACCCCTACTTCCCTCCTGTCTAATGCTAAAGATACGTTCCAAATGTTATTTCTTAACTTTACTTTTTTTTTTCTTTTTTTCATTTGTATAAAGTCACAGTGGTGACCTTGAGACATTGTTCTCAGTAGTAGTTCTGTATGTTATTAACCAATTCCATACTGGGCATGTAAACCCCCTTCCTGACCAGGTGAAATTTCAGCTTGCGGCACTGCGTCGCTTTAACTGACAATTGCGCGGTCGTGCGATATGGCTCCCATACAAAATTGCCGTCCTTTTTTCCCCACAAATAGAGCTTTCTTTTGGTGGTATTTGGTCACCTCTGCGGTTTTTATTTTTTGCGCTATAAACAAAAAACAACGACAATTTTGAAAAAAAATACAATATTTTTTACTTGTTGCTATAAAAAAATAGCCCAATTTAAAAAACTGGTTTGCGCAAAAGTTATAGCGCCTACAAAATAAGGGACAGAATTATTATTTTTTATTTATTTTTTTACTAGTAATGGCGGCGATCTGCGATTTTTATTGCGACTGCGACATCATGGCGGACACATCGGACACTTTTGACACATTTTTGGCACCATTCACATTTATACTGCAATCAGTGCTATAAATATGCACTAATTACTGTATAAATGTGACTGGCAGGGAAGGGGTTAACACTAGGGGGTGAGTAAGGGGTTAATGTGTATCCTGCATTGTGTTCTAACTGTGGGGGGAGGGGGGGTGACTGGGGGGGTGACCGATCTGTGTCCCTATGTATAAGGAACACAGATCGGTCTGCTCTCTCCAGTGACATGACGCTGTCATTGTGAGAGCCGGCAATGAGAAATGATCTCATATGTTTACATATGAGATCATCTCTCATTGGCCCATCAGATC
Organism: Rana kukunoris; assembly: GCA_029574335.1. Classification (NCBI taxonomy): domain Eukaryota; kingdom Metazoa; phylum Chordata; class Amphibia; order Anura; family Ranidae; genus Rana; species Rana kukunoris. The sequence continues at coordinate 509,625,077 of CM056052.1, forward strand.
GCATCGCAAACGGCCACTCTGATTGGCCGTTCGTGGCGATCTGTGATTGGCTGTGTCCAAGGGACACGGCCAGTACACAAATTCCCCGCTGCGCGCTCTGGAGCGCGCGCTGGGAACGAGGAAAGGGGCTGCCGTGAAAACACGGCAGCCCGGACATTTAGAACCACCCTGCGGCCGTATATAGTCGTACGGCCGTAGGGAAGTGGTTAAATATACTTGGTATCCAATATGTAGAATACACCCCCCCCCCATATAACTGCTGCTACAAATTTGTAGAGCAAGGAACTCCAGGGCAGGACAAACACAGGACAATTTTCTGCAATTCTAACCTAATTTTCAAAATAAATATGATCGTCAGCAGATGATATACTCAATTGTATATCTGACAGAATGCCATACCAACACAAGCAAGGTTGGTGCAACGAACTCCCCTGCTGTGCTAATGTTTTCCGACATGGGGACTGCCCCCCCCCCCCCAACATTCCTTCTAACGATTGGCTTCTGTTTGACATACTGCTTTACAGTTCGTGCTGAATGGTTATAAAGCTATTCTTCATTTTGTAACCAACCCAAAATTCCTTCACTCAGCAGAAGGCTTTTTTATCCCGTTAACGCAACAAAAATTGTATTAATATTTTACCTGGTAATACTTGTAAAGTTGGCTCTCCATTGTCAAAGCCGATGGAAAATGAGGCCCGGCTGGCCCAGAGTGATCCAGGGACCATTATAGTCAGGGTTCCATAGTTCTCAATGTCAATTGTACGCTATATGTGAAAAGAGAGAAATTACATTTATTACGTTTCCCAAAAGTAATGTGGAAGAAAAAAAACTGATATAAGACACTTACCTTCATATGCCAAGGGAACCTTTCCTGGCAGATGGGACAGGTGGAATCCCTCTCCTGTGCCCATTTAGTGAGGCAAGTGGCATGAAACTGGTGAGAGCAGGGTAGTCTGCGGATATCTGCTTCCTCTTCCAATTGCTGTTGGCATACTCTGCAAGCAGGATGCTCCTCCCTCTGCTGATCATGAAGATGGGGGCTCTGGATGCTCCCCGGATCTGGCTGGTTCGGATCGACCTCAGGCGGCGTGAATACCATTGGAACATCAGGGTCCCAATGTCTCTGGCGCAGCTACTGGGGGCTCTGGATGCTCCCCGGATCTGGCTGATTCCGATCGACCTCAGGAGGCGTGAATACCATTGGAACATCAGGGTCCTGATGTCTCTGGCGCAGCTGAGTTCCGTATCTCTGGGAGATGTCGTGGTGGTGACGTCTCCAGTGAAACTGATTTTCAGTCTCTCTGTCCCGCAGTGGGGATCTTGATCTTCTCCTTTGTGGTATTGGAGAAGTTTGCCCTGCGATAACGATAAACAAGATATAACAATTAAAAGACAAATTACAAATATTTCTTTCATAAATATTAAATCAGAACAATGACTTTGGGAGATTGTCCTCAGCACAAGTAGATACAGGCAGAATGTACCTCTATTGCATTTGCTGTTGTACACACGTTCAGATTTTCATTCAAGCTGTCTTGCATACACACTGTCACACCACATACAGCACTACGACGAACCGAGAAAAATTAAGTTCAGTGCTTCCGAGCATGCATGTTTTTTTTTTCTCTGGAGTTCCCTACCGGAAAAAAATAGAACATGTTCTCTTTCTAAATTCCGACAGGAAAAAGTCAGATGGGGCACACACACTGACTTTTTCCATCAGAAATTCTGATCATGTGTACAAAGGCATTACAAGTTAAAGCAGTGCTGAACGAGAGCAGTGAGATGCATCATGAAAGAGATGTATTACAAGGTTACAGCCTGAGTCCCAAACAAAATTGGAGTCTCCCCCCCCCCCCCCCCCACAAATAGAGCTTTCTTTTGGTGGTATTTGATCACCTCTGCGGTTTTTATTTGTTGTGCTATAAACCAAAATAGAGTGCCGATTTTTAAAAAAATTCTATATTTTTTACTTTTGGGTATTATAAATAAATATATATAAAAAAAACTTTTTTTTTTCAACAGTTTAGTCCAATACATATTCTTCTACATATTATTGTTAAAAAACAATGCAATAGGCATTTATTGATTGGTTTGTGCAGAAGTTATAGCTTCTACAAAATAGGGGACTGTTTTATGGCATTTTTAATAATAATTATGTTTTACTAGTTATGGCGGTGATCAGCGATTTTTAATGTGACTGTGACATTACGGTGGACACATAGGACACTTTTGACGCCATTGTCATTTTTACAGCGATCAGTGCTATAAAAATGCACTGATTACTATGAAAATGACACTGGCAGCGAAGGGGTTAACCACTAGGTGGCGCTGTAGGGGTTAAGTGTTCCCTATTGAGTGTTTCTTACTGTAGGGGGGATGGGCTGTGTGTCACATGACACTGATCTCTTCTTTGAGTACACGGAGCGCAGATCCGTGTCATTGTCACTAGGCAGAGCAGGGGAGATGCTTGTTTACACAAGCATCTCCCCGCTCTATACCTCTGTAAAACGATCGCAGGGATCCCCGATGGTGTCCGCGGGACCCGCGGTTCGACTCATGGGGAAGGTGGCAGGGTCGCGAGCGTGCCACCACACGGCAGGCATTTGAAGGGGACGTATATATACGCGATTATGCCAGTTCATGCCATTCTGCCGACGTAAATCTACATGGGCCGGTCCTTAAGTGGTTAATTCTCTGTCCTTATTGTTGAGCATCATTTTGTGATTTTAATATCATTAGCTCTTCTCTCAATTAAGCATTTTTTTGTTGTATTGTAGATCGAATTACTAATAGGACAGGCTTGCGTTCAACTTTGAGTGTGTTCATCTCTTCCCTCAGCTGGTCATTTACATTTGTGTCACCTAACTGTCTTTGATGATGTCCTTTGAACTGTACAAAATCTCTCTCTAGTTGAGACACTCTCATCCTTTCTAAACTACTGCCATAGTGCTGATCTATAAGGATATAGATGCCTCCTGCATGTATCCTTACCTGTCAAATGTCTCCCCTCTGTCTGTTATGAGACCTGAAAAACTGCAGATTCTGTGGATGGATCGGTTGACTGGAGGTCGGTGGGTGGAGTTGTGATGTCAGTAGACTCCCCGCCGACCTTTAACCTCCCCTTGTCAACATGCATTTTTTCCTATGTATTTCTTACACTGAATTCTGCTATGATCACTAACATATAGTCAAAATCCAGAAAAGAAACCACATGACTTCAGAAAAGGAGTGGGGGTGGGAATTAAAAAATAATGCCTGTCTCCAGGCTAGTGCATGAGATATGTAAATAACCTGTCACTCACAGCAAGGGGGGCGGAACGGACTAAGGTTTTTCTCTGTAAGTCCGTTTTATTTCACTGAACAATAAAAGAGGATTGCTCAGAGCTGGATTAACTCTGTGTGGCAAGACTGGGCACAGATGAAAGGAAATCTTATACTGTACATTGTGACAGCAAAAAATAAATAACATTTTTTGGGTTTACATCCACTTTAAGGTGAAAAAACTTGAGGGTTTACAAACCCTTTTTAAAGCGGGGTTCCAACCACAATTAGGATTTTTTAAATGTATGTCCTTTCATCATGCGTTTTTATAATATAAATCCGGTCACCTATGCCGCGTACACACGATCGTTTTTTGTCTTGTAAAAAAACGACGTTTTTCTCATGAAAAAAACAACGTTTTTCAAACTTCATTTTAAAAAAAACATGTTGCCTACCCACCATCGTTTTCTGAAAAATGCTCTTGCATAGCGCGGTTACGTACAACACATACGACGGCACTCTGTTCCATTCAAGCTTGCGTCATAACTTGCTTTCTGAGCATGGGTGAGTTTAAAAACGTTGTTTTAAACGTCGTTTTAGCCCACACACGATCATTTTTTATGACACAAAAAACAACATTCTGAAAAACGACATAAAAAATTGAAGCATGTTCGAATTTTTTTTTTGTCGTTTTTCAGAAGACATAAAACAACGTTTTGCCCACACACGATCATTTTAAATGACGTTTTTTAAAACGTTGTTTTATTTCATCATAAAAAACGACCGTGTGTACGCGGCATTACTATTTTACAATCCGCCGCCGCTCCGCATAGTTATTCAAAAAAGATAGGGCCAGATTCACAGAGCCATTACGCCTGTCTAACTGGTGTTAGACTGGAGTAATTTCAAATTACGCGTGTTTTCTAGCTAGTCGGAAGCCTCAAACCATGAATAGACGGCTGCGGGCTTCAATTTGACTGGATTACGTGTTCGTACGCCTTTGGATCTACGCTGCAATAAAATTGCGGCCACTGGGTGGACTTCCCGTCGTTTTCCGCGTCGGGGTATGCTAATGAGCTTTTGCCGGCGATCACCGAAATTACGATCTTCATTCGCAATCTCTTACGGCATCTTTAGTCATCTTTTTTTTGCGTAACACTATACCAGCTTTTTGCTCGTCCAATATTAGACAGCCCATGTTAAGTATGGCCGTCGTTCCCACGTCAAATTTCTACATTTTCCGACGTCTTTTATTATTTTTAACGTAAGTCGTCTGGGAATAGGAATGTTCGTAAACGGCGCTACTCAAACAACGAATGACGTAACGACGTGATTTCGCGCAATGCACGGCGGGAAATTTCTGAACGGAGCATGCGCAGTTCGATCGCCGCAGGGACACGCTTAATTTAAATGCTTAACGCCCCCCAATCGCGTATTTCGATTACGCGGCGAGAAATAGACTACGCCGCCGTAGCGTACGGGCAAAAATCTACCAGGATTCGGTGTAGAGCCTGGTGAAATACGGCAGCGTAGAGTATTTCGATTACGCAGCGCAATATTAAGTGTATCTGAATTTGGCCCATCCGTCCACACCATTGTCATTTTGCCTGTGGGCATTGTTTTGCCAAATCTGTCTTTATTTGTTTGAAGACAAATACAAAACAAAGAAAACAGTGATACCGGTAGTATTAAGCCCCATACACACTATCAGTTTTCCTGATGGTTTTCTCTTCAGGTTTACCAAAACCATGTAGTACAAGGGCCTGCCTGATTGTATACAAATTGAAACTCTTGAGGTTTGACCTCATATTAGATGGTTTTGGTAAACCTAAAGAGAAACCCATCAGGAAAACTGATAGTGTGTATGGGGCTTTACAGTATAATCTGCAGCCTCGCAGTGTTGCATGGTGAGCATAGTATCATGACCTCAGACCTAAAACAACAGACCAATAGTGCTATGGTCCCTCTAAGGTATAGTTCGCCGGCATTGACACCTCAAGATGCATGCTACTGCCGAGAGGGAGTGAGAGCAGCCACATAACATTGCGGGCCCTCATCACACTTGCTAAGTGGCGGAACCATAGGTCCTTGGAGATCAAACAGAGAAAACAAAAAAAAAGGGAAAACAGTTTCCTAGGTCAGTTCACCACAAGGCTACACATAGACGGGAAGAGTGTAAACATTTGAGGAAGATAGGGGAGGAAGTAGAGAGAAAACAGTAATAAGATGAGGGGGGAGGGGAGATAGGTCGGAGCATACCTGCTATTCAAGTAGAAGTCTTTGAGTCTGCGTCAAGCGGGCCATGTCGAGGACCAGGCCACCCTCGCTCAGGGCACCACCCCCACCCGGGTTCTAAGGGCCGGTTCAGCTAGTTCCAGTAGTGCCAGATCTAGGCTTGAGGACATCTCCCCAGAGTCAGTAACATATGCTACCCAGGATGCCCACATCGTATTAAAGCTATCCAGGGTACCCCTACAGGTCGCTATCCTGTGCTCAGCCTCTCTGATTTCATTTACTTTGGCCACTCACTCCTCTCTTGTCGGAACCTGCAAGCGTTTCCAGTAGATAGGGACTATGCATTTAGCTGCGTTAAGAAGGTGCGGTAGTGCACTTTTCTTGTATCTACTAAGTGGGTGTAAGAGGGCTGCTAGAGCCGTTCCCGCGAATTCGCGGGAGCGCGCGGGAGCGCCCGCGGGAGCGCGCACGCGAATTCGCGGGTGCGCGCGCGTGCACGCGCACGTGCACGGGAGCGCGCACCCGCGTCCGTTGGCGCCAAACGGCCTATTTAAAGGATGCTCTGACCCTAGCCGAGTGCTGACGGATCTCAGCGGTTCCTGTGTCCTGTTCCTGTCCCGTGCTCTTGTTCCCGGTTACCGATCCTTGGCTTCCTTGACCTTGTTTTGGACTCTCCTCACTTCTGACCCTTGGCTCCTGATCTCGGCCTTCCACGCGACCCTGTTTCCTGCCTGATGACTTGGTACCTCGCTGCCCGCTCGTTGCTGAACCCGGCTTCCCATGTGACCACGATCCTGTTCCCTGTTTGGCTCCGCTTTACCTCCCGGGTACCTGCGACTTCGCTACTGCAACCTGCTGCGACTTCGCTGCTGCAACCTGATGCGACTTCGCTGCTGCAACCTGCTGCGACTCCGCTGCTGCAACCTGCTGCGACTTTGTCCCTGCAACCTGCTGCGACTTCGTCCCTGCAACCTGCTGCGACTTCAGCCCTGCAACCTGCTGCGACTTCGCTGCTGCAACCTGCTGCGACTTCGTCCCTGCAACCTGCTGCGACTTCCTGTCTTGCTGGACTTGCATCACCGGTTGTGGGCTTCCCCAGTCACATCTACAGGCACTCGTGTCTCCTCTGGCCCTTGGTTCCCCCTGTCTCCACTCTCAGCGGGACCAGGGCCGGAGATTCAAGAGAGGCTAACCTCGTCATTTCAGACTTCACCCAGGTACGTGACAGTATCCGTCAGCCAGCAATGGAGTCTGAAAGGGAGGCCTCTTCTTTCAAAGACATTTACCATTCCCTCTCTGCACTTGCCCACACAGTACAGAATCTCCAGACAGATCTGAATCGGATGGAGGGTCAGCTCCGGGATCAGCCCGTTCCCTCTTCTCCTATGGTGAACTCGTCAGTTCAAACGGACTTCAGTCTGCTCTGTGTGGCCGCCACGCCTCCGGAACCCAGAGTGCCATTGCCTGAGCGTTTTTCTGGAAATCGCAAACAGTTTCGTACCTTCCGAAATGCCTGTGAACTGTATTTTTCCTTGCTACCTCAAACCTTCTTTTCCGAAGACACCAAAGTGGGGTTCATCATCACCTTGCTTCTTGGAGAACCTCTTTCCTGGGCCCATCATCTTCGGGAGCAACAGGACCCGGCCCTGGCAACCACGGACTCCTTCTTTTCCGCCATGTCCCAGTCGTATGCCGACCCTTTTCTCCAACAATCCGCGGAGTCCACACTCAGTAGACTCCAGCAGGGTCCAAGGGCTGTGGAAGATTACGTGTCTGACTTTCGTGTCCTGAGTATGGATACTCAGTGGAATAGAGCTGCACTCCATCATCAATTTCGTTGTGGACTTTCTGATCAAATAAAGGATGAATTAGCACGCGTGGGAATACCCACCTTCCTGGAAGATTTAATTAATCTTGTCATTCAGATTGATCGGCGGTTGCGAGAAAGACAATCAGAGAGAACCAATACCAAGCCACCTGCATTTTCTAGCCCCGATCCTTCAATTTCCGGCTGTTCTGTCGGGTCATTGAAAATGTCCAGAAAGAATAAGGACCCCCACAAACTCTCACGTGTAAGCTATCCGAGACCAGCTCTGTCTTCTTCGGAACGCCTCCGGCGACTACAAAATAGACTATGTCTTTACTGTGGGGGAACCAGTCACTTTATTCAGACTTGTCCTGTGAAACCTCCCAAGCCTGCCTCCCTGTTGCCCCACGTGATGCACCTCCCTGGAGGAAGTCCAAACCATCTTTCCTTACCACTTCAGTTACAGCTACCTGAAAAGACTATCCTTGTACCTGCTATTATAGACTCAGGGGCTTGCAGTTGCTTTGTGGATGCTGCATTTGCGACCCTTCACCAATTACCCCTATGCTCTAAGACGCAGGGGCTTATCGTTCACTTAGCAGATGGGTCTGGTCTCAAGTCTGGACCAGTAATCCAAGAGACTATACCTATTCCTTGCCGTACTGCCTCAGGACATCTGGAACTCCTTCGTTTGGATGTGATTGCTTCTCCCATGTTCCCTATAATTCTGGGGATACCCTGGCTAAAAGCCCATAACCCCCATATAAATTGGGCCACTGGAAAAGTTTCCTTCTCATCCGACTATTGTCAGACACAATGTTTTCCAGAAAGGATCTGCAAGCCTACTTCCCTTCTTAGTATTTGTCCGGATCCTGAAACTGTAAAACTGGTGCCAGTTGCCTATCATGAATTCTTGAATGTGTTCAATAAGAAAAGTGCAGATACCTTGCCCCCACACAGGACTTATGACTGTCCTATAGAACTTTTACCCGGATCCGAGATTCCTTTCGGTCGAATCTACCCACTTTCTGAACCTGAACTAGAAGCCCTGCGCAAATATATAGACGAAAGTCTGGAAAAAGGGTTTATTCGGCATTCTTCCTCACCTGCAGGAGCTGGTATTTTCTTTGTAGAAAAGAAAGACCACTCTCTAAGACCCTGTATTGACTATCGAGACCTTAATAAGATCACTGTCAAGAACCGGTACCCACTTCCGCTAATTCCTGAATTGTTCCAGAGGTTGCGCGGAGCACGGATATTTTCCAAACTTGATCTTAGGGGTGCTTACAATTTAGTCCGGTTTAAAGAGGGAGATGAATGGAAAACAGCTTTCAGAACACGCTTCGGGCATTTTGAGTATTTGGTTATGCCCTTCGGCCTCTGCAATGCCCCAGCCACCTTCCAGCATTTGGTAAATGACGTATTTTGGGACTTTCTTGATCTGTTCATCATAGTCTACCTCGATGACATCCTCATATTCTCCGAAACGATTGAACTTCACCGCACCCATGTGAAAAAGGTCTTGAGTAGACTCCGCGAACATCACCTCTATGCCAAGGCTGAGAAGTGCGACTTTGAAAAGCACACCGTACAGTTTCTTGGACTCGTCATCTCTGCTGATGGCATTTCCATGGATCCTCAGAAGGTTGCTGCAGTTCTAGAATGGCCGGCCCCTACGGACAGGAAAGCAGTACAGAGGTTCGTGGGCTTTGCAAATTTTTATAGAAAATTTATTAAAAAAAATTCTGGTATTATCTCGCCTATTACTCAACTAACGAAACAGCATGTCCCTTTCCGATGGACTCCTGAAGCACAAGTAGCATTTGAACAATTAAAGACTCTGTTCACTTCTGCTCCCATCCTGAAACATCCCGATCCGTCCCTGGCCTATGTTTTGGAGGTGGACGCCTCCGAAAGTGCCGTTGGGGCTATTCTGTCACAGCGACAAGGTCCCAAATCTTTATTGCATCCTGTAGCTTTTTTTTCTAAGAAATTGAATCCTTCTGAAAGGAACTACGATGTTGGAGACCGGGAATTGTTAGCCATTAAAGCTGCACTTGAGGAATGGCGTTATTTGCTGGAAGGAGCCGCCCACCCTATTCTCATCTTCACTGACCATAAGAACTTGGAGTATCTGAGGACAGCCAAGAGACTAAGACCCCGGCAAGCAAGATGGGCATTATTCTTCTCCCGTTTCATATTCCATATTACTTTCCGTCCTGGTTCTAAAAATGGCAAACCAGACGCGCTTTCGCGCATGTTCCATGATTCAGTGCAACCTTCTGAGCCAACTACCATTTTGTCAGCCAAGAACTTTCTTCTTCTCCAGTCAGACCTAATGTTTCAAATTAAGACAGATGTGACAGACCATCCCCCATCCCCAGATTTACCTCTCCAGTTTAAGGATGGGCTCTACTATCACAAGGAACAGATCTACGTCCCGGAACAGTTCAGAGTCTCTGTTCTCAAACGGTGTCATGATCACCCCCTGGCAGGCCATTTCGGTATCCACAAGACTATAGACTTAATTTCCCGTTCTTTTTGGTGGCCCGATCTGATACAGGACTGTAACAAATATGTAAGATCCTGTGCGACATGTCTACGCTGCAAAACCAGCCGAGCCAAGACTTGGGGCCTACTTGAAAGCCTTCCGGTGCCCAAGAAGCCTTGGAGCATGATTTCTATGGATTTCATTGTTGAACTTCCTCCTTCTGAGAACTTCACTTCTATATTTGTCGTAGTGGACCGTCTGACCAAGATGGCACACTTTGTTCCTTTACAAGGCACCCCTTCTGCCACCGAGACAGCTTCCACATTTATCAGGGAAATAGTGAAATTGCATGGGATCCCTGATAACATTGTATCTGACCGCGGGGTGCAATTCACCTCAAGATTCTGGAGGTCCCTATGTGAATCATTAAACATCGAACTCCGTCTGTCCACCGCTTACCACCCCCAGACAAATGGACAGACGGAGAGAACTAATCAAACCTTGGAGCAGTACCTGCGGTGCTTTTCCTCATTTTCTCAGGATGACTGGTCTTCCCTTCTCCCACTGGCGGAGTTTGCTTACAACAACACTATTCACTCTGCAACCAAGCAATCTCCCTTTTTCGCCAATTATGGCTATCACCCCTCATTTTTACCTGAACTGCCTGTTGAGTCCTCCGTGCCTGCTGTACAAGACAGACTAGACTTTTTTAACTCCAACAATAAATTACTCCAGGATACCATCTCTAAAGCCCAAGCGAGCAACAAGAAGTTCTTTGATAAAAAGAGGAGGGGTAACCTAAATCTGGAACCTGGAGACAAGGTCTGGTTGTCTACTGTAAATCTAAAGTTGAGTTGTCCCTCCAGGAAACTTGGCCCAAAAATTCTGGGGCCTTTTCCGGTTAAAAGGAAGATTAATCCTGTGGCCGTTGAGTTAATTCTACCTAAGAGCCTGAAAATTCATCCGGTATTCCACATCTCCCTGCTAAAACCAACAGTGCCTAACCCATTTTCCAATCGGGATCCAGAAAACCCTCCTCCGCTTCTCGTCGAAGGCAGCGAGGAATATGAAGTTGAAGCTGTTCTGAATTGCAAGACCAAAAGGGGTCAAACGCAATTCTTGAATAAATGGAAGGGTTTTGGTCCGGAAGAGAACTCTTGTGAACCGGCGCCCAATGTGCATGCCCCACAAAAGATTTGTGCCTTTTTCCAGCGCCATCCGGAAAAGAAACCCCTGAGGGGCATCCGGAGGCTGCCCATAGGGAGGGGGCAATGTAAGAGGGCTGCTAGAGCCGTTCCCGCGAATTCGCGGGAGCGCGCAGGAGCGCGCGCGCGCGCAAATTCGCGGGTGCGCGCGCGTGCACGCGCACGTGCACGGGAGCGCGCACCCGCGTCCGTTGGCGCCAAATGGCCTATTTAAAGGATGCTCTGACCCTAGCCGAGTGCTGACGGATCTCGGCGGTTCCTGTGTCCTGTTCCTGTCCCGTGCTCTTGTTCCCGGTTACCGATCCTTGGCTTCCTTGACCTTGTTTTGGACTCTCCTCACTTCTGACCCTTGGCTCCTGATCTCGGCCTTCCACGCGACCCTGTTTCCTGCCTGATGACTTGGTACCTCGCTGCCCGCTCGTTGCTGAACCCGGCTTCCCATGTGACCACGATCCTGTTCCCTGTTTGGCTCCGCTTTACCTCCCGGGTACCTGCAACTTCGCTACTGCAACCTGCTGCGACTTCGCTGCTGCAACCTGATGCGACTTCGCTGCTGCAACCTGCTGCGACTCCGCTGCTGCAACCTGCTGCGACTTCGTCCCTGCAACCTGCTGCGACTTCGTCCCTGCAACCTGCTGCGACTTCAGCCCTGCAACCTGCTGCGACTTCGCTGCTGCAACCTGCTGCGACTTCGTCCCTGCAACCTGCTGCGACTTCCTGTCTTGCTGGACTTGCATCACCGGTTGTGGGCTTCCCCAGTCACATCTACAGGCACTCGTGTCTCCTCTGGCCCTTGGTTCCCCCTGTCTCCACTCTCAGCGGGACCAGGGCCGGAGATTCAAGAGAGGCTAACCTCGTCATTTCAGACTTCACCCAGGTACGTGACAGTGGGATTTGAGGGAGGTGGAAAAGGAAGTGTTCTGGCGAAAGGGGGATATCTAGGTCTAGAATCTCTTTTATTTGGATTTTGACATCTTCCCAAAAGGGCCTGATTCGGGGGCAGTCCCACCATATGTGTAATAGCGTGCCTCTATGTCTGCATGCTCGCCAGCACCGATCCGACACGGAGGGGTAAATACGCGCTAAGTCAGCCGGCACCCTATACCAGCGTGCCAGAAGTTTGTAATTTGTTTCTTGAGTTTTAGACTACATCGAGCTGGAGTGAGCGAGCCGGTACATGTGTGTCAGCTGAGTATCAGAAAATTGAAGGTGTAGATCTTTCCCCAAACCCGTATATGTGCCGGTCTATGGTGGCCGAGCCTAATAGGCTGTACATTTCGGAGATCAGGTGGGGGAGCTGGTCGTCGTCTACAAAAAGGCATTCAAATGGCGTGAGGGAAGTGATATCTCTAATAGAGTGGCCATGAGTTTCAAAAAAGTTGTGAAGTTGCCTATACCTCCAAAGCATCCCCGAGCCAGCATGTCTGGCCTGTAAATATTCATAGCTGAGGAGTCTGCCGTTGCTCATGAGCTTCTCACAACTGGCGTTTCCATCCTCCATCCAAGGGCCAAAGAAAGTCATTTGTTCGCCCGGAGGGAACCATAGAAATCCGCCCAGTGGGGCCAGTAGAGACACTGGGGGAGCAAGGTTCAGGGCAGCGTTTACCCTATCCCAGACCAAGAGGGCGTGCCTCGTCAATGGAGAGGTGGTGTCTGACAGCCCCCTAAACTCCCTGGAAAGCCATGGTGCGTAGGCTAGGTTTCTTCCAGCTAAACATTTTTCAAGGAAGACCCAAAGCTTGGATTGTGTGTGGAACCGCCAGTTGAGGACCCTCTGCAGAGCGACCGCTCTATAATACCTCACTATGTCAGGGACTCCCAAACCTCCAGTCCACTTAGAGCGCTTTAATATCCGCATTGCTACGCGGGGCTTACGCGCATTCCACACAAACCCAGATAGAAAACTAGAAATTCGGGTGAAGAAGGCTCTCGGCAGAGGGATCGGCAACATTTGGAGAAAAAAAGAGTACCTGTGGTAGAATAGTCATTTTGATAATACTTATGCGGCCTAGCCAGGTAAAGGCAGTCTTAGTCCACTGGGTCAGGTCACTCTTAATCGCAGCGAGAAGGGAGGGGTAGTTAGCTGCATACAGGGTGTCAAAGCGGTCAGTAAGTTGAATGCCTAGAAATTTAAAGGAGGACTTAGCCCACGTGGAAGGGAAAGCATCCTGCAAGGAGACGGTTTGGGATTGAGACAATGTTGCAGGGAGAATCACTGACTTTGAAAAATGTATTTTTAAATTGGAGAGTGCTCCAAACCGCTGAAGTTCTCCCATCAGGACTGGCAACGAGACTAACGGCTCTGAGATATGAAAGAGCACATCGTCAGCGTAGGCTGAAAGCTTGTGTTCAGTGTTTCCAACCTTCAGGCCGTTTATATCCGTATTCGCTCTGATGGTACGCAGCAGGGGTTCCAGTACCAGGGCGAAGAGGAGGGGGGAAAGGGGACACCCCTGCCTCGTGCCATTCCTGATCGGAAACCGGGAGGAGAGTACCCCGTTGACCCTGACCTGCGTGCACAGAGTGGAGTATAAGGCCATGATTGATGTCAACATGTGCATCTCCAACCCCTGGGCCTCCAGCACCGCGCGCAAGTAAGACCAATCTACCCAGTCGAAGGCCTTCTCGGCATCAGTCGACAGAATTATATACGGCTTTTGGTCAGGACGGGAACGGGCCCAGTGGATAAGTTGTATGGCTCTAATAGAATTGTCCCTCGCCTCTCTCCCAGTGATAAATCCAGTCAGTTGGGGCACAATGTGCTTCAGTCTGTTCGCAAGGACTTTCGCTAGGATTTTTACGTCTACGTTTAAAAGGGATATAGGTCTATAGCTTTGAAGCACAATTGGATCTTTGCCCTCTTTCAGCAGCACTGTGATATGGGCCAACAGCGCCTCAGAAGGGACAGGGGAACCCTCCGCAATAGAGTTGAAATAGCTACACATAGGGGATACCAGGATGGGTAAGAAAGCTGTATAATAGGCCTTGGTGTAGCCATCAGGGCCCGGACTCTTACCATTGGGCAGTGATTTCACGATTAGTTCAATCTCGCCGGGGGTGACAGGGAGCTCCAGGTCAGAGCATTGGTCCTCGGTCAGGGGTGTGACCCCTGCCGGAGCCAGGTAGTCCCTAACCGCCACCGATCTAGGAGTCTGCACGTTTAGGGGGTAGTCAGGTGACAAATTGTACAGTTGTGAGTAATATTTCTGAAACCCTGAGGCAATCTTGGACGACTGAGTCGCCACCTCTCCCGATGGGGAACGGAGCTGCTGAATGTAAGCCTGAGCATGCTTCTTACGAAGGGCCCGTGCGAGCATGCGGCCACATTTGTTGCCATGCTCGTAGTACTTGTAAGATAAGTGTCTAGTTTGTTTGCGCGAGTGGCGGCTAGGATGGGGGGGGCGCAAGACCCCGCCCCTCCACATTTGGCCACTCCCACTTATCATAAGCCACACCCATCATATAATCCACCCACTCTGTCCCCTGTATTCCACTTTCTTCCACTCATAGTGTCAGGAGTATGCAGCTCAGCATCACAAATCATGGTATATAGCACAGCCTTACAGATCGGCGCAATCAAAAACTAAAAAATTACACTGTTAGTAATTACCAGAGACTGTGGACATACTGCACAAGATTACCAGAGACTGCGGACAGTGAGGGATGTACACCCCCAGCACTGTACTCTGTGTATGGAATGGATACATTACACCCCCCCAGCACTGTACTCTGTGTATGGAATGGATACATTACACCCCCCCCAGCACTGTACTCTGTGTATGGGATGGATACATTACACCCCCCCCAGCACTGTACTCTGTATAGGATGGATACATTACAACCCTAGCAGTGTACTCTGTATGGGATTGATACATTACACCCCCAGCACTGTACTCTGTGTATGGGATGGATACATTACACCCCCAGCACTGTACTCTGTTCCCATACACAGAGTACAGTGCTGGGGGTGTAATGTATCCATCCCATACAGAGTACAGTGCTGGGGGGGTGTAATGTATCCATCCTATACACAGAGCACAGTGCTGGGGGTGTAATGTATCCATCCCATACAGAGTACAGTGCGGGGGGGGTGTAATGTATCCATCCTATACAGAGTACAGTGCTGGGGGGGGGGTGTAATGCATCCATCCCATACACAGAGTACAGCGCTGGGGGGTGTAATGTATCCATCCTATACACAGAGTACAGTGCTGGGGGGGGAGTGTAATGTATCTATCCTATACACAGAGTACAGTGCTGGGGGGGTGTAATGTATCCATCCCATACACAGAGTACAGTGCTGGGGGTGTAATGTATACATCCTATACACAGAGTACAGTGCTGGGGGGGGTGTAATGTATCCATCCCATACAGAGTACAGTGCTGGGGGGTGTAATGTATCCATTCTATACAGAGTACAGTGCTGGGGGGGTGTAATGCATCCATCCCATCTATACAGAGTACAGTGCTGGGGGGGTGTAATGCATCCATCCCATACACAGAGTACAGTGCTAGGGGTGTAATGTATCCATCCTATACACAGAGTACCTCCTTTTTTTACACAGAGTACAATGCTGGGGGGTGTAATGCATCCATCCCATACACAGAGTACAGTGCTGGGGGTGTAATGTATCCATCCCATACAGAGTACAGTGCTGGGGGGGTGTAATGTATCCATCCTATACAGAGTACAGTGCTAGAGGTGTAATGTATCCATCCTATACACAGAGTACAGTGCTGGGGGGTGTAATGTATCCATCCTATACACAGAGTACAGTGCTGGGGGGGTGTAATGTATCCATCCTATACACAGAGTACAGTGCTGGGGGGGTGTAATGTATCCATCCCATACTGAATACATTACACCCCCAGCACTGTACTCTGTGTATGGGATGTCAGAGAAGTGATCTCTCGCTGGTTACATTGTAATCTATGACTTGTATATGGAGGAGAAAGTACGAGAGATAAGTCTGACTGGCATCTTTTGGTACATTACGTTACGTACATTATTATGTAAGCATCAGAGGTCCCCCCGTTACATCATAAGTTGCACGGAGGCCCCCCCATTACATCAGAGGCTGCACGGAGGCCCCCCATTACATCAGAGGCTGCACAGAGGCCCCCCATTACATCAGAGGCTGCACGGAGGCCCCCCCATTACATCAGAGGCTGCACAGAGGCTCCCCCCATTACATCAGAGGCTGCACGGAGGCTCCCCCCATTACATCAGAGGCTGCACGGAGGCTCCCCCCATTACAACAGAGGCTGCACGGAGGCCCCCCATTACATCAGAGGCTACACAGAGGCTCCCCCATTACATCAGAGGCTACACAGAGGCTCCCCCATTACATCAGAGGCTGCACGGAGGCTCCCCCCATTACATCAGAGGCTGCACGGAGGCTCCCCCATTACATCAGAGGCTACACAGAGGACCCCCATTACATCAGATGCTGCATGGAGGCTCCCCCATTACATCAGAGGCTCCTTCGTTACATCAGAGGCTCCCCCATTACATCAGAGGCTCCCCCATTACATCAGAGGCTACACAGAGGCTCCCCCATTACATCAGAGGCTACACAGAGGCTCCCCTATTACATCAGAGGCTACACAGAGGCTCCCCCCATTACATCAGAGGCTGCACGGAGGCTCCCCCCATTACATCAGAGGCTGCACGGAGGCCCCCCATTACATCAGAGGCTACACAGAGGCTCCCCCATTACATCAGAGGCTACACAGAGGCTCCCCCATTACATCAGAGGCTCCCACATTACATCAGAGGCTGCATGGAGGCCCCCCATTACATAAGAGGCTGCACAGAGGCCCCCCATTACATCAGAGGCTGCACGGAGGCCCCCCCATTACATAAGAGGCTGCACGGAGGCTCCCCCTAATTACATCAGAGGCTGCATGGAGGCCCCCCATTACATAAGAGGATGCACGCAGGCCCCCCCATTACATCAGAGGCTGCACAGAGGCCCCCCCATTACATCAGAGGCTGCACGGAGGCTCCCCCCATTACATCAGAGGCTGCATGGAGGCCCCCCATTACATCAGAGGCTGCATGGAGGCCCCCCATTACATCAGAGGCTGCACGGAGACCCCCCATTACATCAGAGGCTACACAGAGGCTCCCCATTACATCAGAGGCTGCACAGAGGGCCCCCATTACATCAGAGGCTCCCCCATTACATCAGAGGCTGCACGGAGGCTCCCCCCAATACATCAGAGGCTGCATAGAGGCTCCACCATTACATAAGAGGCTGCACAGGGGCTCCCCCATTACATCAGAGGCTGCACGGAGGCTCCCCCCCATTACATCAGATGCTTGCAGACACATCTCTCCTCTCCCTCACCTCCTCTGCACCGTGCAGTGAGAAGCGAGTGGGGGGGGAAAGCTTGGTGATAGCTAAAGTCAAGCAGTTCCAGCTACATGAGCAGACACAGCTCTCCCTCCCCTCTGACCCACGGAATGAGAAGGGGGGGGAGTGAAGCTTGGTCCCAGTTGCATGGGCAGACTTATCTCTCCTCTTCTACACCGCAGATTGGGAAGGGGAGGAGGGGGAGCTTCCAGCAGCGTGAGCTTGCCGGGTGAAGCCTAAATGGAGTGAGTGCACTCTCTCTCTCTCTCTCTCTCTCTCTCTCCCCCACCAGCAGCAACCCCCCCCCCTCCGCTGTAGCTGGTGAAGAGAGAGAGAGAGTGCACTCACTCCATTTAGGCTTCACTCGGCAAGCTCACGCTGCTGGAAGCTCCCCCTCCTCCCCTTCTCACACTACTGCTGCTCAGGAGCTGAGTGAAGGGGAAGGGACTTAGAAGCGAACTGCTGGCCGTGTGTGGGGGGGAGGGGGGGCCGCTGCTGACACGGGTGTTGGCTGGGCTGGCTGGCTGACAGCTGCGGGGGTCAGTGGTGCGGCGGGGATGGCACAGGCAGGCAACACTTACCTTCTGGCTAGCGCCTCTCCTCCATGTCGCTCCAGAATACCGGAAGTGATGTACTGGCAGTGGCACTGACCCCTCCTCCGGTCCACCTGCTACTCCAATCCCATGACAGCTAGCGGGCATGCTAGCAAATCACAGGACAGTGGGAGTGTGTGGGGCGCACAGCTTGCGCCCTGCACACGCCCTAAACACGGGCAAATCAGCTTCCCAGCCTGTAGTCAGCTGATTGAAGGCTGGGAAGCTTCCCATAGACCGCCGCATGTCCGGCGCCTGATCACTCTTGAAGTGACAGTTTTAAAAAAAAAAACTTTTATTTTTACAATTTTTTTTTTTTTTTACAGCTTGGGGGGGCGGCGCCCTAGCGCCCCCTATGGACGGGCCACGACTGATCTTACACGTTTTCCGCTGAAAAGGAAGAGTACATCCTCACTCCCCAAAGAGATTTCCTCTCACTTCCTGTTGTGCCTTTGAGACAGATATGAAGAGAAATCACCACAATAGATGACAAGGATTTGGTTTATTGCCTATTCTGCCCAGAACTAAAAAGAGTGATTTGGCTGTAGATCCAGTTTAACTGCTTGCTGACTGCGACACAAACATTTACGTCAGCAGAATGGCGCAGCTGCGCAAAGGGACGTAGCTGTACGTCCCTTCGAATTTTCTGCCGTGCGGGCGCACCTTCAGCACACCCCAGCACCCCTTGCCAATACATACATTCAGTGCTGGAGGTGCTAGAATATATATTTAGAAGTAAGGCAGCAGACAAGTCCGTATACATGTGCACACTGAAATACGTTGTTTCCGAATTTCGCTTTCGACCAAAAAATACATTTATTTAGTTACTCACAAAATTTGTTTTTATTTATTTTGTTTCGTTAAAAAATGCATTCGTTCAAAAATCCAAATGAATTAAGGTCAAATCTGTCATTGAAGGCTTATGGTGTCTGTCGAATGTTCTAAGAAGATTCGACATACTGTAGCAGCTAAACTGTACGATGCCGCAATCGTACATTTCTGGTCCAAATTGTTCCGCCTACAAGCTATGGAAGAATTCTAATGTTGTATGACACTAGTAATCATTATAAATTACTAGTCAACCAACATTCGAATTCTTCTATAGCCTATGGCCCGAGCATTTGACTGGAAATGTACAATTGCGGCTTCGTACAGTTTAGCTGCTTGTCGAATCTTCTTAGAACTTTCGACAGACACCATAAGCCTTCAACGACAGATTGGACGTTTGTATGGTTTTCGCTGCTTCGTCGAATCTTCGTCGTTCATGTCGAATGGTCCACCCCAACACTGTCTCTAAAATGTCAAATCTTTTCTCTTTATGTCGAATCTTTCCTCTCTATGTAGAATAATCTTGGACTAATAGAGTTAAGGTTAGGCACATTCGACCGCGGGTTCGATAGGCACAGATCGCTATTGTCAGCGTCATGTTGAATCTCCTATCTATATCAAACTGTTGTAGCAATGAAAACGAAAATAAAGCATTTTTTTTATGTGGGATCTTTCGAATTTCGGATTCTGCGCGTTTGTTTTCATTTGTTAAAACGATAACGAAAATACCCGAAATTCGGATGAAAATGCATTCGGACGAAAACAAATGCACAAGTTAGTAGGGAAGTAGACTTTGGCAGTAGGGCAGAGGACAGTGCCAGCAGAGCAAAGATTGGTATTAGTTTATTTTTATTATTTTTTTATTTTATATTTGTACAAATGTTTATTTTTTTGTATTTTTTACAATATTATTTTTTATATATTTTTTTTCTTGACACAGAGAAATGAACTGAGGATAGACATTCCCCATTCCCTTTCTCTGCAGCCAGGCAGCAGGGGGAAATCTGCACAGTACAGGTTGAATAGAATGTGCCCAGGCACACCTGGCACACCATGTGCGCACACCTCCAGTGTAATTGTGTATTCATTTAAATCATCAGGAACCCAAACATGTCTTGTTAATTCATCAAGCTCTTCTGTATGCACATGTACTGACAAAAAAAATGCTGAAAGGAGGAGAGAGCAGGAGGGTGACCTTGCTGGTTTGTTGTTGCTGCTCCAATCTGCAGGCTGAATGTGTTTTCCAGACTGAGCTGTGCCTCTTCTCCTGTGGAAGTCCAGCTGTTCCAGTGGAAGTAAGCGATTGCTCATTGTATTAATATCCCTAAGGGCTCTTTCACACTCACGATGGACTGTTGTGCCCTCTTAAGAGTGATCCACATAAGGATAGTTTTTCAGAGGGTATTTGATGGGCAGTGAGAAGGTGTTATATCATCTCCTCACCTCTGATTTACCCCGTAATGCTGCACAACCATAGCGCAATGTCATGCAGTGAACTCAGTGGGTGAGTGCGACAGGCAATACCACCTGTTAAACTCTGGATCCTGCTCTAAAATGTTTCGGCTGCATCATGTGTACAGCCCTATCTGGCTAATTCAGGTGGATAGTTAGGGGGGGTTTTTGCCACATCTCCCCCCACAATCACCCATCTGATAGAGACCTAATGGTAGCCATGCACACTTTGATAAACGATAAATCAATCTTTCCCGATAGGAACAATTGCTCTGTAGTCGAGGACCCATTCAATCAATATGACACACACAGGGAAATGGATTTTGATTTGATAGTTGGAGGATAAAGTCATAAGTCATTCATTATATATCTGTTTCCATCATGTATCCTCATAATCTGATTACCCAATTCATCAGTCACCACAACATCTCATGCCTTGTACACACGAGCGGAATTTCCAATGGAAAAAAGACAGACGGAAGCTTTTCATCAGATATTCCATCCGTGTGTATGCCCCATTGGACTTTTTCCATTGGAAATTCTGACAGAATTAGATAAAGAACATGGTCTCAATTTTTCCGATTAAAAACATTTCTATCAGAATTTCCGTTCATCTGGATGACATTTCGATGGACTAAAAACCAAGCATGCTCCGAATCAAGTCGACGCATGCTTGGAAGCATTGAACTTAATTTTTCTTGGCTCATTGTAGTGTTGTACGTCACGCGTTCTTAATGGTCGGAATTTGGTGTGACCGTGTGTATGCAAGACAGCTTGAGTGAAACTCTGTCTGAGTTTATACCAACAGGAACACTCGTCGCGTGTACAGGGCATCAGTGCATCAGGGCATCAGTGCAGCCAATTGATCGATAATTGATCGATAATTTTTAACGTGGTCGATTGACTCATTTTGATCAAATCAATTGTAAATTGAGTGTAAATCAATCGAAATGGAAGCTTTGCTATTCGACTGTTTGCCAATTTGATTGTTTTGGATGATTCATTGATCAGATCACAGAACGGAAGCGTGTATAACAACGCCAAAATTGGTGTTGGCTTTTTTCTGCAAGTTTTACATTTCTGTGTGTCATATACAACAAGTTAAATACACACATTAAAAATTCTGTCAATACAATACTGATTTAATTCTCAGAAGGACGGCTGATAAGTGCGCTTTTTCACAATCCTTGTACATCCCACTATGACAATCCTTTGTAATTACTCCATGTAGAAACAGTACTATTTTTTGGCAATTACAGCGCCAGTAAATCTTGTACTAGCCTTGGGAGAAAGTGCAGCCAGGCTTGAAATACATTGGCCAAGAGCAGACATCCTTGTTGACTGCATTTACCGTGAAAAAAAAAAAAAAAGAAAGTGTTGATTCATGTTTAAAAAATAGACACACTGTAGAACAATGCAATTCAGAAAGTCGATAAACACGGCGAGCAGCAGATACATATTAAAGTCTACGTTAAAAAGCTCTCAAGCCCTGCTTCAGATGTGTTAACAATAACACCGAATCCCTTTAATAAAAAAAAAAAATCACAAACACGTGGACCATGCCAGGAGAGACTTTTTCCGCGAAGGGAAGTCTAGTTAAATACTATTCACTGCAAAGCCAATCCACAGGCCTGTAACTTATAAAATATCAGGCTTCTGGCTATAACGTATTGTTATATTTATATCAAAAGCAAATCCTACTTTCATCTTTAAGGATTGTGGATACAGAGGGGAAAATTAGTTCTTTACTACAAATTCTCAGGAAGACCTGACTCTCCAAGTGCAAGTGGCCAAAAGGTGAGTACCACTGCCATGAAAATAGCATTTCTGAAGCTGTATTAGAAGATGGACATCAATGTGAGTGCCCTCTTATCTCCATCAGCCTAGACCTGGCCATAGACGAGTAAAAAAGCTAACGTTCTGTCGATCAAAAAACAAACATGGTGCATACGATTGTGCCTGCATTTGTTTTTTTTAAATCCAGAATGTTGGGGTACTGAAGACCCCTATGATAATAGGTTGATATGACTTTTTTGGGACCTGCATGCTACAGACCCCCCAGAATATTTGTGGTAATATCTCTTATGAATGCAGATAAAGCACTGTCTGTTTTTGTTTTATTGAACATTTGAGATTTTAGTATTAATGGGGTCCTTAGCCCTCCCATTTCCCTTTTCCTTTTCCACTCTTTTTGCCCTTTCCTACACCCCACTTTCCTCTTTTTCTCATTCCATGTCACGGTCGGTTCACTGTTCCTAGTATTGTTTATGGGTGTATAGCCCTGGTTTGTTACACAGGTTTATAATTTGTTTTATTTTATTTCAGGTACTTTTATAACACCATAAATTTACACATTTATACATCCACATAAGTCCCTACCCTCAAGGAGCTTACAATCTAAGGTCCCTAACTCACATTCATACATACACGTAATAGGGACAATTTAGACAGAAGCCAATTAACCTACCAGCATGTCTTTGGAGATTGTGAGGAAGCCGGAGTTCCCGGAGGAAACCCACAAAGGCACAGGGAGGACATGCAAACTCCAGGCAGGTTGTGTCGTGATTGGGATTAGAGCCAGTAACCCTTTTAACTCATAGGCAAAAGTGCTAACCACGATACCACTGTGCCACCCTAAGTTTACATGCACAACCCCCCGCCTCCCATGTTTTATGGGAATAAACAAGGTGGAGCCATATGATGTCTGCAACTGTATGTACCAATGCACTTTTTGAAATGAATGTCGCAGATTTGTGATTCATAATTCATTACCCCTTTCTTATATGCTCCCTTGAAAATATTAATAAAGATTATATAAAAGAAAAAAAAAATCCATAATGGATTGGAACAGGCCCTTTCGATTGCGGCATAAAAATCGTGTGACGCAGCAGGCACACTAATGATGTGAAAAATGGATAAACTGACAACCGACAAGAAGTTTCCTTTATTTTTCTCATAAATCTCCCCACCAAAATCTGTTGCTGGCGTTAAGGAGTAAGTAGAGGACACAAGTAAAAATTAACACAGGGATTCCATCAAATAATATGAAGGTTGATGAGGCAATCTGGTATTCTCCAATTCTGAATGAAGAAAAAACATTCAACCTGGAGAGAAAATAATAATACAATTAATTTATGCCCCCCATTCAGTTGCACATGCAGTTTCACAGGATGCATAACTCTGTGACTTTAATTTTATAAATGCACCCTTTGCAGCGTTTGTATTTAAAATGACCAACAAGGTTAAAGGGGTTTTAAAGGTTCAATTTTTTCCCCCTAAATAGCTTCCTTTACCTTAGTGCAGTCCTCCTTCACTTACCTCATCCTTCCATTTTGCTTTTAAATGTCCTTATTTCTTCTGAGAAATCCTCACTTCCTGTTCTTCTGTCTGTAACTCCACTCAGTAATGAAAGGCTTTCTCCCTGCTGTGGAGTGTCGTGCTCGTCCCCTTCCTTGGAATACAGGAGAGTCAGGACACCCACTAACACACAGATCCTTTCTCTATCTGCAATGTAGAGAGTGTCCTGACTCTACTGTAGTCCAAGGGAGGGGGTAAGCACAACACTCCACACCAGGGAGAAAGCCTTGCATTACTGTGTGGAGTTATACACATCGAAAGATGAGGTAAGTGAAGGAGGACTGCACTGAGGTAAAGGATGCTATTTAGGGAAAAACAATTTTACCTTTACAACCCCTTTAAACTGGGTACAAGGTTTTTAGTTGGCCCATGCACCAAAACTATAAATGCACTCCAACCCAGGAATACAATGATTGCAGTCAGTGCTAACCTGCTCCAGACCACTATTTTGAAACATTTGTACTTTTTTTGTAGCCTAATACATGCAGGCCAAATGTCAAGTGGCATTGACCATTTCAATAGAAACCGGACGACACTTGGCCTTTGTGTACGGCAGCCGGTCCAACAGAAGCTGGCTTCTGTTGAAGGGTCATGACCAAAAAAGGGACAAAAATGGACTAAAGCTTAAATGAGATGTTAGTAACAGAGTTTACTTTTTGCTACACAGTGGAGTTGGAGATAATAGTTAATCTATACATATTTATTATGATCCTTAGCTCCATCTAGTAGCCATAACGTGTTATTTTCTTGATTCACTCTATGAAAAACATTTGTCTTGGAGAGAACATAGTCTTATAACATTTGTTTTTGCCTCACACAGAATGAACATACATGCAGTTTCAATTGATGAAAAACTGTGATTTCACCAGGATTACACCCTATAGCACAGGTGTCAAACGCAAGGCCCGCGAGCCGAATCTGATACAGGGCATTGATTGCTGGTTAGGATTCCTTGCCAACAGTGTCTGCAATAGCAGTCAAAATAAGACTTATTATTATATATATATAGTATATAATAGGTTTTATTTCAACTGACCAGGAATCCTAACCCAGAAATCAGCTGCCCTACACGAAAGCCTTACTTTGAGTCTGCTCAAGGTTCTCATTTTTAACTGAAGCCCTGGGGGAGTTCCTTTGAGTCCCGAAATTTTTTAACACAACATCAATAAATAAATTTGGACTCTTTTGGTCCGGCACTTCTTCCATATCTGTATGTCTTTTCCTAGCAAACTAAATGGCTATGCTTGGAACGTCGCTCAAAGCCAGGGATTCTGTTACCTTGATTCACAGGTGATGGATTGCAGGCTGTCAATATGCCCATCCAGAGCTTTGTATGCAGTGAATAGAAAATGCGCCACTCTCCCAACCAGCCACCATGACATCAGTGTGAGTGAGATTCAGTTTCAGCCTACATGTCTCCTCCAAGAAGTTATGCCATTAATGATTTGTTTCACCCAGCCCCACCAGCTCACTTCATATGCAGTGGTGGCTGGTGCTCCATATTGGTTGGGGGGGGGCAGTAAACAAACCACCCACCTTCCCTATTTGACCGGTTGCTTGGTCGATCACCAAACCATTCCACCCCCCCATCCGCCCACCAGACCGGCACTTACCCCATCCAGGTCACGGGCAGCTTTCCCTGTGTCTCCTCCTCAGCGGCTTCCCCCTGCTTCTTTTCCCAGCCAATACTGTCACTTGTCTTCTCGGCCAATCGGGTCTTAGGACCCACTTCCTGATTGGCCAGTTGAGAAGCAGGAAAACAATAGCTAATATTAATTTGCTATTGTCACAGAACTGGGTGGGCCCCAAGCCCACCCTTTTTGAAGTCTTAGGATCTAATCATGTGCTTAAAAAAACACATTAAAATCCATGTGTCTGGCACTCTGCATATGGATTAGGGGCCGGGACATGGGTTAGGAGGGTGGCGCCCCTGCACCCCTAATGGAGCGGCGCCCCGGTGGCTTCTTGGAGGAGCCATGTAGGCTGAAACCGACCCTCACTCATATGTCTGGGTGACTGGTTGGGAGAGCTGCACTTTTTTATATTTAGTAAACTAATATATATTATCCTGTTAGGGTTTACATGTACATCATTTTTTTTTTTACAAAGGTGGAGTTTCCAAGCCCAAAATGAATCTGAATTTTAATGTAGCTCACATACTCTGCACAATTTGTAATAAAAAATATTTCATGAGGCTAAATTAAGATTCCATCCTTTTCTTCAGTTTACACATTACTTTACCTAAAGAAAGCAAGGCGAATTATCATTTCAGAGCCACATAACTGAGATTCCTACGGAGCATTAACATTCAGCGCTGTACCCGTACAAGATGTATTTTATTAATTTAGTAGACTTTGTATCTTGGTACAAGGTGCTTAAATATCAGAAGGGAATTAGAAGATGAAAATGTAGAGAGAAAAAACTAATGGCCTACATTCTGTGTTTTTGAGACATTTTCAATCTGTTTAAAGATTGAGCTTTACACGGACAAATGGGAATCGATATTACCATAATATATGCAGGGCAAACGCCGCTAATTGTGACAGCACATGAAAGAGGAGCAAATTTTGTTAATTTTCTACAGCAAACAAGTCGATGTAATCTGAACAGATTAATTTTCCCTCTCTTGCCCCGTTTTATGGAGCAGCAGTCTTGCCATACTTATTGATTATCAGACAAGGCGACTAATCCCCCTTTGGTCATTAAAAGTACTTAATTAAATGGCAGTTAGCAAATGTCCCTTCACGAAAATAAGTGTAGCCCTTCACGCGAATTTATATTTACCAACAACATGTTGGTTATTAATAAAGCTAAGGTTTGGGTTTGGCAATACCATGAGTTTGAGGCAAATTTATAGGGAATTTTGCTAAATCAAATTCTTTGAAAATATAATGCCCTGCAAGGTCTTGGAAACGTAGGTTAGCCAGCTTAGAAGGGCCACTAATGAGGGCCTTGTAATGTGCCAGCCCCCCACTACAAAAGAGGGGGCACATAGCAGCCATAGGTGCTGATTTACTAAAACTGGAGAATACTAAATCTGGTGCAGCTCTGCATAGAAACCAATCAGCTTTCAGGTTTTCTTGTCAAAGCTTTATTGAACAAGCTGAAGTTAGAAGCTGATTGGCTACCATGCACAGCTGCACCAGATTTTGCACTCTCCGGTTTTAGTAAATCTAGACCATTGTGTCTGTGTATTGGAAGCAAGGAAGGATAGTGAAGGTTGACATATTGCATAGGGAGAGATTGGGGTCAGTTAGGAAATTGCATTTTAATTCTAATTGCTCGCTATTTGGGCAATTCATCCTTTATCTGGCCTTTTCTTTTTTTTCTGTTCTTCTTGATGTATTTAGCTATATATTGTGATTGATTTAGGGTCAGTGGTTACTTTTAGCTGCTGTTCTGTTTAAAGCAACTTTAACTTTTTTCAAGACTTCCCTTCATGACCAGGACATTTTTTTGTGATTCGGAACTGGGTAAATTTAACTGACAATTGGGCGGTCATGCGACGCTGTAGCCAAAAAAAATGTATGTAATTTTTTACCCACAAATAGAGCTTTCTTTTGGTGGTATTTGATCACCTCTGCGGTTTTTATTTTTTGCACTATAAACAAAAAAAAGGCAAGGCCTGAGATATTATCCACTCTGATCTTTGGATTGCTTGGTCAACACATTTGTGTACAAGAGTATTTGTTTTGCTGCTATTAACCACTTGCTTACTGGGCACATATACCCCCTTCCTGCCCAGGCGAAATTTCAGTTTTCAGCACTGCGTCGCTTTAAATTAAAATTGTGCGGTCGTGCGACGTGCCTTACAAACAAAATTGAAGTCCTTTTTTTCCCCACAAATAGAGCTTTCTTTTGGTGGTATTTGATCGCCTCTGCGTTTTTTTTTTTTTTGCGCTATAAACAAAAAAGAGCGACAATTTTGAAAAAAAACATTTTTTAACTTTTTGCTATAATAAAAATCCAATTTTTTAAAAAATATATATATTTTTTTCCCTCTGTTTAGGCCGATATGTATTCTACATATTTTTGGTAAAAAAAACAATCGCAATAAGCGTATAGTAATTGGTTTGCGCCAAGGTTATAGTGGCTAGGAAATAAGGGATAGAATTCTGACACTTTTTTTTTTCTTTTACTAGTAATACGGCGATCTGCGAATTTTGTCAGGACTGCGATATTGCGACGGACACATCGGACACTTTTGACACATTTTTGGGACCATTCACATTTATACAGCGATCAGTGCTATAAAAACGCACTAATTACTGTATAAATGTGACTGGCAGTGAAGGGGTTAACACTAGGGGGTGAGGAAGGGGTTAAATGTGAGTCCTGGGTGTGTTCTAACTGTGTGGGGGGAGGGGGGTGACTGGGGAAGGTGACCGATGCTGTCTCGCTATGTACAAGAGAAACAGCATCTGTCTCCTCTCACTGACAGGACGTGGAGCTCTGTGTTTACACACAGAGCTTCAAGTCCCTGCTCTAAAACTGCCGATCAGCGGGTACCTGGCGGATATCGCGACCGCCAGGCACGCGCATCGGCATTTCGGGGACGCGCCGGGTGCGTGCACGCCCCCCAGTGGCCGGAGAAAACGATGCCGTCAATTGACGGCAGCTTGGATATTCAGATCCGCTAAGCTGCCGTCAATTGACGATATGCGGGGCCGCAAGTGGTTAAAGTCTGTTCTCTGGCTGTCCTTGCACTGAATGAAGCCAGAAATGGCAAACATTTCATTCCTTCTGGTTTTGGAGCTATTATTCTCCATTGCCAGTGCTTCCATTTCTTCTCCATTTTCTTCTGGGATTTTCAGCTGCTGCGATTGGCTGGGCCAGGGTGACATATCTGCTGCATTTACACAACCTGTTCTTTTTTTTTTCATCCAGGCACCCAGTTCTTACTACCGGCATTTGTAAGATGCCAGGATTGTTCACTGAGCTGCACATGTGTAGATGTCAGTGGACAAATCATCTGGCAAGCAGAGGAACAAATATTATGGCAAAGGAGACAGACAAAGTCTTTACCACCATAAATATCCATCTGCTGGCAGTTTTTTTTACATTTCAGATTTTGTTTTGCTTTAAGCTCTGAAGAAGGGGGAGGGGGGTCCAACTCAACAAACAGCCATAGGTGGAAATAAAGGGAAAAAGCCTGAAAAGGAAACTAATGCAGCCACCACATCTAAGGCCTAAAGTGACCACGTGTCCCGGATTGCCTGGGACAGTCCCACATTTTGCATGTCTGTCCCGGACACATTTATTCCAGGACAATACAGTGTCCCGGAATCAAACTGACACAGCCACCCCCCGGGCCAATCTGATGCCCCAAAAAAGGCCGCCACATCACCGCTTTACTCACTGACAGTACTTGTCCTGGCTAGGAATTCCTGGAGGAGCACAGTCCCGCCCCCTGCTTATGATTGGAGAAATCATAAATCCCGCCTCTTATGTCCAATCACTGTGCTGTGATTCGTTACAGCACAAGCTGATTTTTGGGAAGAGAGGGTGTCCCTGAATGGGAGTTTGGAAATGTAGTCACCCTAGCTTGGCCCCATTGACCTCAATAGGCGAGTTTGACAGGCTGTACCATAGATCAACACGACATGCCACATTAAATCTGTAGCGGCCGCAACACAAAACATCATGGCTGCAGCATGTGACTAGCCCCCTCCAACTGTATGGTAGACTTTAGGTGGGTGGTTGGGGGGCGTTAAAGCTGCAGGTAAACTGTCTGTTTTTATTGCATGGAAGGAGCTTATAGTGTAAAAAAACATTCCCCTCTGGGTGACCTCTGTACAAGGATTATAACAAACGTTATTGCCGATTCCTACCATTTGTTATTCTGAAGAAATCCTTTTGTGTTTGTCTTTGTTCTGAGTGGGTCTAATGGGAATGTTTCATAATTAACTGTCAGGTGTGCAGCTGCAGAGCTCTAATGAGGAAGGCCCAGCAAATTTCCTCATTAGAGCTCTGCAGCTGCACACCTGACAGTTAGACATAGGTACATAGATACATAGTTAGTCAGGTTGAAAAAAACACAAGTCCATCCAGTTCAAAAATTGTGAGAAGTATATGGACAGCCGCATACCAAAAATAATCTTAGAAGGTAGCCTTTATTGGTGAAAAAGGATAAAGGCACTACAAAGCACAGCAAGCAGTGGGGTATAAATAACTGACGCGTTTCGCACTGAGGTCTAGTGCTTAGTCATATGCCTCAGAAGCGGCAGTCTTCTTTATTCCATCCAGTTCAACCGTAAAATTGAAATAAAATAAAAAATATCGTACAATCCCAAATACCCAATCCTATAATCACAGTTGATCCAGAGGAAGGCAAAAAAAAAAACAGCAGAGCATGATCCAATTTGCTCCAGCAGGGAAAAAATTCCTTCCTGACCCCCAGAGAGGCAATCCAATTTTCCCCGGATCAACTTTACCTATAAATGTTAGTATCCAGTTATATTATGTACATTTAGGAAAGAATCCAGAAATTTCTTAAAGCAATCTACTGAGCTGGTCAGACCACCTCTGGAGAGAGTCTGATCTACATTTTCACAGCTCTTACTGTGAAGAAACCTTTCAGTTTTCGAAGATAAAATCTCTTTTCCTCTAGACGTAAAGAGTGCCCCCTTGTCCTCAGTGATGACTGTAAAGTGAATAACTCAACACCAAGTTCACTATATGGACCCCTTATATATTGACTATACGTACGTTCATCATATCCCCCCTCAATCTCCCCTTCTCAAGAGAGAATACATTCTGTTCCTCTAATCTTTCCTCATAGCTGAGCTCCTCCATGCCACTTATCAGTTTGGTTGCCCTTCTCTGCACTTTCTCCAGTTCCCTGATATCCTTCTTGAGAACCGGAGCCCAAAAATGAACTGCATATTCCAGATGAGGTCTTACTAATGATTTAAAGTATCTCTTCAAAAGTGACATTTTTGTTGCAGGGGATGCCTGAAATCTGACTTGTATCTAAGGCTGATTTCTGGGAAAATCCGTCAGCCAATCACACAAGCAGGAAATTGTGTTTCTGGGGAGTGGTCAGTACACATTCTGGGCTAGATTCAGAAAGAAGATACCAGATATGCCGCGTAACTTCTAAGATGCGTCGGCGTATCTTTTTTCTGTATTCATAAAACAATATACGCCGGAATTTAGCTAAGATACGAGCGGCGTAAGTCTCTTACGCCGTCGTATCTTAGTTGCATATTTACGCTGGCTGCTAGGTGGCGCTTCCGTCGATTTACGCGTCGAATGTGCAAATTAGGTAGATACGCCAATTCACGAATGTAGTTGCGCCCGGCGTATCTATTTGCGTCGTTTGCGTAAGGCTTTTTCCGGCGTAAAGTTACCCCTGCTATATGAGGCGCAGGCAATGTTAAGTATGGACATCGGGACAGCGTCAAATTTTTCGTTGTTTACGTTGTTTGCGTAAATCATTCGGGAATGGGGCTGGGCGTAAGTTACGTTCACGTCGTTATCAATGAGTATTTCCGACGTGATTTTCACGCATGCGCACTGGGATACGTCCACGGGCGGCGCATGCGCCGTTCCTTAGACGCGTCATTTACGTGGGGTCACGGCTCATTTGAATACTACACGCCCACCTCCTTCCTATTTTGAATTACGCGGGCTTACGCCGGACCAGATACGCTACACAGCCGTAACTTAGTGCGCAGGTTCTTTCTGAATACCGTAACTGCCGCTCAAAGTTACGGCGGCGTAGTGTATCTAAGATACGCTACGCCCGCCTAAAGATAGGCGATTCTATCTGAATCTAGCCATCTGTGTACAGAACACCTCCATGTAGCCATATTTCATTGCATTCTCAGAAAATTACAGCAGATGTAAATTGAAAAGGAAAGGTAATTTTTTTTTTTTTTTTTCCAATTTTACCTTTTTATTTTATTTTGAAGAAAGGTAAATTTTAATAATAATCTATTACAATATTAAACGTGTAACAATTAAATGTGCTATATTATTTTTTCTCCCCCCACCCCTCCTTTAGGATATTGTAATCTGAAAATATAAAACATTTTAGTTTTTTTTCAGGGTTAGATATGCAATCATGTTTCCTCTTAGCGGAGCTAATCCATGCCTCTTTATTTATTCATTTTAGCTAGCCATGCACAGTATATTTTTGTTCGATCATTCATAAGGAAATTTTGAAAAATTATTCTTCAGAAGATTCTTTCTTGCCATCATTGAGACAACTAATTTAGTTTGAAAGCCCTTGAACTTCCCTCCAGACCTGATATTTGGATGGAATCCCAGATGTATTAAAAAGGATTCATTGTACAGCAACATGTATGCTTTTTCCACATTCACAGTTAGAATTTTGTTAGTTGGAAAAAAAAATCCATTCTGCTTCCTCGAATTTTCTCGTCAGTAATGGTCAAAAACATAACACTGATTTCATTCCACTAACCATTAGCATAGTTGCCAACAGTCCCGATTTCCCTGGGACATTCCGGGAAATCAGAGCAATATCCTGGTCTGAGAATGTCCTGGGCAAAATCCGCCTCTGTCACGGACATCAGGACAGACATCAGCACGTGGTGGTATGGTGGGGCATGGCGGGGGTGTGGCGGATGTAGGAGCACATAGAGAGACAGCCCAGCCGATCAACTGATTGCTGAGCCTGCAGATGGTAAGTGGAGGTTGGCTGGCGTGGCTAGGACCAGGTAGGTCCTTCTCACTACTAGATCTGCATTGACGAGACTGCTCTGATGAGTTTGCTATAACGAGACTGCTCTGATGAGTTTGCTATGACAAGACTGCCCTGATGAGGCTGCTCTGATGCGGCTGCTCTGATGAGGCTGCTCTGATGAGATTTCCTTGACGAGAAGGCTGTGATGAGACTGCTCTGAAGAGGCTGCACCGACGAGACTTCTCTGATGAGACTGCTGTAAAGAGACTGCTCTGATGAGATTTCACTAATGAGATTTCACTAATGAGATTGCACTGATGAGACTGCTGTGATGAGACTGCTCTGATGAGGCTGCACTGAGGAGAATACTCTGATGAGATTGCACTGAGGAGACTGCTTTTAAGGCAGCACTGGAGAGACCTCTCTTATAAGATTGCTCTGACAAGACTGCTCTGATTAGACTGCTGTAATAAGACTGCACTGATGAGACTAGTCTGAAGAGATTGCACTAATGAGACTGCTGTGATGAGACTGCTCTGATGAGGCTGCTCTGATGAGACTGCTCTGATGAGGCTGAACCGACGAGACTGCTCTGATGAGATTGCCCTGACAAGACTGCTCTAATGAGATTGCATGGATGAGACAGCTGCTCTGATACGACTGCTGTGATGAGACTGCTCTGATGAGGCTGTACTGTTGAGACTGCTCTGATGAGACTGCTGTGATGAGACTGCACTGACAAGACTGACAAGACTACTCTGAAGAGATTGCTACTGGTGAGACTGCTCTGATGAGGGTTCACTGACGAGACTGATCTGATGAGGCTGCAGTGACTAAACTGCTCTGATGAGGCTGCACTGAAGAAATTGCACTGATGAGGCTCCTCTGATAAAACTTCTCTGATGAAGCTGCACTGACAAGACTGCTCTAATGAGACTGCTCTAATGAGATTGCTGTGATGAGAATGCACTGGCGAGACTGCTCTGATGAGATTGCACTTACGAGACTGCTCCAATGAGATTGCATGGATGAGACAGCTCTAATGAGATTGCTCTGATGAGACTGCTCTAATGAGACTGCACTGTTGTTGAGACTGCGCAAAAAAAATGCTCTGATGAGACTGCTCTGATGGGACTGTTCTGATGAGGCTGCACTGACGAGACTGCTCTGATAGGATTGCACTGACAAGGCTGCATTGATGGGCACTGATGAGACTCCTCTGATGGCAAAGGAGGGCTCTGATGGTAAAGGAGGGCTCTGATGGTAAAGGAGGGCTCTGATGTTACAGGGGGAAACATAATCTATTTACCACACCCCTTTAAGCCATGCCCAATTTTTAGCAAAATTTAAAAACAAATACAAATTACAAATAGAGCATCATAGCTGTGACAGGGATTATACCCCCTGCCCCTTTCAGAAGATGCAGAACCCACAGAACACAACACATTCAGGTAAGTGGGGCTGCTATGCAATAGGGATGAGCAAAACACCTCCGGTTCGGTTTGCACTGTAAAGTATCGCATTTTCCTCATGTTCATTACAGTCCTGCAGCAAAAAAAATACTTAAAGCGGATGTCCGCTCAAAAAAATATATTAAAAGCCAGCAGCTACAAATACTGCAGCTGCTGACTTTTTATATCAGGACACTTACCTGTTCTGTAGTCCAGCAGTGTCCGCAGCAGAGGACGAGTGATCGCTCATCACTCTGCTGCCCCCCCCCGCCATCCACGGCGAGGGAACCAGGAAGTCAAGCGGTCCGGCTTCACTGCCCGGTTCTCTACGGCGCATGCGCGAGTCGCGTTGCGCCCGCCGATTGGCTCCCACTGTGTGCTGGGAGCCGAGTGTTCCCAGCACACAATGGGGGTGAAGAAATGCCCACATTCTGCTCGAGAATGCTGGGCCGAAGTGGGTGCAAATACCTGTCTTTAGACAGGTATCTGCACCCCCCTCCCCCCTGAAAGGTGTCAAATGTGACACCGGAGGGGTGAGGGATCCGATCAGCGCGAGTTCCACTTTAGGGTGGAGCTCCGCTTTCAATTAAAATTGATTGTGGCTGTAATGTATTGCAGAATCCCGGCAATATACATAAAAAAAAATGAATAAAATGGCGTGGGTTCCCCCCAGTCCATTACCAGGCCCTTCGGGTCTGGTATGGATATTAACTCTGCGCCAAAATAAAAAAAATGGCTTGGGGGTCCCCCCAAAATCTATATCAGGCCCTTATCTGAGCATGCAACCTGGCAGGCCGCAGGAAAAGGGGGGACAACGAGAGAGTGCCCCCCTCCTGAACCGTACCAGGCCACATGCCCTCAACATGTGGGGGATGCTTCAGGGTCACCCTCAAAGCACCTTGTCTCCATGTTGATGGGGACAAAGGCCTCATCCCCACAACCCTTGTCTGGTGGTTGTGGGGGTCTGCAGACGGGGGCTTATCAGAATCTGGAAGCCCCTTTAACAAGGGAGCCCCCAGATCCTGCCACCTATATTTGAATGGGTATGGGGTACATTATATCCCACACCCATTCACAAAAAAATTTTCAAAAAAGTAAAAATGACAGGAGACAGTTTTGGACAATTCCTTTATTAAAAAAAAAAATATCCTGCAATGTCCATCCATTTTCAATCACGGCGTCCGACGGTTCAGAGAAAAAAAAAAACGGAAACACTCTGGCTTCATGGGAGGCATCCCGCCGACTAATGTCTTTTTGCTTTGACAGCTCTTATATAGCCAAGGGCGGGGCCACCCTCTGATGTAACTGAGTGACCCCATCCCTTCTGACATCATGTGATGTCATGTGATGCCAGAGGGGGGCAGTGACCGGGTGGCCCCACCCGGGACTTTATAAGAGCTGTCAAAGCAAAAAGACGGCAGGAGTTTTTCCATTTTTTTTGGGGCCATCTGTGCCATGATTTAAGATGGATGGACATCGCGGGGAACTTTCTTTTCTTTTTAAAGGAATTATCCAAAACTGTCTCCTGTAATTTTTACATTTTTTGACACTTTTTTGGTGAATGGATAGGGGAACCCATACTCATTCACATAGGGGGGGCTAGATCTGGGGGCCCCTTTGGTAAAGGGGGTTTCCAGATTCTGATAATCCCCCCACCCGCAGACCCCCACAACCACCGGGCAAGGGACCCCAAATGCATCCCCCCCATGTTGAGAGCATGTGGCCTTGCAGGAAGTGCCGTGCATGCCGGGAGGTTAATATAGTACTAGAAATAGTAGTACGATAGGTAGTTCCATAGTATTGTAAGTAGTGCCAAAGTAACATAAGTAGTGCTTCAGTACCCTAAGTAGTGCCATAGAAATGTAAGTAGCACCATAGTATCATAAGTAGTGTGATAGCACCCTAAGTAGTGCCGTAGTACTGTAAATTACTTGGTTTATAGATATAAATAAAAAATCTCAGCGGAAAATCCCACCCAGCCCTGCACACCCTTCAAACACTCCTCTCTGGGGGAAATGCTGCAATGCACACGATTGCAGTGCGCTGGTTCAAAGTTCAAGGGGTTAAAGCAGGCAGTTAGGAGGCGATGCAACACCTCCTCACCACCTGGTAAATGCTCTCTGAAGATCGATCCAAATGGGGATCACTCTTCAGAGGGCACCACTAGTGTGAACAAGCTTTATATCCATAGCATTTTCCAGTTCTAAGCGTTCTCTGTTTCCAGCCTGGAGTTCCACTTTACAACCACCAGTATTTGTATCCGTGGAAATCGACAATGCCGAGGATAATAACTGAAGAATAATAATGGACACGGCCATATTTGCATTCCTTTGTTACTTCCAGAAGGCAGATACTTAATTTTCTTTTGTTTTCACTGGTAGTAGAGGAAATAATGATTATTTACCATTTACTTAATGCCGGTACACTTGAGCTATGGCTGAGTCAATGGACGATGCCTGTGCCCCTAAATTATTTACAAACGCCGGATAATACAATGGGATTTCATGCCGTTGGGATATTTGCAAATTATTCATGAATGATTATGATATGCAAGCCTTCCCTGCCACCACCTCGTAATTGGAAGCGGCCGCCGTGAACTCTGTCACTCTTCAGTCATCCGCCGAGCGAGAATATTTTCGCTCGCAGTTCTTTGGCGCAACTTTATTCCATGCAAAATAAAGAGAAAAAAAATAAATATGGACAGAAAGGTTAATTCCCAACAATCTGGAGCTGCAATTACTGAGCTTTCCATCAGTTTAAGAAAACTTTTCGGGAAGTTAGTTGCCGGGCCCAGAAGAATGAGACTCCTTATTTCTGAGGCTCCAGTTATTTCTGGAGGGAATCGCAGCTCTGCCCCTTGAAACAACCCGACCTGAGCCTAATTTTAATGCCACGTACACATGATCGTAATTGGCTCAAACTTTTGTCGCATACACACGGTCACACAATTCCGACCGTCAAGAACGCAGTGATGTACAACACTACAACAAGCTGAGAAAAATTAAGTTCAGTGATTCCGAGCATGCGTTGAATTGATTCCGAGCATCTGTGGTGTTTTTTTGCATGTCATAATTGCATACAGACGATCGAAATTTCCGACAAAAAAATTTCAATCGTAAAAATTGAGAACACGCTCTCAAATTTTTGCTGTCAGAAATTCCGACAGAAAAAGTCCAATTAAGTCTACACACGGTCGGGATTTCTAACCAAAAGCTCACATCGAATTGTCGGAAATTCCTAGCCCACATTTTGGACAGAGTTGAAAAAAGTTAAAATGGAAGTAAACCCTCCTATCGTTTTCAGCCAAGGAAGCTGCCATCTTAGCCTC
Source organism: Rana kukunoris (assembly GCA_029574335.1). Taxonomy (NCBI): domain Eukaryota; kingdom Metazoa; phylum Chordata; class Amphibia; order Anura; family Ranidae; genus Rana; species Rana kukunoris. Next base: position 509,662,097 of record CM056052.1, read on the forward strand.
TGTTTAATTTGCAGTTGCCATGATGCTGCACATGTGATCTGTTATGACACCAGCCATTGGATGGTTTGACAGTTTGGTTGAGAGCACAACCAATGTGACTGCTAGCCCATTAACAGATAGCGCTGAACTTTCTCTGTTTCGAAAGGTCCTGTAACTTTTTTTCCTTCCCTTTTGGTTGGTTTCAAAAAGGACTTTCAGAATTTAAACGCATTAGAATAAAATGCGTTGAGCATACTTTTGTGCTGATGCACATGGAGCAAAAAAATAAAAAATAACAAAACCGCATACTGCCACTTTCAGCTTCAGTTCATAGATTTTCTATGCAGTACATTTTTTCTGCCAGCAGATGTCCTTAGTCATTATTCAGCTTACTAGGACACACTTTAGCATGTGACTGGACAGTGAAAAGAGAAGAGCTCATCTCTCCCATCAGCATGCTTCTTGCCAGCAAAGGAGCTGATTGGCTCCTTGTGCTGCACCGTCCTCTCACACTCCAACCCTGCTACACAAGCACTGCAAAAGGCTGATACCAAGTCACATTAAAGTATTTACACTGCTTGCCTTTACAGAATATGAGATATTAACCACTTCAATACCAGTAATATGACGTCCGCAGATGGGATCTCCCATCTGGGTGGACGTCCTATGACGTCCTCGGCTTCCAGCCGCCTTAGAGGGCATGCTCCCGCCACTTTACTAAGGAGCCGATGCGCGTGCCCGGCAGCTGTGATGTCCGCTGGGCACCTGTGATCGCTCGTGACAGAGCAGGAACGTGGATCTGTGTGTGTAAACACACAATTTTTTTTTTTAAATTTAGATATTTAGTATAGCAAAAAAGTAAAAAATATTGTGTTGTTTTCAAAATTGTTGCTCCTCTTTTGTTTGTAGCGCAAGTAAATAAAAACCACAGAGATGATCAAATACCACGAAAAGAAAGCTCTATTTGTGTGAGAAAAATTCATATATGTACAGAGTTACATGACCGCGCAATTGTCATTCAAAATGTTACATTGCTGCGAAGTAGTCCCTACCAGGGCCCACAGAACATTATTAAGTATCCTGTTGTTCTATGGAAAGAAAGCTATTCTACTTAAGTGGAGGAGTCCAGGGGCCCCGGAGGTTGATTTTTGGAAAGGTTTGGTGAATGCAATGCTCCCATATTACAAGGCAACGTATCTATCTAGGGGGTGTGTTGGGAAATTCGAGAAGGTGTGGAGGGCATGGTATGAAGCTGATCACACGGTTGGATAAGAATAGGATAATTTGAATCTCATTGACACATGTGCTGAGGGGTGGGGAATCTCATTCAGGTGCATCGGGAAACATGGTGTGGAACAGCCACTGGGAGGGAGTGCTACTACTTACTATGCATCCAGTATATGTGTTGGAGGGCCGGTTGTATGGTTCAGGTCATGTTGACCGCTAAGTAAGCTTGGTGTTGTGCCAAGAAATGTTTTACTGTGTATGTATAAAACCTTTAATAAACAGAAATTTCCAAAAAAAAAAAAAATGTTACATTGCTGAAAGCTGAAAATTAGCCTGGGCATGAAGGGGGTGAAAGTGCCCAGTATTGAAGTAGTTAATGATTAAGGAGCTACATTAACCACTTGCCAACTGGGCCAATTCTGACATTTCCCTCATATATGTGAAAATCTATGTTAAAAATTACTTACAACCCTCAAACATTTTATATATCAATGTTAGCAGAGACCCTAGAGCAGGGGTCTCCAAACTTTTCAAACAAAGGGCCACTTTATTGCCCTTCAGACGTTAGGAGGGCCGGATTGAGGCCAGCAGTTGAAGAAAATGTCACGTGCCCAGCATCAGTGAGAACAAATATGGCCGCAGGGTTGGTGGTGAATAAGAGGAAGAGTATTCCCCCTATTAGTAGGAGGAATAGTATCCCATCATTGGTATCAGTGGATAATATAGTGCCCCATTGTTGGTGTCAGTGGGAGGAATAACGCCTCATATCAGTGGGAGGAATTGTGCCCCAAGGGCCAGATAAAGGCTAGCAAAGGGTCACATCTGGCCCTCGGGCCGCAGTTTGGAGACCCCTGCCCTAGAGAATAAATGGCGGTCGCATGGTATTTGCGCAGCAATTTTTCAAACGCGTTTTTACCCCAATTTTTTTGTATATTCGACAGATGATCGCGCTGAGTAAATAGATACTTATCTCAAACACTTGTAAAATGGCGACAAACTACAATACGTAAAGTGGATGTAAACCCCATTCATGAAATGTGAGCTGGGCACATATATCTGCAGTGTTTTCCTATCTCTCTTCAAAGCCCAATGTCCCGTAGCTCTCTCCTGCTCCATTCTTCTGTTATCAACATGAAAACTTTTGACAAATTCTCCATCAACTGTGATAAAACCAGCATGAATTTTGTGCCAGGGTGGGTGCTATAAATTAGCAGAGAGCTGGTCTATTCACAGCACAGCTCTGCAAATCTCTGCCTATGTGGAGGGGGGTGTGTGCCTTTCCTCCAATCAGCTGTCTCACAGAGTATGGCAAGAATCCACACGCACAGGTGAATCACGAAGAGAAAATTCTAACAGGATATGAACGTTCTAAACAGTATAAAAAGGTGAAGACAGCAGATATACATGTAAAACTTATGTAGGGAGATTTGTTTCATCTCTGTGTATCATCTGAGGCTGTTGTATACAGTGTGTGTGAGGTTTTACATTCACTTTAAAAATCTTCATAGGCGACGATTTAAAAATATTTACAGGTTACCAGTTTAGAGTTAGGCCTCGTACACACGAGGGGATATGTCCGCTGAAAACGGTCCGATGGACCGTTTCAGCAGACATCTCCGATCGTGTGTATGGGCTAGCGGACAGATTTGTCCATCGGACAAATTTCAAAGCATGCTTTGAAATTTGTCCGCTACAAACCTGTCCGTCGGATATGTCCGCTGGTTAGTACGGGAAACCAGCGGACATATCCTCCCACACATGCGTCGTATCCTGTGAATGGATCCGACGCATGCGCGCGGAAGTGTTTACTTCCTGGTGCGTGACGTAGCGGTGACGTGGCGGCGTCAACGTCACCGCCGCGTCACCGACACGTCACCGCGCCGTCCGCCGGCGGGGAATTTGATCCGATGGTGTGTACACGCCATCGGATCAAACTCCAGATCGGACATATCCGATGGAAATGGTCCGCGGACCATTTTCATCGGATATGTCCGATCGTGTGTACGAGGCCTGACAGATGAGATCTTGGGCTAGAATTATTGCTCTCGCTCTAACATTCACTGTGATGCCTCACATGTGTACTTTGAACGTCGTTTACATATGTGGACGCAACCTACGTATTACGAGTGGATGGGGGCGCTTTCATTTTATTGTTATTTTATTTTTTTACACTTTTACTTACATTTGTTTTTTTTTATCAGAACTTATTCCTTTTACAACAGGGGTGTCAAACTGGTGGCCCTCCAGCTGTTGCAAAACTACAAGTCCCATGAGGCATTGCAAGGCTAACAGTTACAAACATGACTCCCGCAGGCAGAGGCATGATGGGACTTGTAGTTTCGGAACAGCTGGAGGGCCGCCAGTTTGACACCCCTGTTTTACAAGGAAAGTAAACATCTGTTGTAATAGGAATAGGGCATGACAGGTCCTCTTTGTGGAGAGATGCGGGGTCTATAAGTCCCCATATCTCCCCTCTAGGCTGGAACGCATTTGATAAAAAAAAAAAAAAATCAATCTCAGGCTTTACAGCTAAAATCACAGCAGTGTTTACATGTACCGGTGGCAGAAGTGTTGTCATGGCGTCACTTCTGGCCTCCTGAGGTCATAGAGCTGGCTGGGGGCCTGATGGTGTATATATACAGTACAGTATACATTTACAGAATCTATCTATCTATCTATCTATCTATCTATCTATCTATCTATCTATCTATCTATCTATCTATCTATCTAGATAGATAGATAGATAGATAGATAGATATTGATACAGATATATACTGTTTATATGTGTCTGCATTCGCCCAGTGAAAGTGCATGTATATTTGAGTAATTTTCATTGATTCAATAGGGAAAATACCACATTTGACCACTAGATGGCACAAAGTACCATAAGAAAATTCCGATGATATTTAGCGTCATCTACAGACCAAATCTGGTATTTTCCATTATAAATTTAAGAAAAACATTCGATCATCAGAGGAAGTACCCTAAAAACATTTGTTTTGTTTCTATTTTTTTTTTTCATTTGCACAAAACTTGAATACATGCACTTTCAATAGATATATTTTTATAAATATTCTCCGTAGTATTGACAGGTACTTGTGCTGTCACTGTGTTAACTCCCATGGGGGGGGGGGGGGTGATTCTATGAAGGGAACCTGTTCACTTTAAAATAATCCCTCTGAAAGCATGATATTTTTTTACCGGTTTCAGCAGTATACAAAGGAATTCTGGAACAGAGGGAATAACTCTTGAAAGCATCTATGTAAATGTTCAAATATAGTTTTAAAGAGTTTTTTTTCTGCTCGTAATTGTTATTCTTTACCGGTGTTAATATTTCATCCGTAGTACCGTAAATGACTCAGTTTAAAGATACCATAAATAAAATTTCTCTTTTTGTCCCACCAGAGATTTGAGAAATTAATGAGCTCCAATTGAAAGCGGAAAATCCCACCCAGCCCCGGCTCATCCGCACACCCTTCAAACGCTCCTCTCCGGAGTAAAACACAGCAATTTCTACTGACAAGCTACAAAGTACTTTCAGATGGCCTAAGGGGTAAAAATTTGCTTTTCACTCCGGGCCCCAAGAGGAAGGTAAGTAATAACCAATGCTAAAATTCTCTCTCTGAACAATAGCAAAACCTGTACAGCATCTGCAGGCAGACTATGATTAAAAGACTGCATAGCAATGAATTTACCGCCACATTACAAAAATGTGTTTACAAAGTAAACTTTTCCTGTAAGAGCGCGCACTTTGCATAGCGTCCTCGACACCCTGAGATATGCTACATATGGATCAGGAGCTGGTACTCACATTAGGGCTACAGCTTCACAGGCATAATTAAAGTGTATGTAAACCAGTGGCGGCTGGTTCTTAAATTTTTTTTGGGGGGGTGCAAACAAACTGGTAAAAAAAAAAAACATAAATTGCAGCCACTGTGCCCATCAAACGGAGCCACTGTGCCCATCATGCGCAGCCCCTGTGCCCATCAAACGCAGTCACTGTGCCCTAAAACGCAGCCACTGTGCCCATCAAACACAGCAACTGTGCCATCAATTGCCGCCACTGTGCCATCAAATTCAGCCACTGTGCCCATCAAACGCAGCAACTGTGCCATCAATTGCTGCCACTGTGCCATCAAATGCAGCCATTGTGCCCATCAAACTCAGTCACTGTACCCATAAATTGCAGATACTGTGCCCATCAATTGGTGCCACTGTGCCAAACGCAGCCACTGTGCCCATCAAACGCAGCTACTGTGCCATCATTTGCTGCCACTGTGCCATCAAATGCAGCCACTGTGCCCATCAAACACAGTCATTGTACCCATAAATTGCTGCCAGTGTGCCCATCAATTTCCGCTACTGTGCCCATCAAATGCTGCCAGTGTGCATCTGCTGCCCGCCCGGCACTTTCCTTGTCTTGATGTGGCAGCGGGGTAACGGCAATGTCCTCCACGCTCCTCGATGACTTCTACCGTCCTCTCTTACCCTCCTCTGCCTGTTATTTCAGCCAATCAGGTGACAGGTAATAGACCTGAGCACCTGATTGGCTGGGAGGCGGTTCAGTGTTAGGAAAGAAAATATTCATTTGCTTTCCTAAAACAACGATGAGTGAACAGAGAGCGCCCCAGCATGATCATCTCTGCGGTTTTTATTTTTTGCGCTATAAACAAAAATAGAGCGACTATTTTGAAAAAAATTCAATATTTTTTACATTTTGCTATAATAAATATCCCCAAAAAAGATATAAAAAAACATTTTTTTCCTCAGTTTAGGCCGATACGTATTCTTCTACATATTTTTCGTTAAAAAAAAATCGCAATTAGCGTTTATTGATTGGTTTGCGCAAAATTTATAGCGTTTACAAAAAAGGGGGTCGTTTTATGGCATTTTTATTAATTTTTTTTTTTACTAGTGGCGGCGATCAGCGTTTTTTTTTCGGTACTGCGATTATGGCGGACACATCGGACACTTTTGACACATTTTTGGGACCATTGGCATTTTTATAGCGATCAATGCTATAAAAATGCATTGTATTAATATAAAAATGCCATTGGCAGTGAAGGGGTTAACACTAGGGGGCAGGGAAGGGGTTAAGTGTGTTCCTGCTTGTGTTCTAACTGTATGGGGGGTGGACTCACTAGGGGAAATCACTGATCTTCTGTTCATACATTGTATGAACAGAAAATCAGCGTTTCCCCCGCTGACAGGAAAGAGAGCTATGTGTTTACACACACAGCTCCCGTTCCCCGCTCTGTAACGAGCGATCGCGTGTGCCCGGCGGCGATCGTACCCGGCGGGCACGCGCGGGACTCGGTAGCGTGCGGGGGGCGCGCGCGCGGGCAGCCGGCGGTGCGCACGCGCCCCCTAGTGGCCGAAAAAGAGAGGACGTAGAGATACGTGCTCCCGCGAGACAGAGCCACCGTCCCGCAGTAATATGCCGGCAGCCGGTCGGCAAGCAGTTAATGATCAGCTTTTGTTTCTTCATGCAAAACCCCTATCCAAAAGGAAAAAAACTACTGTAACAAATTATATATTGTGTACTGGAGTTTAGCTTCAGTTTGTTAGTGTATCTAAATCTGCTATACATTAAGACCCCTTTCACCGCATTGAGGTGCTTTTAGGCCCTGCCCTATCGTAGATTCCTGCCATTACTAGTAAAAAAAAAAAATAATGCCGTAATTCTATCCCCTATTTTGTAGACGCTACAACTTTTGTGTACACCAATTAATATACACTTTTTGCAGGTTTTTTTTTTTTTTACCAAAAATATGTAGAAGAATACTAATCGGCCTAAACTGAGAAAAAATTATTATCATTTTTTTTTTAATTGGGATATTTATTATAGCAAAAATATTGTGTTTTTTTCAAACTTGTCACTCTTCTTTTGTTCATAGCGCAAGAAATTAAATATGCAGAGATGATCTAATGTGACAGCGCCAAAAGCTGAAAAATGGCTTGGGTAGGAAGGGGGTTTAAGTGCCCTGTATTGAGGTAGTTAAGAACCTTAACACAATATGGTTGCTGTAAGTCAAACCTTCTAACCACTTGCCTATCAGGCACTAGTGTTGAGCAGAATATGCCATATTCGAATTCGCGATATATCTCGAATATATAGTCGAATATTCGACATATATTCGCTAAATACGAATATTCGTGATATTTTTTGGAAATGAAATGATTGCGAATTTTCGCTATCGCGAATCGCGAATCGCGAATCGCGAATTGCGAATTGCGAATTGCGAATATTCGAGAAATGCGGAATGGAGCATTCTGATTGGCACAGAATATTCGTGATATATTGCAATATAAAATAATTGCGAATATTCGAGAAATGCGGAATGGAGCACTCTGATTGGCTCAGAATATTCGTGATATATTACAATACACAATAATTGCGAATATTCGGCAAATGCGGAAGGAGCACTCTGATTGGCTCAGAATATTCGTGATATATTACAATACACAATAATTGCGAATATTCGAGAAATGCGGAAGGAGCACTCTGATTGGCTCAGAATATTCGCGATATATTACAATACACAATAATTGCGAATATTCGGCAAATGCGGAAGGAGCACTCTGATTGGCTCAGAATATTCGCGATATATTACAATACACAATAATTGCGAATATTCGAGAAATGCGGAATGGAGCACTCTGATTGGCTCAGAATATTCGTGATATATTACAATACAAAATAATTTCGAAATTTCGAGAAATGCGGAATGGAGCACTCTGATTGGCTCAGAATATTCGTGATATATTACAATATAAAATAATCGCGCGATATCGCTATTGCCGAATAATCGCATTGCGATTTTTTCGGCAATATAAAATGAGCGCTGCAGCTACTCGGCCCAAGGTCTCTAATCATACCAGCAATGCTTTTAGACGTCGATGGGGATCTCTAGGATGTGATCTGTTCTAAAAAAAAATTGAAAACATTCGAATATTCGAAATAGCGAATATTCGCCGCGATATTCGCGATATTCGCGAATACTCGAATATGCAATATTCGTAGCGAATATTCGCAATGCGAATATTCGTGAGCATCATTATCAGGCACCGTAAACCTCCCTAAAAGCATATATTTTTTGAAAGCAGAGGGCCAGATTCAGATACAATTAGATTTGCGTAGAGTATCAGAAATACACTACGCCGCCGTATTTTACCTGGCTCTACGTGGAATCCCGGGAGATTTTGTCCAGTAAACGACGGCGGCGTAGTGTGTTTCTCCCGGCGCAAGCCATCTACGTGAGTAGGGGCGTGAAGCATTTAAAATAGGCGCGTTCCCGCGGCGATCGAACTGCGAATGCTCCGTTAAGAAATTTCCCGCCGTGCATTGCGCAAAATCACGTCGTTACGTCATTTTTTCTTGAGTAGCGTCGTTTACGGACATTCCTATTCCCGAACGAGTTACGTAAAAAAAAAAAATAATAATTTAAATTCGACGCGGGAACGACGGCCATACTTAACATTGGCCAAGCACCGTTAGACCAGAAAAAAGCTGGTCTAACAGAACGTAGAAAAAAATAGACGAAAGCGATTGCGAAGACCGCTCGTATCTTCGTGGATCGCCGTAAAAACTCATTTGCATATCCCGACGCTGAAAACGTCGCGGACTCCTCCCAGCGGCCGCAAAAATATTGCAGCGTAGATCCGAAGGCTTACAAAGACGTAAGCCTCTCGGATCGAAGCCCGAAGCCGCCGTATCATGGTTTGAGGATTCAAACTAGTGATACGGCGCGCAAAATTTGAAATTACTCCTGTCTAACACCAGTTAGACAGGCGTAATTTCTCTGTGAATCTGGGCCAGAGTCTCTAGAGAAAAACATTTTTAAATGGGCCTTGTATCAGACACAGGGCGACTAATACCTGTGGATGCAACAATTTTATTGTACCAACGTCCCTATAGTATGAAAATGGAAATTAATCTAGGCTAATAAAGTAGACTTTTGACGGTACAGTTAATCAGAGGCAAGAGGCAAGCACTGCATTCAGCAAGCTATTGCTTCCAACGCTGCGTCGGCGTGGGGTATTTTTCGAAAGCGCAGGCCGGCGTAGGTGGAAGTGGGCGTGACCCTGTGCAAATGATAGTCCGAGCATGGTGGAGTGTTTTACGCCCGGCGTATCACGAACTGCTCATGCGCCGTGACGTTGCCGTGACGTGGACGCATGAAACAGCACCCTTATGTGCATGCTCACAACCACGCCGGCACAACTGCCTAAGCTACGCTGGATCACCACCCACGCTGTGAATGTAATGTACGCTCAATACGCCGGCCTGTGTTCTCTGGTGCAGACTTTTGCATGTCTGTTGCCGGGTTGCACCTCATCTATGTGGAATAACTTTAAGCCGGACGTACAACTTATGCGCACCTCGTGTAGCATGCGTCGGGCGCACGTACGTTCGTGAATCGCTGTATTTCCCTCATTTGCATGTTTGAATGCCTAATCAATGGGAGCAGCAACATGCGTCCAGACGAAAAGTGTGCCCACGCTACGCCGGCGTATGTAAGCTACGTCGGTGTAGGGTGGCCAGTTTTTAGGCGGATGTTGGTTTGTGGGTCTGGCGCACTAAATAACTTGTAGTGCAAGCAAACATAATATTATACCCACATTGTTGGGGTAAAATATAAATGGTTGGGTTACATTGAGTAAATATATACCAAACATGTCAAGCCTTAAAAAAGCCTTATTTTTATTTTTTTATTGCACTTTTCATTAAAATTATACCTTTTGAAGGTTCTTGTTAACTCTCTCTCTGTTATGGTGTGACAACTCCTGATTGGGCTTCTGTGTTTTTATCTTGTCACATGCCCCCTGGTGGAAGATAAAAGCAGCCATGCCGCAACACATTGCCTAGGCATGGTCTACCACTGTCACTATCATGAAGCCGCCATGAATGAAAGCCAGGAGGCTAAAGTGTTAAGTATGCAAGATACAGTATTGGTGGAACCCCCCCCCCTGTGAGGGCTACTGATGCGTTTGTGAACTTTTTGTGCTTTTAAATAAAAGTGGGCTACCAGGCCCTTAAAAACTCAGTTCTGGACTGGCGTACTCACTAAAAACGCACCTACTGCTGGAGTTTGATCACCCCAATCTTACAATATATATATATATATATATATATATATATATATACACAGTATATATGGTAACTGCTTATAATATAAAGTGCTTAGTGATTTAGAAAATTAAACATTGATTAATTTAGTGCAGGGGTCTCCAAACTTTTCAAACAAAGGGCCACTTTATTGTCCTTTAGACTTTAGAAAGGGCTGGATTGTGGCCAGTGGGTGCAGAAAATGTCCAGGGCCCAGCACCAGTAAGAATAAATGTGGCCTCAGGGTTGGTGGTCAGTAGGAGGTGGAGTAGGGCCCCTATCAGTAGGAGAAATAGTATCCCATCATTGATATCAGTAGAAGAAATAGTGCCATCTTGTTGGTGTAGGGGAAAGGACTAGTGCATCATATCAGGCCCCAAGGGCCGCATAAAGGCTAGCAAAGGGCCACATCTGGCCCTTGGGCCACAGTTTGAAGACCCCTGATTTAGAGTTTAGCTCTACTACTTTACTCATTAACAAACAACAGTTTTTTTTGCATACGGTCCCTTTATAGAAATTATTCCTGTAGTATTATTATTTTATCCTGTGTGCTTATCTTGCCAGCATACCTCTGGCCTACCTGCCATCGGAATTGTCACCTTGATGATTTTATAAATTGGTCCCAAAGAACTTACTGAGATCAGGGATCATGTATAGCTCCCAATGTGGAGAGAGGCTCGCCAATCAATTAGTGAGAACAGTTGTCTCTCCTCTCTGCTCCGTCCACACCATATCCTCCTGAACTTCATGATGAAGACATTCCCTGGTAGTTAGCATTTTGTCCCCTCTAATTTTTATCTGTATTGATTGTAAGTCACATGGCTGATTTCCTATTTAGGCTGTGATGAAACACCTGCGAGGTACGTTTTCTAATTTAGCAGTCCAGAGGATATAAATGTGCTGTGTGGCTACAGTTCCCATCAATAAGGGCTGCTTCACAGCATCCTTAATTATTTCACTCCTGGAGAGAATCTGAGATAAAGGGAAACATTAGAGAAAAATGCCTGCACAGGATGATATCATAGGGATGTGTCTGGGTTTAGGGCCTGCTTTAGGTTCTCCGGAGTCCAACATTTTCCTCATCAATGAAAGAAGTACTGAGCATTCTTCTTGTAGGTTCAGGAGCTATACGACTTTGCAAAAGCTGTTTGAATTACCTTGTATTATTATTATTATTATTATTAATATGCATGATTTATAAAGTGCCAACAGTTTATTTTTCTCCTTTTTTTTTCAAATGTGGGTTTACTGTTGGATGCAATATGTGTATGATAACTGTATCTGGAAAAATATGAATGTGTAATTTGTATTAGTGCAAGGAAAATCAATAAAAAAATACCCTTTATTTACCCATCATATTACACAACGGGTGCCCAACCTTTTCAAGAGCAAGTGCCACTTAAGCGACTTGGTAACCGGTTGCGGGTCACAATGAGCAGAGCGGGTGGATGGCAGCCTACTTGGCTCTCAGCACACCAGACTCGCAGGTAACAGAAGTCTATGGCTCAGTGCAGGTAACCCTCCAGTGCACTTCTCCGCACCTCTGGATACGTTTGAAAGTAGCCAGTATGACAATAATCAAGTAGCCATAATCTAAAGGTTGTTGGTCTTGGGAGGCACCACCAAAAAACATCCAGTTTGTACAGTATCTGCGTGACTAGTAAAAACTCCCAAGCCGGCTTTAGGACAACCCACCTTTCGCAGATACTTACTATTTCTGCAGTGCCCACCCTTTTTTAAGCCAATTAGAGCTTAAGCTATAATCATGTGCTTAAAAAAATCCTATTGAAATCCATGCATGTAGATTAGGGGCCAGGCACATGGATTAGGGGGCCTGCCCTAGGCTGTTTATTGGCGCCAAAGTGAGTGGACTGTTGCATGGGTGATTGGTGTCTCTGTGCTGTTAGGGAAAGAACCAGTTAGCACTAAAATATATTTTTTGAATGTGAGAAGTTAGTTCCTGTCTGGCAAGAGGTATTTAAAGGGACACTAAAGGTTTAAATAAAATAACAAATAACAAACATGTCATACTTACCTCTGCTGTTCAGCTCGTTTTGCACAGAGTGGCCCCAAACCTTGTCTTCTGGGGTCCCTCGGTGGCTGTCTCGGCTCTTCCCCACATCAACTAACCCCCCTGGGAAGCATTTTCCCAAGGGGGTTACCTTGCGGGCGCACTCTAGAGTCCTGCATTCTGCGTCCATAGCTACCAACTACAGGACTCGGCCCCGCCTCCGGCACTCTCTTCATTGGAGTTGATTGACATTAGTGCGAGCCGAAGGCTACGCTGCTATCAATCTATCCAATGGAGACCCGAGAAGAGACGAGAAGCCTGGCCGAGAAGTCAGCACGTTCACGACGTGGGACTTTCGAGGGCTCAGGTAAGTAAACAGGGGGGGGAGGCTGGGGGGCCTGCAAGCATCGGATGTGAGAAAAAAAACGCAAAAACACAAAGCTTTACAACCCCTTTAACTTGTCTACTAAATTGGTTGGTAAACCGGTTAACCTGACCTGGGCAAATTGCCCCCTCTTTACTGCTATTTCTGACCTTCCATATTTTTGGAAGAAGTTAATTTGCACGATTTGTGTTGCCATGCAATTGGCAATTGCATTCGACTGGAAATCCATGGAGTTTCCCTTTCTGCAAGTAATTTTTAGAGAAGATGCCATTATGCTAATGTGAAAAATATTTCATACTTTCTATGACTCCATATCTCGTTTTGATGATAAATGGGACTCCTGGTTCTTATATATTCTTTTTGCCACAGATTGACCACTATGGTCCATGATTCCTCTTCTGATTTATATTAAGCCTCCAATTTTATTATATACCATCTTCCTTATGTTCAAATTATGTAACTATATGGCAATTTTCATTCTACATGTGCTTTACAACAGTACCATTTATTATTATTTATTTTATTTTGAACTGTATTCTTTTCGTTTTTACCACAGCTGTCATGTAGGGTAATTAAAAAGTCACTAAAGGAAAAAAAATTGGGCTAAAATGACTGTTTTCAGGGTATAGAGACATAAAAGTTAATTGTACAGAGCCAGAGAGCCAATAGAGGGCAGTGATGGTTTGTCTAAAACCCCTCAGTAATCACACCTCCTTGATTAGTGACCACAGTGAGAAAGCTCCCAGCACTGTGGTTATAAGGAAACAGACAACCAGGAAGCGTGGAGATCAGAGCAGAATTACAGCAACATCAAAGCAAAAAACGAACAATGAGGACATGAAAACAGCACTGCAGTAAGGTAAAGGAAGCTATTTAGCTAAAAAAAAAAATCCTTTAGTGTGTGTCTAAATCTCCCTTTCCTTCCTATGAAGTATGATCCGTGCTCAGATCACTCTTCCAAGGTTACTGCCAGGTAGTGACGAAGTGATGTGATGCCTCCTCACTGACAGTTTGAGCCCTATTTTTGCTGACTACTGCATTGGCACTTCCCTGTTTGTCTGAGTGTGTCATGTTTGCTACATGTTGGGTAAATTTTGCCGCAGGAGTGAAGCATCGCAAACACTGCATGTAAACACCCCCATCCACTGCCTATTTCAACTTAAAGCGGAGTTCCACCCTTAAAACCACTTTGTTTCATCCCATCCAGCATACTGGCGTCAGCGCCAGTATGCTGTTTTTTTTTTTTTTTTTAATGCATGTACTTACTTTATAATAAATCATTTAATCTTGTGTGCACCGCGGTATGTCGCCGCTATAAGGCGTCACTCCTTCCGGAAACAGCCGATTAGCGTTCGGCTCTTCTCGGCGCCTGCGCACAGACCCAGGAGCTGACTGCGCAGGCGCCGTAAATAGCCGGTCCTAGTTCGGCTTTTTTCGGAGGGCGTGACGCCGCTATATACGGCGCCTGCGCAGTCAGCTTCTGGGTCTGTGCGCAGGCGCCGAGAAGAGCCGAGCGCTAATCGGCTGTTTCCGGAAGGCATGACGCCTTATAGCGGCGACATACCGTGGTGCGCACAAAATTAAATGATTTATTATAAAGTAAGTACATGCATTAAAAAAAAAAAAAACAGCATACTGGCGCTGACGCCAGTATGCTGGATGGGATGAAGCAAAGTGGTTTTAAGCGTGGAACTCCGCTTTAAGGTGGATTGTTTGCGGATGGCAAACACGCCCCTAAACTGCATGGAAATGAAGTCTAATGCCCCGTACACATGATCGGAATTTTCAATGGACTTTTACCATTGGATTTTTTGATTTTAAATGGGTTTATGCTTTCATACTCCAGTGTGAACGAGGCCTAATCTAATTGAAGTAAAAAAAAAAAAAAATATGTCTTCTGCCCTGCTAAATGAAGGACTGTGCTGTAAGGCAGAGCTGTGTAAACCTTAGAACTGAATAGACAGTTGTCATGAAGTGCTAACATGAGACACGTTGATAGGGGAAGAGTACAGAGTGACAAAAAAGAGATTTATTGTCTCTTAAACAGAACCGTGGGAGAGAAGATTAGGGCCAGGACACCATTAGGTTGATGCAAAGTTAATTGTCAGACTCTGAGGCCGCGTACACACGGCAGAGAACCTCGACGGGCAGAACACATCGTTCCGCCCGTCGAGGTTCCCTGCCGGCCGTTGAAATCGGCGACCCGCCCGTCGGGAATGGCAACCAGCCATTCATCCAGGCGGGCCGTCGAGCAAATAGAGAGCGTGCTCTCTATTTCTGCTCGATGGGCTTCCCGACGGGATGCTCGCCGAGAGCGTACACACGGCCGAGGTCCTCGCTGGAATGCAGCTTCCAGCGAGGTTCTCGCTGGTTTCCAGCGAGAACCTCGGTCGTGTGTACGCCGCCTGAGTTTTTTTCCTCAGTTTAGGTCGATATGTATTATTCTACATATTTTTGGTAAAAATAATCGCAATAAGCGATTATTGATTGGTTTGCGCAAAAGTTATAGGGCCAGATTCACATACACTTAATATTGCACTGCGTAATCGAAATACTCTACGCTGCCGTATTTTACCAGGCTCTACACCGAATTCTGGTAGATTTTTGCCCGTACGCTACGGCGGCGTAGTCTATTTCTCTCCGCGTAAGCGAAATACGCGATTAGGGGGCGTGAAGCATTTAAATTAAGCGCGTCCCCGCAGCGATCGAACTGCGCATGCTCCGTTCAGAAATGTCCCGCCGTGCACCTCGTTACGTCATTCGTTGTTTGAGTAGCGTCGTTTACGAACATTCCTATTCCCGGACGACTTACGTAAAAAATAATAAAAGACGTCGGAAAACGTAGAAATTCGATGCGGGAACGACGGCCATACTTAACATGGGCTGTCTAATATTAGAGCAGCAAAAAGCTGGTATAGTGTTACGCATAAAAAAGACGACTAAAGGTGCCGTAAGAGATTGCGTTCGAAGATCGTAATTTCGGGGATCGCCGGCAAAAGCTCATTTGCATACCCCGACACGGAAAACGACGGGAAGTCCACCCAGTGGCCGCAATTTTATTGCATCGTAGATCCGAAGGCGTACGAACACGTAATCCAGTCGAATTGAAGCCCGCAACTGTCTATTCATGGTTTGAGGTTTTCGACTAGCTAAAAAACGCGCGTAATTTGAAATTACTCCAGTCTAACACCAGTTAGACAGGAGTAAGGGCTCTGTGAATCTGGCCCATAGTGTCTACAAAATAGGGCATAGTTTTATGGCATGTTTATTAGGGCTGTTACTGATCAAAATTTTTGTGTTCGATTAATCGTTTTATTTTTTAATTGATTAATCGAATAATTTCGATTAATTATAACGCACATACAGATCCAACTACTTTTAGCTGATCTCTTGCAGGCTGATTCCCAGTGCAGCTCCCAACCACTGGAAAAATGGATAGCAGGATACAAAAAACACACAAAGGCAGCGCTCGATGGGAATAGCATTAAAACTTTTATAGTTTTCAAGTAGGTAACCAAATAAATATTGCACTGGAGATAACATCGATGGAGCTACATAAACTGTAAAAATGGTGCGAGTAATACCAAACGGTAGCAAAGGCAGTCATAAAAACATGTACCCAAGTATGATGCTGGTATGAAAATGTGCACAAAGATACCACTGCTGAATCCAGATGAGGAGGGGTTAACATCAGTCCGTTGGCATGTAGATGTCCCGTGAAGGGAACTATCACAACTCCCAGTGGATGGTTGTAGAATCCTAGGTTGATAGAGGGAAGTGATAGAGGGAAGTGTAACAGCCCTTGCGCGTGGCAGATAGTAAGGTCCCGCCGGCATGCAGGTATGAAGGCACACTAAAGGAGCCCTTTAGATGGACACGGCAAGCCCCGCAGGTGTCAATGACATTACTCGATCTCCGACGGATCTCCCTGAAGGCCCAGAAGCCAGCGGAGAGGTGAGTACCAATCAAAAGAATTTTAATCGATCAAAAAGATTTATCGATTAGTTAAAAGTTAGTTTGCACAGCCCTAATTTTTATTAATATATTTTTTCTACTAGTTATGGCGGCGATCAGCGAATTTTGTAACGTGACTGCGACATTATCGTGGACACATAGGACACTTTTGACACCATTTTGGGACCATTGTCATTTTTACAGCGATCAGTGCTATAAAAATGCACTGCTTACTGTAAAAATTACACTGGCAGTGAAGGGGTTAACCTGTAGGGGCGCTGAAGGGGTTAAGTGTGACCTAGGAAGGGCTTCTAACTGTTAGGGGGCATGGCTTGCAGTGACACATCACTGATCGCTGTTCCCGATGACAGAGAACAGACGATCAGTGACATGTCACTAGGAAAAATGGGGAGATGTGTTTACACTGACATCTCCCCGTTCTTCAGCTCCGTGACACGATCGCGGGACACTGGCAGACATCGAGCCTGCGGGTCGCACGGGCACGGTCACGAAGCTTGCGGCTGGGTCGCGAGCACGCCGACGGCGTTGTGCATGACCAGACGGTGGCTGTGCTGTGTAAATATCTTATGCCGCATAAACACGATCACTTTTCGGCATGGAAAAAAATGAAGTTTTTCCAACTTCATCATTAAAAACGACGTTGCCCACACACCATCGTTTTCCCAAAAAATGATGAGCAAAGCCTGGTGACATACAACACGTAAGACGGCACTCTAAAGGGGAAGTTCCATTCAAGCTCCGTCTCATAACTTGCTTCTGAGCATGTGCGGGTTTAAAATGTCGTTTTTAACGTAGTTTTAGCTCATACACGGTCATTTTTTACAACCCGAAAAACAAAAATTTTAAAAACGACGTTAAAAAATGAAGCATGCTCAAATTTTTTTTTTGGTAGTTTTTCATTTTTAATGACGTTTTTTAAAAACGTTGTTTTTTTTCATGCCGAAAAGTCATCGTTGGCATGTAAGCTTCCTTATATGTATTTCATCTGAGTATTTAGCAGTCTGCCCTGAGCTCAGGGTTAACATGTTCAACTCCTTTCTCATTCCACCTTTGTATCGGAATTGCTTTCAGATTATCAATTTTTTTTAATTTTCATGTAAGCAGTTCAGTGTTTTTTTATACCTTTTTATGTAAAAATGAATTTATTAACAGCTAACGCCAGTCATTTAATATGCCTGCCGTGCTTTTCGTCCCTAGCCTGTCTCCTTCGCTTTTTTTACCTTTTGTATTCATCTCTTATCTAAAAAAAAGACCACTACCCACACTTACTCATTAGAGGGAAATTTCCGAACAATGAACGTGCGGCTATGAATTATCATTTTAAGGCTCTAATCAATTCTTCCTGACATTGGACTTGTATTACAATGTATTTCAAAGACATCAGTCAGCCGGACGCGTTCTCCCAGTGCGTAAAGAGCAACGTATGCAAAATATAATATGGTAATCATCGGTAAAGGCAAATTCGAATATTGTTTTAGGAATTATCTCCCACATTAAGAGCTGGTAGAGATAACTGTTCAAAAATAATTTCCTTCCCCCCCCCCCTAGTAGTCAATAGTATAAATTTCCTTGGGGTGTTACAGTAATATATCTGGCTGGGAAAAGAAAAAAAAATTCTCATTTTTAATACAGATCCCAATTTCAATTAATAAGGGCAGCACAATGAAGCTAATTTCCATCTTTTGTGCATTGTTTTAAATGACGGGCGGTGAGATGGAAGTGTTACATTGTAATTTTAATATATGTGTATGGAGGCGGACAGCGATGGAGGTGCGTCACTTTAATTAAGTGGAGGGTATTAAAGGAATCATTCATTTTCATTTTTTTGTGAATTAATTGGACTGGAGCGATTCACAGGGAAATAGCGTTCAGCAGTGCCCAATAGCTGGAGACCAAATGGGTGATAGAAGATTGACAGCTGCAAGCATGGGTGGTCACTTGTATACACGGAACATATAATGAAGTACTGGGCCAAACTGTACAAAACAAATAATTATGGACATAGGGCTGGAAGATCTGATTCTGTACACAACTTATGTGCCACTAATGTGCTCAATGTGAGCCACGGAAACAAATGTCAATAGGGTTAGAATCAACCTGCAAAGTGCACAATGGCAACAAGTGAGGCGGCGTACACACGTACGAGAACCTCGACAGGCGGAACACATCATTCCGCCCGTCGAGGTTCTCGGCCGGCCGTCAGAATCGGCGACCATCCCGTCGGGAAAGGCGACCAGCTATTAATCCCGACGGGCCGCCGAGAAAATAGAGAACCTGCTCTCTATTTTCTCTCGGCGGCTTTCCCGACGGGATGCTCGTCGAGGTGTACACACGGCCGAGGTTCTCGGCAGAATGAGGATCCCAGCGAGCTTCTCGCTGGTTTCTGCCGAGAACCTCGGCCGTGTGTACGGGGCCTGAGTGTGTTTCATGGCATGTGGCTGGATAACATACATTATTAGGTACAAGTTGAGAAATTGGGATTTAAAGCGGAAGTTCGGCCGTTTTTTTTTTTTTTTAAAGCCAGCAGCTACAAATACGGCAGCTGCTGACTTTTAAAAAATGGACACTTACCTGTCAGCATGCCCGCAATATCATCAGCCGAGGCTGAGCAATCACTCGGTCCTCGACTGCTTCCGCCGCCATCCTCGGTGAGGGAATCAGGCAGCGAAGCCTTGCGGCTTCACTGCCCGATTCCCTACTGCGCATGCGCGAGGATCATGGCGCTCCGTCACTGGTCCCTGCTCTTTCCTGGGAACAGTGTTTCCCAGAAGACAAGGGGGGGGTGGTTGACATCACAGGCTGGATTCCCCGTGGGGATCCAAACCCAGAAGTGGTGCAAATACCTGTCTCAGGTATATGTTTACATATGAGATCATCTCTCATTGGCCGCACAGATCACGCTGTAAATAGCCGCTGTGATTGGCTATTCACCGCGATCTGTCTTTGGCTGTGTCCGAGGGAACGCCAAAAGGGGCGGACGAGAAAACTCGTCCAGTCAGAGATTCAGGGCTGCGCTGCGGCCGTACAAACTCGTACGGCCGTCAGTAAGTGGTTAACCAAGGGATGTGGTGCTAATACTAAGTTGGTTTTCCCATGGTCATAAAGCTTTTTTTTTTTATACATTATTAGGATTTTTGTTTTGTCTTTTAGTTTTTTTTAATACTTCTTTCTTTTTGTATAAGACACTCAGGTTTCTAACTTCAGCTTGTTCAATTAAGCTTTGAGGGAAAAAAATGGTTTCTATGCAGAGCGACACCAGATTTTGCACTCTTCAGTTTTAGTAAATCAATGCCGAAGTTACATTTCCTAAGTTACTATTGGGTGGAATTACTAGGGCAATATCCTGCGCACTTTGCAAGTGCAGCTGCACTCATTTTCCCCAGAGCTTAGTGAATGTAGTAAAGCTCTGCTGATTTCCATCATCTAATCATGTGCAAGCAAAAATAAATGCTGTTCCTTTTATTTTCCTTGTACTAATTGGATATTCTTTACAAATTGAAGCATCACCACATCAACTAAGCTCTGGGGAAAATGGGTACAATTGCACCTGCAAAATGCATAGTCTATTTGCCTTTAGTAAATCCACCCCATTGTGTCTGGGCATATTCAGACATCTTTATACTCGCCTTACCTGCAATTCCTCACTGCTCCTCCATATCCTCTGAGATTAGTTTTATTGACGACCTGAGTGATGTATCTCTCCCAGTCATGTGATGTTGTCATATGACTCTCAGTTATGTGTCGAGGGTAGTGGTTACCTGCTAGGCATGGACACCATTACAGGTGTGCCGCCCAATAGGCATGTAATTTGTTATATATACATTGTGTTTCTTAACCATTTTCTATGTATCGTATGTTTTGTTTACCTGCTGCCATCTAGTGACCTTTTGTGGTAATGCACAGTTTCTGTATTTTCTTTGTCTGATCTATTACACACTTTCTTTCTGTGTAATGCTCCACCCCTTCTTCCTGACTTTCTTCTTCCTCTGTCATGGCTGAAGCTATAGACCACATGTAACAAGGGCACATGTATTCTGCATTGTAAGCTACAGGCAGTATCATCTTTTGACCGCACAACCTGTTCATCTGCTGTAACCTGTCATCTGATGTATTCTGATATTTGGATTAAATCAACTTCTGTGAATAGAATCGGTATTGGTGAGTTCAAGCTATCTGATAAGGATTGTCCTCAGTTATTATATATGCTTATACAGGCCAGGCATAGAGGTCTCACAAGAGATAAATCGCTTCACAACTATGGGAGTCAGAATAACAGGGGAGCAGGTCACATGCTCCTCCATTACTGAAAGTGCTGGGTATTATTTCTTAGCTGCAAAGGAGCTGCAAGTGAGTGTAGGTAAACAAGGTATATGAGGGTTGAGGGAAATGAGGGTCCAGAGAGCCACAGACACTGATAGTGTCTTTTAAAATGATATATCCAGAGAAATTATAAATCTATGGTAAGCTATTGCAGATAATGCCTGCTTTAAAGGCTACTCCTGTCTGTCTAAAACTGTAGAATGTGTAACTACAATATGTCACTGTTCTAATACCACATTGGGGTAGATTTACTAAAGTTGGTAGCCAATCAGCCTCTTTCTTCAGCTTGTTCAATGGCAATAAAACCTGAAAGCTGATTGGTTCCGATGCAGAGGTGAGGCCTAATTTTGCACCCTCCAACTTTAGTAAATAAACCCCATAGAGTTTTGTTTGTGAATTTAAGATGGACTTACTGAGAGCTTTAAATTGCAGATTTTTTTATGGGCGGTAAAGTCCTAGAAAAAACATGTATGAAAGGTCCTGGTACTCCAAATGCTAACTAAGGAAAATAACAGAACTTTGATATACAGGTTCCATCTCAAAAAATTAGAATATCATTAAAAAGATAATTTATTTCAGTAATTCAATTTAAAAAAGTGAAACTCATATACAATGCTGTTAAAAGTATTTGCCCCCTTTCTGTTTTTTTTTTTGCCTATTTGTCAGACTTAAATGACTCAGATCATCAAGCAGATTGTATTATTACACAAAGATAATCTGAGTAAATACAAAATGCAATTTTTAAATAATAGTTTAATTTATTAAGGCAAAAAAGCTGTCCAACCCTGCCTGGCTTTATGTGAAAAAGTAATTGCCCCCTAAACCTGATAACTGGTTGTTCCACCCTTGTCGGCAACAACTGCAATCAATCGTTTGTGATAACTGGCAGTGAATCTTTCACATTGCTTGATTGCTTGATCAATTTTGGCCACCTCTTCTTTGCAGAATTGTTTTAATTCAGCCATATTGGAGGGTTTTTCAGCATGAATGGCCTGTGTAAGGTCATGACACAGCATCTCAATTGAATTTAAGTCTGGGCTTTGACTAATCTTCTCCAAAACCTTTGAATCATTTGGAGGTGGACTTGCTGTGTTTCGGATTAATGTCCTGCTGCATAACCCAAGTGCACTTGAGCTTGAGGTCACAAACTGATGGCCGGACGTTCTCCTTTAGGATTTTCTGGTAGAGCTCAGAATTTATGGTTCCATCAATTATGAAAAGTCGTCCAGGTCCTAAAGCTGTAAAGCAGCCCCAGATAATCACACTACCACCACCATGTCTGACTGTTGGTATGATGTTCTTGTTATGAAATGCTGTTTTTTTTTTTTTTTTTTGCCAGATGTAACGAGACGCACACTTTCCAAAATGTAAAATTGTTGTCTCATCAGGTCCACAGAATATTTGCCTAAAAGTCTTGGGGATAATTAAGATGTTGTTTGGTAAATGTGAGATAAGCCTTTGTGTTCTTTTTGGTCAGCAGTGGCTTTGGCCTTGGAACTCTCCCATGGAAGCCATGTTTGCCCAGCGTCTTTCTTACTGTTGAGTCATGAACACTGATCTTACCTGAGGCAAGTGAGGCCTGCAGTTTTCTAGATGTTGTTCTGAGTTATTTTATGACCTCCTGGATGAGTCTTCGTCATCCTCTTGGAGTAATTTGTGTAGGCTGGCCACCCCTGGGAAGGTTCACCACTGTTCCAAGTTATCTCCCTTTGTAGATAATGGCTCTTCCCGTGGTTCACTGGAGTTCCAATCCTTAGAAATGGCTTTGAAACCCTTCCTAGACTGATACATGTGTGTTTCTAATCTGTTCTTTGATTTTTTTAGATTGTGGCATGATGTGTGGCTTTTTGTGATCTGTTAGCGTGCTTTACTTTTTCAGACAGCTTCTATTTGTGTAGTTTCTTGATTCAACAGGTCTGGCAGTAATCAGGCCTGGGTGTGGCAAGTGAAATTGAACTCAGCATTCCAAAAAATTGTGGTTAATCACAGCATTCATGATTTAGCATGGGAGGGGGAAATTACTTTTTCACAAAGGGCCAGGCAGGTTTGAACAGCTTTTTCCCCTTAATAAATGAAGTAATCATTTAAAAACTGCATCTTGGATTTATTCGGGTTATCTTTGTGTAATATTAAATTTTTTTGATGATCCGAATCATTTAAGTGTGAGAAATATGCAAACAAATAAAAAATCAGAAAGAAATACGTTTTCTCACAACTGTACATAGATCACCCAGAGGAGAATGTTGTTTTTTCTCAACAAAAGTGGAGTTACTCTTTAAGGTGACTCTGTCTCCTAAAAAATGTGAAGCTGCTAACAGGTATAAAGTACAAACACCTAGAATGTGAAGGTTTTGGATGCATTTTGACTTCAACACTTTGAGCTTTAGCCATTCAAACCAGTCTTGTGTATAGTTAATAATTAGTTATAATACAAAATGGCAGTTTTATATGCTATATTATAAATTTTACTTAAAGAGGCATTTTCCTTTAAACACTTGCCGACCAGCCGCTGTCATTATACTGCGGCAGGTTGGCTCTTTTCAAACAAATAAACGTAGCTGTGTATAGCCACCGGAGGCACACACCGGCCACCTGCTGTCCACCGGCCACCTGCGATCGTGGGAAAGAGAGCCAGATTGGAGATCTGTCAATGTAAACAGACAGATCCCCGTTCTGACAGGGTAGGATAGAGATCTGCTATTCCTAGTGATTAGGAACAGCGATCTCTTTCCTCCTCTAGTCAGTCCCCTTCTCCCACAGTTAGAACACATCCAGGGAACACACATTTAACCCCTTGGTCGCCCCCTAGTGTTAACCCCTTCCCTGCCAGTGACATTTACACATTAATTAGTGCATTTTTATATAAATGTCAATGGCCCCAAAAAAGTGATAAAAGTGTCCGATCTGTCCGCTGCAATGTCAGGCCGCGTACACACGACCAGTTTCCTCAACAGAATCCATCAAGAAACTTGGTGGGAGAGCTTTTTTGCAGAGGAAACCGGTCGTGTGTATGCTTTTCATTGAGAAAACTGTCGAGGAACTCGACGAGGAAAAAAGAGAGCAAGTTCTCTTTTTCCTCGACGTGAGTCTCAATTTCCTTGTCGTGTTCGTCGGGCTGGTTTTCGACGAGAAACACATTGGTGTGTATGCTTAGAAACCCGCGCACCTTCGGTAAAAGTAGCATTTGTAATGGAAATAGCACATTTGTCACGCTGTAACAGACTGAAAAGTGCAAATGTCTCTTACCAAACTTTTACCTAACACGCAGTAACATGAGATTAGCAAAAGCAGCCCCAAGGGTTGTGCCAGTGGAATCAAACTTCCCCTGCTGCCGTATGTGTTGAAGTCACCGCGCTTGAGAACGAGGAGATTTGGTCTTGACAGTGTGTACGCAAAGACAGCTTGTCAAGTTTCTCGATAAGCCTAACAAGGAACTCGTCGAGGAAAATGATGTGTCTTTTCTGACGAGTTCATCGGTCGTGTGTACGAGGCCTCATAGTCCCACGCAAAAAATCACAGATCGCTGTCATTTCTAGTACACAAGAAAAAATAATAAAAATACAATAAAAATGCCATAACTTTTTCCCCTATTTTGTAGATGCCCTAACTTTTACGCAAACCAATCAATATATGTGTATTGCAATTTTTTTACCAAAAATATGTAGAATAATACATATTGACCTAAACCAGGGTTCTCCAAAATGCGGCCCGGGGGCCGGAAGCGGACCTTTGCTAGCCTTCATCCGGCCCTTGGCCAGTATTGCTTCAAACGATATGAGGCACTATTCTCAAAAGCAACAACAATGAGACAACATTTCTTAGACTAATAGCAATGATGGAGCACTATTCCTCCTCCTACTGCCCACCAACACTGGGACCATGTTTATTCTCACTGATGCTCAGCCCTGGGGCATTTTCTATCCTGACTGGTCAGAATCTGGCCCCTGTGAAGTATGAAAGACCGTAAACTGGCCCTTTGCTTAAAAAGTATGGAGACCCCTGGCCTAAACTGATGAAGAATTTATTTTATTTTTCATTAAGACCCCTTTCACACTGAGGAGTTTTTCATAGCGCAGCTATACTGCCTGAAAAACTCCTGCCCAGCAATCTCAATGTAAAAGCCAGAGGGCTTTCACACTGAGGCGATGCGCTGGCGAGAGAGAAAAAAATCTCCTGTCAGCAGCATCATTGGAGCAGTGAGAGGAGCGGCATGTATACCGCTCCTTCATCGCACCTTCCCATTTAAAACAATGGGAAACTGCACCTCTGCGGTATTAACCCTTTATCGGCCGCTAGCTGGTGTTAATACTGCACCGCTATCGGCCGATTCCTGCGACAACTCCGACGGTATAGCGCCGCTATTTTTGGCGGCGCTATACCGCCACCGCGGCTAACGCACCAGTGTGAAAGAGGCTTTATTATAGCAAAAAGTAAAAAATATATATATATATATTTTCAAAATTACAGCTCTATTTTTGTTTATAGCACAAACAATTAAAACCACAGAAGTGATCAAATACCACCAAATGAAACCTTTATTTGTGGGGAAAAATGACATCAATTTTGTTTGGGTACAACTTTGCACGACCGCACAATTGTCAGTTAAAACTACGCAGTGCTGTATCGCCAAAAAATGGCCTGGTCATTAAGGGGGGAAATCTTCTGGTCTGGTTAAATAGCAGAAAAAAAGAACAGACAGAAGTAAAAACCATCATCCGTGCTTAGTTTTCTGTGCAGGTGTAGGAACTTCTGCATGAAATGCTTAATATTATTAATAATGATTTTACATTTACGTAACTTTTTTTGGTTTTAGAATTGGCAATCCCTAAAGGAAAAAAAGAGAAAAAAATTCAGGGCAAATTAGTATAATCTGTCCACTTAGTTGATAAGCCCCTCTATCGTACTTTAGTTAATATGGACAGCTGGTGGACGGAGGACTGAGATGTCTGGAGTGACAGACCGTTCCTTAGCAACCCTGCACATGACTCTTCCTGGTAACTCTTAGCAGTCCGGAGGTAAAGGTGGGAGAGGAAGGTGAAGTTCCTTCCATGGAAACATGACGTACCTGCAGAGGTAAAGTTTTCTGGAAGTTTTCAATTAGCTTCAAGATAATTAAGTAAGAAGGAAGATCTGAAACAAAGAGGAAGACAGATGGTGGTGGCTAGGGAGGTGTAATCAGCTTTTCTGTCCCTCTAAGAAGGAGGAGGAGGAGGCCTCCAAATAAGGTAAGCAATATATATATATATATATATATATATATAATTATATTCTATCAATCTTGAGGAATTCTTGTTAATGTGTACATGCGGGTCTAGCTGTTACCAAATTGATACTTGTGTGTATTTATAACGTATATATATATATATATATATATATATATATATATATATATATATATATAGTGTTTTACTTGATGAAAGAGTTCTCCGATGCTTGCAAAGTCTCAGGTTTAATTATTATAAAATGATTTTAAGAGCAGCTAATTAATTAATATATTCCTACTGAGTTGCATTGTATAGTAATAGTTTTGTTTTGGTGAATCCCATTGTGTTATGTGTCTTTGACATAAAGGAGAATATCTTTCGTGTATTTTTAAGGATTCTTTGGATGCAGCATTTTTATCACAAAAACATGACATAAGATGATTAAAAGTGTTGTGTACAGATTGTTAATGTAAGAAAGCGATATTTCAATTATTATTATACAGGAGATATATGGCGACAACAGTTTGTGTAGTGCTTTAATAAATAGAGACAAAAAACACAATTCAATACAAAAGGGTTAAGAGGGCCCTGCTTGTGAGAGTTTACAAAGTATTGTGGCTGCAGAAATGAAGAGAAGGTAATAATAATAACATTTTCAAATATACAGTATATATATATCTATATATACATATATATATATATATATATATATATATATATATATATATATATATATATATATATATATATATATATATATATATATATATAGATATATAGAGAGAGAGTTATATCTATCTATATACACTATATTGTCAAAAATATTAGGACACCTGCCTTTACACACATACTGTATGAACTTTAATAGAATGCCAGTCTTAGGCCTCGCACACACGATAGGATAGCCAGAGGACAACGGTCTGATGGACCATTTTCATCAGTCAAAACCGATCGTGTGTGGGCCCCATAGGTTTTTTAACCATAGGTTAAAAAAAGCCAACTTGCTTTAAAGTTAACCATGCAACCCTAACCGATTTTTCATTTTTCATTTTTTTCAGCATGTCGTGGTGTTTAACGTCACCGTGTTCTCATACGATCGTTTTTTTTTTTAACTGATGGTGTGTAGGTACATCAAACCATCAGTCAGATTAATCAGTTAACCTATGACAACGGTCCTTCAGACCGTTATCATTGGATGGACTGATCGTGTGTACAAGGCTTTAGTCTGTACTGTTCAATATTGAGTTGGCCCACCCTTTGCAGCTATAACAGCTTGAACTCTAATGGGAAGGCTGTCCACAAGGTTTAGGAGTGTGCCTATGGGAATGTTTGACCATTCTTCCAGAAGCAAAACTGTGAAGTCAGGCACTGACGTTGGATAAGAAGACCTGGCTCGAAAGTCTCTGCTCTTATGCATCCCAAAGATGTTCTATCAGGTTGTGTCAAGTTCCTCCATCCCAAATTCCCCCGTACACACGATCGGAAATTCCGACAAGAAAACTGTGGATTTTTTCTGATGGAATGTTGGCTCAAACTTGTGTTGCATGCACACGGTCACACAAATCTTGTCTGAAATTCCGACCACCAAGAACGCGGTGATGTACAAGACGTACAATGAGCCGAGATCAATGAAGTTCAATAGGCAGTTCAGCTCTTCTGCTTGATTCTTGGCATGCATGTTTTTTTGCGTGTCGGAATTCCATAGAGACGAGCGCAATTTCCGACAAGAACTTTTTCCGTCGGAAAAATAGAGAACCTGCTATCTATCTTTTGCTGACGGAAATTCTGACAGAAAATGTTGGATGGGGAAAACACAGGGTGGGAATATCCGACCAAAAGCTCACATGCAACTTTTTTTGACTGAAAATCCTAATGTGTGTACAGGGCATAACTCGCTCATCCGCACTATGTTGCCAAAAGTATTGGACCACCCCTCCAAATCATTTGGAGGAGGAGGAATTATGGTGCAGGGTTATTTTTCAGGGTTTGGGCTTGGCCCCTTAGTTCCAGTGAAGGGAACTCTTAGGGTGTCAGCATACCAAGACATTTTGGACAATTTCATGCTCCCAACTTTGTGGGGACAGTTTGGGGGTGGCCTCTTCCTGTTCCAACATGACTGTGCACCAGTGCACAAAGCAAGGTCCACAAAGACATAGATGAGTGAGTTTGGGGTGGAGGAATTTGACTGACCTGCACAGGTCCTGACCTCAACCTGACAAAACACCTTAGGGATGAATTAGATTGGAGACTGCGAGCCAGGCCTTCTTGTCCACATCAGTGACTGACCTCACAAATGCTTCTGGATGAATGGTCAAACATTCCGATAGACACACTTCTAAACTTTGTGGACAGCATTTCCAGAAGAGTTGAAGGTTTTATAGTTGCAAAGGATGGGCCAACTCAATATTGAACCCTAACAACTAAGACTGGTATGCCATTAAAGTTCATGTGCGTATAACGGCAGGCGGTAATAATTTTGACAATATAGTGTATGTATATATATATACCGTATTTATCACGGTATAACGCGCTCCCGCGTATACCGCGCACCCCCAAAGTGCCCCCCAATCCTGTGGAAAAAAAGTTATTTTGTACTTACAGTTTTGGTGTCTTGCGCGGCGTCCATCGGCGGCCTCGTCGGGTTCGGCGTCCTTCTGCGGCTTCGGGTGTCCTTCTGCGGCGGGTCCGGTGTCCTCTTCGGCGGGTCCGGTGTCCTCTTCGGCGGGTCCGGCGTCCTCTTCGGCGGGTCCGGCGTCCTCGCGTCCTCCCCGCTCGTTTCCCGCGCCGAGTTTTGAATACTGTGCCAGCATATACTGAGCGCAGTACACTCGGGCAGGCTCGGCAACTTTCGCACTCACGTCCTGTACGTCCAGGACGTGACCGCGGAAGAAGCCGAGACTGGCCGAATATACCCGAGTGTACTGCGCTCGGTATATGTCGGCGCAGTATTCAAAATTCGGCGCGGGAAAGCGGGTATCTGCGTATATCGCGCACCCACGATTTTGCCCTGATTTTCAGGGCAAAAAAGTGCGCGATATACGCCGATAAATACGGTATATATATATATATATATATATATATATACAGTATCTAAAGTGAGTACACCACATTTTTGTAAATATTTTATTGTACTGTATATTTTCATGTGACAACACTGAAGAAATTACACTTAGCTACAATGTAAAGTAGTGAGTATACAGCTTGTATAAATTTGCTGTCCCCTCAAAATAATTCAACACAAAGCCAATAATGTCTAAACCTCCGAAGTGAAAATATCCAAACTGGGCCCAAAGTGTCAATATTTTATGTGGCCACCATTATTTTCCAGCACTTCCTTAACCCTCTTGGGCATGGAGTTCACCAGAGCTTCACAGGTTGCCACTGGAGTCCTCTTCCACTGACGACATCACAGAGCTGGTGGATGTTAGAGACCTTGCGCTTCTCCACCTTCCGTTTGATGATGCCCCACAGATACTCAATAGGGTTTAGGTCTGGAGACATGCTTGGCTAATCCATCACCTTTACCCTCAGCTTCTTTAGCAAGGCAATGGTCATCTTGGAGGTGTGTTTGGGCTTGTTATCATGTTTGAATACTGCCCTGTCCTCTGCCCATTAACATATTGTGAACGCGAGAATACATTTGTGCACAAAAATTTGCATGAACACATATGTGCAAAAATACATGCAAATACAAATTTGATGCTCAAACAGTAGTATCATGTGCAAGTGGCCTCAAAGGACAGCTGTTTTGCTGTACAAAACACAGGAGTGCAGTTCCTTCTGCACTCCTGTGACCTGTTCTCAGCAGACAGCAGCTGTCGGCTGATGTCACAGAGCCTAGGCTTGGGCAAGAATGAAGTCAGATCCGCCCACATAACTGAACCGGCAACTGGCTCAGCCTGTCAGCGAGCCGCTAAGGGCCTGAGCCAGCCACTCCCACAGGGGAGCAGATCAGAGAGCAGTGACTGACAGCCACCAGCTCTCTGCTCAGGCAGCTGTGAGAAGAACCGAGTGATCTGCATCAGACCGATGCTGCATCCTCCTACGCAAGTATACTTCTGCAAAAGACACAAACATTAGACTTCTCTTTTAAGGCTGGCTTAGGCCTCGTACACACGACCGAGGAACTCGTCGGAAAAGACACATCGTTTTCCTCGACGAGTTCCTTGTTAGACTTGTTGAGAAACTCGACAAGCTGTCTTTGTGTACATACAGTCAAGACCAAATCTCCTCGTTCTCAAAAGCGGTGACGTACAACACATAGACGGCAGGGGAAGTTCGATTCCACTGGCACAACCCTTGGGGCTGCTTTTGCTAATCTCATGTTACTGCGTGTTAGTAAAAGTTTGGTGAGAGACGATTTGCACTTTTCAGTCTGTTACAGCGTGACAAATGTGCTATCTCCATTACAAATGCTACTTTTACCGAAGGTGCGTGGGTTTCTAAGCATACACACGAACGTGTTTCTCGTCAAAAACCAGCCTGATGAGGAACACGACGAGGAAATTGAGACTCCCATCGAGGAAAAAGAGAACTTGCTCTCTTTTTTCCTCGTCGAGTTCCTCAACAGTTTTCTCGATGAAAAGCATACACACGACCATTTTCCTCTGCAAAAAAGCGTAGCCACCAAGTTTCTTGATGGATTCTGTCAAGGAAACCGGTCGTGTGTACGAGGCCTTATATTTGGTAAGATATTGAATGGTTGGGACTGAATATGTGGTTAAAGTTGAGGAACATTGGGGTTGATTTATTAAAGCTGAAGAGTGCAAAAGCTGGTGCAGCTGCGCATGGTAGTCAATCAGTTTCTAACTTCAGTTTGGTTAATTAAAGCTTTAAAAAAAAAAAAAATGGAAGGTGATTGGTTTTTATGTTGCGCTGCACCAGATTTTGCACTCTCCAGTTTTTGTAAATCAACCCCACAGTGTTTGTATGAAGCTGACAATATAGATATTTGGTGTGGGTGCCAATCTGACCAGTCGTATCTGACCAGCATTTATTCTGGGTAGGTAAATCTGTCTTGCATCAGTGTCTCAGCCTGCTTGAAGATCAGGGGTCTAGAACTGGCTGCCCTCCAGCTGTTGCGAAAACTACAAGCCCCATGAGGCATTGCAAGGCTGACAGTTACAAGCATGACTCCCACAGGCAGAGGCATGATGGGACTTGTAGTTTTACAACAGCTGGAAGGCCACCCGTTTGAGACCCCTGCTGTAGACTGTTTTGCTTTCATTCCCCAAAAATTGATAAAGGAAAATAATATTTATGTAGTTGCTTTGGTCAGCACATATTGTCACTTCAGACATAATGATAGAAAAACACCCATTTTATTGACTAGGAATCAAATGTTTTCTGTACCTTTGTGCTCTCTTTTAGGAAATCTGTAGTGAATTACACAATGGTTCACCTGTAACCCACAAGTTGACATCCTCTCAAAAGACTCATGAGGTCAAAATATAATAAAGGATTTTTTCTATCGATTGTATGAAAAAAATTATAATGTATTTTTTTCTGTTGCTTAGAAAAATTTGTACTTTTCTTCACATTTTTGAAGCGTTACATTTTGGATGCCATACAAATGTAGCCTTAGTGAGGGCACAAGGTCTCTTTCCAAAACTGGAAAATTTGTCAGCATTTAAGCCCATCTTCACAGAGCCATCTAACTCCACATGCGGCTTTCCGCAGAGAAGTGTTTTTTGTCAAAGCAAATCCAATGAGCAAAGCCTGCAGACTTGCACCCAGCGATTTTGTATTCAAGATTGCCCATATAGATCCTACACTCCGAGCTATCATCATCTTCTTGAAGGAGACCTTGGTTCTTGTGTCAGAAAAGATGTAAAAGACCTACACCCAAAATCCAGCAAAGATTCGTACAGCTTTATCTTTTATGACCATGAAGATTGCTTTATAACAACAACAATGGCAAAAGTTGGAAGTTCTTTTACACTGACAGCGTGGCTGAAACCTGAGGAAGCCAGTGAAATGTAAGTACGAAAGCATCTGTTACTTTCTTCTGCATTTAAAATCAGCAGCCCAGGGTCATCTGCCTTGAAAACAAAAATCAAGAATGTAAAAAAAGTTAATTCACTTAAACTTTAAAAGTTTAATAGATATTAGAACAATAAGAAGGGATATTTTTTAGAATATAATGTACGAAATGTGTGTTTTTTCATGATTGGAAAGAAGCCTAAAACCAGGTTATAGGACATGTGTTAATTATTTAGTTCCTTGTTAACTTAGCTATAAATTTGAATTAATGAGGATGTGACAAGGCTGTGGAAATCACTTAGATAATGTTGGACTGTAAAAATGTACTGGAATGTTTAAGGTTTTGACAAGTTGTAATTAACCTCTTTCCGTCAACCTGCCACATATATGCAACCTTATGCAAACACGTTTCTGTGCTGAGAACGCTCGCCCTGTACATTTCCAGCACATTCACCAGCAGGGACCGGAAAGCTGGAAAGCTTCAATGCATACCTGTGATTGGGAGCTTTCCAACCATGTGACCGCTGTAACATCCAATCACTGTGGTCACATGACATGAATGCCACCCGGCATTTAGAAGCTCCGAAAGGCCCAAGAGGCAGCAGTGGAAAGGGGTTAAAGCTGAACTCTACCTATTTTTTAAGTGTACAGCCAAATCTGTCCTCTGAGTCTCATTAGGAAAAATTTCCTTCACCTTCTTTTCCAGAGAGATAACAGGAAGTGAGGTGAAACTTCTCACAAGTAAGGGCATTTTTCTCTTAAGGCTTGTTCACATGTGAGGTTTGGGTGCAGTAAAACTCTATCGTTGAGCCATGGTTTTATGCCTCCCCCAACCGCTCCCTTTTAGCTGCAAAGGCAGCAGTCAGAGATATACACAGGCCCCGACCGTGATGCTTTGTGGCTGCAGAAGAAATTATACCCTCAGTCACTTTTGGCAGGTTCTGCCACCCACCGATTGTGAGCCATTCAAGTAAATGGGTCCCCTCCGCAACTGCGTACAATGCATTAGACATGTGCATACTGAAATATTTAGTTTCAGAATTTTGGTTTCGTCCTAAAAATAAATGTATTTAGTTACTCCCAAAGTGTTATTTTATTTATTTTGTTTTGTTAAAAAATACATTCATCCGAAAATCCGAATTAAGGTTGAAACTGTCAACTGAAGGCTTATGATGTCTGTCGAATGTTCTAAGAAGATTCGACTAAGCAGCTGAACTGTACGACGCCGCAATCGTACGTTTGCGGTTGAATGTTCCGCCTACAAGCTATAGTAGAATTCTAATGTTGTATTACTAGTAATACTTATATTTATTAATCATTATTACTAGTCAACCAACATTAGAACTTTTCTATGAGAATTTGACCATAAATGTCCGCTCGCGGCGATCGTATGTTTTTAGCTGCTTCGTCGAATCTTCATATTTCTATAATGTCGAATCTTTTCTCTCTATGTCCAATCTTTCCTCTCTATGTAGAAAAATCTTGGACTAAAAGAGTTAGATTAGGCACATTCAACTGCAGGTTCAATAGACACAGATCGCTATTGTCACCGTCATGTCGAATCTTCTATCTATATCGAACTCATAGGTGTGCGCAGCCTTTGGCATTAGGGTGTGCACCCCAAATCTCAAACATACTCTACTGATCACTCACAATGTTCATTCAGAAAGGGAAGGGGCCGGTAAATGGCATATTTACTGGTCCCTTGCCCCACTCAGCCTAAAACATCCGCAGTAACAACTGGTGGGAGAGGAGGGAAGATGGCAGTGCTGTGGGGGGAAGGAGGGAGAGCCAGGTCAGTAGGGATCTGTTCTGCACAGGGTGATTAGGGTGTGCCAGGTGTGCCCGGGCACACCCTAATCACCCTGTGCAGAACAGTGCGCACGCCTATGTTTGAACTGTTGTTGCAATAAAAGGAAAATAAAGCATTTTTTATGTCAGATCTTTCGGATTTCGGATTCTGCGCATTTGTTATCGTTTGTTAAAACGAACGTGAAAATCCCTGAAATTCGGACGAAAAACAAATGCACGTGTCTACAATGTATATGGTTGTGGAACACTACTGCGGGGTCCAAGAGGTTAAAGCAGACAGTGAGGAGACAGTACAGTGACACCTCGATGCTTGCCAAATTCTGTAAAGAAGAAAGGGTAGAGAAAAAAGAAGCACCACCCAAGTGCAGTATTAAAAGATTCTTTTAATGAGACAAATATCAATCACACTTACAGGAAAGGAAGCAAATGAAGGGTCATCTGTAAAGATCCTGTAGTCCTCATCCCGGGTCCATGGGCTGCACAGATGTAGAAGATGCTGAGTCTGTTTTCCTCAGGCTTGTCCTGTGGCCATCAGGATGAGGCCTGGGCCAGCGTGGAACACACAGGGAAACACTTCCGGGAGGGAGGTCACACAGGAGAAGCAAGGGGCTGATAGGGCTACGCGCTCGGAGCCACTGCTCCTTCTATTGGCCAATATTTGTGTCATTGAAATAATCTTTTTTGGCGTTTTTTTTTTTCTCTACCCTTTCATCACTCTGAGGACAGCAGCCGCCATCCACCAGCCATATTATCTGCTTTTTAACCCTTGAACTGCCTGTTACTACTATAATTTTAAACGGACTCATTGCTATATCCCCATGTACTTATGCACTTTGTGTTTGCGCTAACAGTTACCTTTTCCCTTAAATGCTGTAAAGAGCTCTGAAGAGTGATACAATAGCATTGGTCTTCAAAGACCAAATCACATGTGAACATGGTCAATAGAATAGGTGTCCCCATTGGAAGATTTAGACTTACCTCTTGTTCCAGGGGCAGCTTTAAAGAGGTTGTAAAGGTACAATTTTTTTTCCTAAATAGCTTCCTTTACCTTAGTGCAGTCCTCCTTCACTTACCTCATCCTTCCATTTTGCTTTTAAATGTCCTTATTTCTTCTGAGAAATCCTCACTTCCTGTTCTGTAACTCCACACAGTAATGCAAGGCTTTCTCCCTGGTGTGGAGAGTTGTGCTCGCCCCATCCCTTGGACTACTGGAGAGTCAGGACGCCCTCTTTGTTGCAGATAGAGAAAGAAGCTGTGTGTTAGTGGGCGTCCTGACTAACCTGTAGTCCAAGGGAGGGGGCGAGCATGACACTCCACACCAAGGAGGAAAAGCCTTGCATTACTGTGTGGAGTTATAGACAGAAGAACAGGAAGTGAGGATTTCTCAGAAGAAATAAGGACATTTAACCACTTTAGCCCCGGACCATATTGCTGTCCAAAGACCAGAGCACTTTTTGTGATTTGGCATTGCGTCGCTTTAACTGACAATTTTCCCACAAATAGAGATTTCTTTTGGTGGTATTTCATCATCTCTGCGGTTTTTATTTTTTGCGCTATAAACAAAAATAGAGCGACTATTTTGAAAAAAATGCAATATTTTTTACTTTTTTCTGTAATAAATATCCCCCAAAAATATATTAAAATACATTTTTTTCCTCAGTTTAGGCCGATACGTATTCTTCTACATATTTTTCGTAAAAAAAAAAATCGCAATTAGCATTTATTGATTGGTTTGCGCAAAAGTTATAGCGTTTACAAAATAGGGGGTAGTTTTATGGCATTTTTATTATTTTAATTTTTTTTTACTAGTAATGGCGGCGATCAGCGTTTTTTTTTCAGTACTGCGACCTTATGGCAGACACTTCGGACACTTTTGACACATTTTTGGGACCATTGGCATTTTTTCAGCGATCAATGCTATAAAAATGCATTGTATTACTATAAAAATGAAGGGGTTAACACTAGGGGGCAGGGAAGGGGTTAAGTGTGTTCCTGGGTGTGTTCTAACTGTATGGGGGGGTGGCCTCACTAGGGGAAATCACTGATCTTCTGTTCATACATTGTATGAACAGAAAATCAGCGTTTCCCCCGCTGACAGGAACGAGAGCTATGTGTTTACACACATAGCTCTCGTTCCCCACTCTGTAACGAGCAATCGCGGGTGCCCGGCAGCGATCGTACCCGCCGGGCACTCGCGCGGGACTCGGGGGCGAGCGGGGGGCGCGCGGGGGCTGCCGACATAGAATGACGGGCTCTCACCCAGGAGAGCCGACCTGCCACCGTAGAATGACGGCGGCTGGTCGGCAAGTTGTTAAAAGCAAAATGGAAGGATGAGGTAAGTGAAGGAGGACTGCACTAAGGTGAAGGAAGCTATTTAGGAAAAAAAATGTGCCTTTAAAACCCCTTTAAAACGTTGGATTTTCCATGACATTGGTTACCAGGAATTGGGCTTTAAGCATACAGTAAGAAAACAACTCTTGAAAATAAAGCTTTGCTATCATATGAGAATAATAAATAATAAATCAGCAATTTCAAGGAGTACTAATCATGTGCAACATTACATAGTTACATAGTTACACAGTAGGTGAGGTTGAAAAAAGACACAAGTCCAAGTCCAACCTATGGTCCATTAGTCTTGGTTATATTTTTAAAATAAATTTAATGTTTAAAAATAAATTTCTTAACAATCTCAAAAATTTGATTGCAAGTATACCTATACTGAGAATTATTCTCATAGTTTAACAATTATTTGAAAATGTTGTAAACAGGGGGCTTTTATTTTTATTTTTTAATAAATTCCACGAGTCAAGAAAAAAAATAAAAATTATCTTAAATTTGTCATTCTTCCTGTGTGTCCTCATAAACATCTTTCTTGCAATAATTAGCTGCTTATTCACATATACCAAGAGAATATTTTATGTCCTAATTGGCGAAATAATGAAAACCGATTTTGTCTCTAAAATCACGCTCCCAACAGAGAGCCAGCCCTGGAATTCCTTTGAATAGATCCACATGGTGTTAAGATATAATGTGCAATCATTTCTTTGAATTTCCACAGCTCACCTGAGGCAACTCTTAAAAATAGCTGGCGTCGTTAGATACACAATGCATGAAATCTTGAAGGAATTTCAGCCTATGGCACCAAATTAGGATGAATAGTCTTACTCGGCTTTGTTTAGCGAGGAAAGTTCAATAACTAATGAGGGAGTATTTTGAAGATGAATACTAGACAATGCGGCCATAGCATCTCTTATCATCATTCCCCTCTTTTTACTAAGCGCTTGTTGTGTTGCCGCTTCTTACTTCAAATAACGAAAAAAGCATATCGTGTAACGGACGCCTAAAGTACGGTGGCCTAAAGGTATGAATGAGTGTGGCGGTAACGACAACAGGGAATCTGCCATCTGTGAAATTTAAATAGAATAAATGGAGAAGATAAATGATATAACTGAACTTAATTTCCCCTGGTTTCCTTATCCCAGAGCTGTAGTACTTAACTCTCTTTCTTGCTGTCTAGATGCCGTTGCTAGTTAAATTCTCACTGCTGGCAATCGTTGGTCTTTTTTTTTTTTTTGAGCCACCAGTCATGAATTTTATGGTTCATATATTTCAGTTTTGAATGTTTTTTCTAGGTTTATAAAGTTTAAAATATGCAGAGTGTATGATTTACTTTACTGGAAATAAGTGCTAACATACAGTAATGATGTTTACGCTGTGTGGTCATATCGATCCGATTGGCAATCTCATAAGGATTAGGTGGGGATGAAAAGAGTTTTAAAAATATATTTGCAACCAGTCTTTTATAGACATGTCCAACAACACTAAAATACCCAGCCTACTTCTTTTTAAAATGAGTGTTGCTAAACAGTTAATTCATTTAAAGTTGATATAATAACCAAACGATATTAGATTTTGTAATGTAGCCTTCCCTAACACAGGCAGGTCAGTGACTTTTTTGCCTCTACTGCAGTTAAAGGAGCACTTTAACCGCTTAAGGACCGCCTCATGACTATTTACGTCAACAGAATGGCACGGCTGAGCAAACGTATATGGACGTATATATATGTCCCCTTTAATTTTCCGCCCGTGTGGTCACGTGCGCGCCGCCGCCGCACACGTGACCCTGTCGCGAGCTCCGTGACCATGTCCGCGAGACCCGCGGACTCGATGTCTGCCAGTGTCCCGCAATCGGGTCACAGAGCTGAAAACCAGTTAGATGTTAGTGTAAACACAACATCTCCCCATTCTTCCTAGTGAAATGTGATTGATCTCTGTTCCCTGTAATCGGGAACAGCGATTAGTGATGTGTCACAGCAAGCCACGCCCCCTAACAGTTATAATCACTCACTAGGTCACACTTAACACCTTCCGCGCCCCCTACAGGTTAACCCCTTCACTGCCAGTGCTATTTTTACAGTAATCAGTGAATTTTTATAGCACTGATCACTGTAAAAATGATAATGGTCTCAAAATGGTGTCAAAAGTGTCCAATGTGCCCGTCATAAATTCAAAGTCACGATAAAAATCGCAGATCGCCGCCACTACTAGTAAAACAACAATAATAATAAAAATGCCATTAAACTAACCCCTATTTTGTAGACGCTATAACTTTTGCGTAAACAAATCAATACATGCTTATTGTGATTTTTTTTTACCAAAAATATGTAGAAGAATACACATCGGCCTAAACTGAGGAAAAAATGCTTTTTTATATATCTTTTGGTGATATTTATTATAGCAAACAGTTAAAAATATTGAATTGTTTTCAAAATTTTCGGTCTATTTTTGTTTAGAGCACAAAAAATAAAAACCACAGAGGTGATGAAATATCACCAAAAGAAAGCTCTATTTGTGGGGAAAAAAGGACGTCAATTTTGTTTGGGAGCCACGTCGCACGACTGCGCAATTGTCAGTTAAAGCGTCGCACTGCCGAATCGCAAAAAGTGGCCTGGTCTTTGGCCAACCAAATGGTCCAGGGCTTAAGTGGTTAACAACAACAGCAACATAAGATGCTGAAAGGTATAGCTCATATCGTGCCTAGGTTTGCTCTTTGGGCAAAGCTTTGGCACCTCCATATAGTGTTATAAAGTTTATCCACCTCATTCCTTCTTTTACAATTCCTACTGTCCTGTTAAGCAGGCCATAATGATGGGTCAATAGAAATGTATGGACAACAGAAGGGAGTTTTGACACTACCAGAAGATGCTAAAGCTTTGCCCAATCAGAGCAGCCCCAGATTAAAATGGAGAAGGGTAACCAAAAGCTGTATGTATCACATCTAAGGCCACGTACACACGATCAAATCTGTTTGCTGGAAACGGTCTGCTAGACCGTCCCAGCAGACAGATTCGATCGTGTGTACGGGCGAGCAGATGGATTTGGCCAGCCGACAGATTTGAAAGCATGCTTACTGTACCAATCTGTCGGCTGGGAACCCGTCCGCCCGACATGTCTGCTGGTTAGTACGCTAACCAGCAGACATGTCTTCTCGCACACGCGCCGAATGATTTCGACGCATACGCGGAAGTGTTTTACTTCCTGGTGCGGTGAAGTGGCGGCGTCAACGTCACCGCCATGTCACCGCCACGTCAGCGCGCCGTCTGCTGGCGGGGATTTTGGTTTGCTCGTGTGTACACGCGAGCAAACCAAAATCCAAACAGACAGATTTGTTCAAATCGGTCGGTCCGACCGATTTGAACAAATGAATTGCCTCGTGTGTACGAGGCCTAAAAGTATGTGTGTAGTGTGCCTACTGCAGACCAGCCTACAAACTGGTGATTTGTTTAATGCCTTCTTTGGTTAAAATTGGTGCTTTTAGAAAAATATCCCATCACTTTCCTATATTGTATGCTTTATGGGGACATGCATCCAGGTGTAGCCACCCTGCCCTAAGCAGGAGTGACTATCAAAATTGACCTTGCTGTGTCGTAAGCAGCCCAAGTTGATGTTTTAGTACTGCACTCATTGGGCCAGATTCTCAAAAGAGATACGACGGTGTATCTCCAGATACACCGTCGTATCTCTGTTTCTAGCCCTGTGTATCTATGCGACTGATTCCTAGAATCAGTTACGCATAGATTTGGCGTAGATCCAACTGGCGTAAGTCACTTACACCGTTGGATCTTAGATGTAATTCTACGCTGGCCGTTAAGTTGGCGTTCCCGTCAATTTCAGCGTCGAATATGCAAATGAGCATGATACGCCGATTCCCAAACAAAGTTGCGCGCTGTCGACGTAGTTTACGTAGTTTGCGTACGCGTAAGGTTACCCCTGCTATATGAGGGGTAACCTTGCGTAGCTCCGGAGTAAGCCATGTTAAGTGTGGAAGTCGGGACAGTGTTGTGTTTTTCCGTCGTTTACGCTGTTTGTGTAACTCGTCGCGAATAGGCCTGTACGTTAATTACGTTGCCGTCTAAATCAATGTATTTGCGGCGTACTATGGAGCATGCGCAGTGGGCTACGTTTAGGGCCGACGCATGCGCAGTTCGTTTGGCACAGGGGCGCGCTTAATTTAAATACAGCACGCCCCCCTCCTTCCCTATTTGAATTAAGCGGCCTTACGCCGTCCCATTTACGCTACGCCGCAAATTACGGAGAAAGTGCTTTGAGAATAGGCGGAGGCGTAGCGTAAAGGAGATACGCTAAAAATGTCTTCCCTTAAACTCAGGGTTGCTGTTGCTTTTATCTGCTGCCAGTAGATGTCACTGGTATTTCTGCCATTAGAGAAAGAAGCTACAGTAGTAATGGCCACTAGGAGGTTTATTGCCAGTTGTGGATACTGGAGGAGGACATATTTTTTGGGGGTCTGACCTCAATGGCACTTTTTCCCCCTGAGCTTTGGCCTGGATAGATGTGCTGATCTGTTCTCCTGGGCCCAAAATGTGCTTGTCAATATAGGCTTGGATTGTGGCCAGTAGTTGTCCTCATAAGCTGAGCTGTTCTGTTTGGTACAGGGTAATTATGAACCAAGATAGAGAGCCAGGAGGAGAGACCTTCCTGGAGCGATGAGCTGTAAAGGAGCTGGGCCGGCTGCATTCACACCTAGGCGTTTTGTCGCCCTACGCCCGACGCTGTAGCATCCTGAAATACGCTGGAGGGGCGAATTTACATTGTCGGCTATGGAGATGGTTCAGATGTCTACGCCGTACGCCGAAACGCCGTACGCCGGAAGCTCAAAACAAGTCCCGGACCCTTTTTTTCAGGCGTCTTCAGCGTTCGGGCATGCTAAAATCACCCCTCCAGCAAAAATCACCCCTCCAGCAAAAAACAAGGAGCGGGGACAAAACGCCAATTTCATGTCGCCGCAATACGCCGCATACCGCCTACGCCTAGGTGTGAATGCACAGCAGTCTGGTGACTCTGTTGGGAGGATTCCTGAAGAATTATGCTATCCAGGTGAAGTTCTGATTCCATATAGAGGGATGCCACTATTGGCTTAAAGGCCCTTTTGCACTGAACAAGCTAAAAGTGAATCTGGAGTCTTTCAGTGCTACTATGGGTATCTGGAGTCCTTAAGTCTAGTACACATGGGCCAAATGTTTGGCGGCATCAGCCGGTTCAATAGAAATCGGCAAACATTCAGCCTGTGTGTACTGCAGTAGATCTGACAGAAGCCAGCCAAAGAGGCATGATTGAAAAAGGTCTGCCAATCAGATCCCAATTAAACCAGAGTGTTCTGGCAGGGGGAAGCAGAGGAGATTGCTGTACTAACATTGGATAGCCCTGCTGGGTTGAACAAAAAAAAACTAAAGTCCTGCATCATCATAGTTCATTGATTCTGCCTGCTCTTCATTAACTTTCTGCCTGTATGGAAGGTATGATCAGACAGCTGTACTGAGGGTCTGTAGGTGCCTGGCATTGAACCCATGATCTGCTGATCATGGATGCAGTGTTTTGCAGACTCCATTGTAAAAAATAATAAATGCTAATTATTTAACCACTTCAGCTCTAAAAGGTTTACCCCCCTTCATGACCAGGCCATTTTTTTTTTGCAATAGGGCACTGCGTTATTTTAACTTACAATTGAGCAGTCGTGCAACACTGTATTCAAATAAAGAGGATGTCCCTTTTTCCCACAAATAGAGCTTTCTTTTCATGGTATTCGATCATCTCGGCGGTTTTTATTTTTTGCGCTATAAACGACTGTCAATTTTGAAAAAAAGTAAAATAAAATATTTTTTAATTCAACCATTAATAACCACAAAGAAAGCCCTCAGGCTTTCACACTGGAGAAACAGCAGCCGCTGTTTCAGGTTGGTTTGCAGGCGATATTTTTAGCGTAATAGTGCCTGCAAACTGCCCCAGTGTGAAAGGGGTCTAATAGTGCAGGTGCTTCGCTCTGTGCTCTTCTTATATGGATGCACTTACCAGATTGCTCTCCCCTCTAGGGGGTGTTGCACCTTCACAGCCACAATGCTGTATGATGGAACAGACCTCCGATATTAGCAATCATTATCAGCCCCCTTCTCTCCTTGATGATTTCTCTGTTGACTTCTGGAATCTTTTTTGTATTTCTTGATTATATTAGGGAGGGAGGTGGAGACAATGTGATGGTCATATGATCACCAGAC
The DNA here is from genome assembly GCA_029574335.1 of Rana kukunoris. Classification (NCBI taxonomy): domain Eukaryota; kingdom Metazoa; phylum Chordata; class Amphibia; order Anura; family Ranidae; genus Rana; species Rana kukunoris. Next base: position 509,704,671 of record CM056052.1, read on the forward strand.
TTCACAGGAGGAAACTCTAAATCTTCCTTATTTCACCTCAATATGAATCAAGGTCTCAATGTGATTATTACTCCACCATGGACTTTTAGGTATCTGTGGCCATGGGAAATTTAACTCCTGTTCTCTTCCGTCTTTCCACCAGCTTGTGCACGAGATCCTTGGCTGTCCGGGACTTTCCCTTCTCATTAACTGAGACAGAAGCGGATGCAATTGGCTCCCTCTGCTGTCAATCAATGTCAGTGAGCCTATGAGGAGAGTGGGGCAGGGCTGAACTGCGACTCCATGTCTGAATGGACACACAGAGCAGCTCTACGTCTCAGGTACCCCTATAGCAAGCTGCTTGCTATGGGGGCACTCAGCAGAAGGGAGTGGACAGGAGCACCGGCGGGGGACCAGAGAAGAGGAGGATCGGGGCTGCTCTGTGCAAAACCACTGCGCAGAGCAGGTAAGTATACCATGTTTGTTATTTTTAAACAAAACTTTAATATCACTTGAGCCCTCGTTCTAATCGGGCTGATTTGACATGCGATTTGACCTGTCAGAATCGGTGTGACACCAACTTTGCGGTGCCACGCCGATTCCCAAAAGTTGTTTCTGCACTGCTTTTGGTGACTTAAGGGGCGATTTCAATAGACATCTGTCCATGAGCCTGCACAGATGTCTTTCGGGTCGCCCCCCAACTCTCACTGACATTCAGCTGTACTCAAATGGTTTCAAAATATATAAAAGGTGGAGTATGGAGTGGGGCTTTGAGTGTGCCAAGCTTTGGCACACACAATGCCCCACTCCATACTCTACCCAGGGGTGACTGATAACTTATGGGGCCCCCGGGGCAATAGAAGATTATGGGGCCCCTAGGCTTACAGATGGCCACCACGCTAGGAGGCAGTGCAGAGGCAGGGCAGCTAAAATCTCAGGATTTTCACATCAAAAGCATGTCGGTTTCAGACATATCAGGGACAGATGTAAAAAAAAAACACAGATTTTTACATACTGTCCCTGGTTTTATTGAGCCTGGCAACCCTGATGGGGCCCCCTAGTGGCATGGGGCCCTTGGGCAGTGAGCTCCAATGGTCAGTCCGCCCCTGACTCTACCTTTTATATTTGTATACGTTTCAGGGGCGGTGCCTTCATGGAGTAATAATTATCTCATGTGTACCCCCACCCCATATATGATTCAAATGGTTTCAAACCCGTCCCTGTGTGAACGATTGCTTAAGATAACAATGATTTTTTAATTGAACAGTATCTATGGTAGAGCAGAATTGTTACCCTAGGGCAGAAAGTGTGTTTAGACTACAAACACCTCCCAATATCCTCTTCTCTATAACATAAGGAAAGGTGTGCTTTTATTTCAGGTCGAGAAGTGACGCACTGATATACAGTGCAGAAAATAAGTATTTGAACACCCTGCTATTTTGCAAGTTCTCCCACTTGGAATCATGGCGGGGTCTGAAATTGTCATCGTAGGTGCATGTCCACTGTGAGAGACATAATCAAAAAAAAATTCCAGAAATCACAATGTATGATTTTTTTAACTATTTATTTGTATGATACAGCTGCAAATAAGTATTTGAACACCTGAGAAAATCAATGTTAATATTTGGTACAGTAGCCTTTGTTTGCAATTACAGAGGTCAAACGTTTCTTGTAGTTTTTCACCAGGTTTGCACACACTGGAGGAGGGATTTTGGCCCACTCCTCCACACAGATCTTCTCTAGATCAGTCAGGTTTCTGGGCTGTCGCTGAGAAACACAGAGTTTGAGCTCCCTCCAAAGATTCTCTATTGGGTTTAGGTCTGGAGACTGGCTAGGCCACACCAGAACCTTGATATGCTTCTTACAGAGCCACTCATTGGTTATCCTGGCTGTGTGCTTCGGGTCATTGTCATGTTGGAAGACCCAGCCTCGACCCATCTTCAAAGCTCTAACTGAGGGAAGAAGGTTGTTGCCCAAAATCTTGCAATACATGGCCCCGGTCATCCTCTCCTTAATATAGTGCAGTTGTCCTGTCCCATGTGCAGAAAAACACCCCCAAAGCATGATGCTACCACCCCCATGCTTCACAGTAGGGATGGTGTTCTTGGGATAGTACTCATCATTCTTCTTCCTCCAAACACGGTTAGTGGAATTATGACCAAAAAGTTCTATTTTGGTCTCATCTGACCACATGACTTTCTCCCATGACTCCTCTGGATCATCCAAATGGTCATTGGCAAACTTAAGACGGGCCTTGACATGTGCTGGTTTAAGCAGGGGAACCTTCCGTGCCATGCATGATTTCAAACCATGACGTCTTAGTGTATTACGAACAGTAACCTTGGAAACGGTGGTCCCAGCTCTTTTCAGGTCATTGACCAGCTCCTCCTGTGTAGTCCTGGGCTGATTTCTCACCTTTCTTAGGATCATTGAGACCCCACGAGGTGAGATTTTGCATGGAGCCCCAGTCCGAGGGAGATTGACAGTCATGTTTAGCTTCTTCCATTTTCTAATGATTGCTCCAAGAGTGGACCTTTTTTCACCAAGCTGCTTGGCAATTTCCCCGTAGCCCTTTCCAGCCTTGTGGAGGTGTACAATGTTGTCTCTAGTGTCTTTGGACAGCTCTTTGGTCTTGGCCATGTTAGTAGTTGGATTCTTACTGATTGTATGGGGTGGACAGGTGTCTTTATGCAGCTAATGACCTCAAACAGGTGCATCTAATTTAGGATAATAAATGGAGTGGAGGTGGACATTTTAAAGGCAGACTAACAGGTCTTTGAGGGTCAGAATTCTAGCTGATAGACAGGTGTTCAAATACTTCTTTGCAGCTGTATCATACAAATAAATAGTTAAAAAATCATAAATTGTGATTTCTGGAATTTTTTTTTTGGATTATGTCTCTCACAGTGGACATGCACCTACGATGACAATTTCAGACCCCTCCATGATTTCCAAGTGGGAGAACTTGCAAAATAGCAGGGTGTTCAAATACTTATTTCTTTATCGTACATCACGGGACACAGAGCGCATAGCCATTACATATGGGTTATATGGGTACCTTCAGGTGTGGACACTGGTGTAATCAACTTCACAGGAAGTTCCTCCCTATATAACCCCCTCCCACTGAGAGTGCTTTAGTTTTTTCGCCAGTGTCTTAGGTGTTGGTCACGTCTAGCTGTCCCTCGGAGGTCTCGGGACCCAGGATAGCTAGCCGGATCCGTCCGAAGTGCTTCAAAGCCAAGGTGTACGGTACCCGGGCCCTGCTGGAGTGGGGTTTTGCCTATAATGCCTCTCCTTGGAGGGCTGGATTCTGGGCTCCAGTGCCTTAGTCTCTTCCAAGAACTAAACGCTACTGATGCCAGGATGCTATATAGGTCCAGGGGTGTGGGTTCCTTAACACAGGACCCCGGTCCCTGAAGGTCCAAGACAATACCCACGGAGATGGGGGAAGATTGGGCCTCTTGCATTTTGCAATACCCTGCGGCGTGGAGCAGGTAAGAGGGAACCTGCGGGACTTGGTTCGACAGTAGGTATCCCCCTGGGGGTTCTGGGTTGGCTAACAGTATGCTTGTGCATCAGCCACTATCTCCACTATGTCTGTGTAGGCAGGATGGGATACTAATGTTTACCCAGATAACATGTAGATATATGTATACTTGTGTAAGTTATATATTTGCTACTCACCCCAGGTCTGCCTGTTAACACTGATACTGCAACCCCACATGTTTTAAAGAGGAAATTGCTGGTAAAAACTCCTGTTTCTTAGGAAGCCCATGGGGACAGCTTCCTCTCTGTGTGTGCACTACAATAAGATTAGTGCTTACCTGGTGTCTGTTGGTGCTGCCTAAACGCTGGTCCATGTTGTTTTCCTCTGCTCTGCTTCCTCCATGTGGTTTCAGCGTGGTGCGCGCGATCGTGCGCGCGCGTGCACGCCGCCTTTTATAGCGTCGGCGTGCGTCGGGGGGGCGGGCCAGCAGCGTCAGGGTCTGTTTAAAGGGAAAAAACTTTTTCTCTGGCTGGTCTTTCCCTCCTGGAGGCAGAGGAAGAAAGGATACAGAGCGTGCAGCTGGGTCTTTTGGCCACACAGGGACACCTAGTGGCGGTTTTGTGGATCTTCAGGTCTAGGACTTAGGTCCACTATTGACCAGAAAAAAAAAAAAAAAAAAGGAAGTTTTTTTGCTTAAAGGGACTCAAGCCTTAGATCCAGCAGTATCTGAGTCTACCTTGGACTCCGGCTAACGGGCATTGGTGTGTCAATACTCACAGGTTTCCTCAGTATTGCCACCTCCCAGGCGGGTAAAAAAAAAAAAAAAAAAAAAAAATTTTTGGAAAAAAAAAAAAAAAAAAAAAAAAGGAAAAAGAGAGAAATTAGTTCTTTTTCATTTTTCTCATACCTGCCCTCATATTGGTTACTCCTAGCTGCAACAGTCAGGTGTTGGCTATAGGGGTGACCCAAGGTTGTACAATGGCTCCAAAGGGATCTGGACCAGCCAAGGCTGCTAAAGGTGCCAAAAAGCAAAAGGGGTCTCCATCGGGGTCAGAGGATTTGGGCCAGGCGTCTACGGCCCCACCCTCGCCAGTTAGGACACCGAGTGGCATAGTACAAGAGCCATTGGGGGTGCTGGGGGCAGAGGCGGCCCCCGATCCACCCATTCCCGTTTACGTGACGGAAGAAATGCTAGCAGCCATCATGAGTGGGCTAGAGAAAAGGTTAACTGCGTTGTTTTCCCGTCCTTGCCCAAGTAGCAAGCGGGCTAGATCCCCCTCACCCAGTGTGGGGTTTTCAGAGGCGGAGGTCTCCTCTTCAGAGGAACGGGACCCACAAGGGGATCAGGCAGACCCAAGTCCCGACGGTTCAGACAGGGAAAATTCCACTATAGATGAATATTTTTCGGCCTCTCAAGCGGAGAGCCTGTGGATCCAGTCTTTGACAGATATGGTTCGCACTGCCTTTAAACTTCCAGTGCCAGAACTAGTAGCCCCGGAGGTATCCTCATTGGGTTCTTTAAAGGCTCCATTAACTTGTGCGTCTTTTCCAATGCACCCCCTTCTGCGGAACGTGATTTACCAGGATTGGGCTCGACCTGATAGAATCTTTGTCCCTCCTAAAAGATTCTCTATTCTCTACCCTATGGAAGAGGAATATGTAAAGAAATGGGCACTCCCTACAGTGGACGCGGCCATTTCCTGCGTGAATAAATCCCTGACTTGTCCGGTTGAAAATGTCCATATGTTCAAGGATCCGGTCGACAAAAAATTCGAGACCCTACTGAAAGCAGCTTTCACCTCAGTAGGTGCCATGGTTCAGCCAGCAGTAGCAGCCATTGGTGTTTGTCAGGCCCTGAAGGATCAGGCAAAACATATATTAAAGGACATGCCGGCTCAGCATACTCATGAATTAGCAGAATTCCCTAGGGCTCTCTGCTTTGCAATAGATGCTATTAAGGACTCCATCCAACAGGCATCCCGTTCATCTCTACTGATGGTTCACATGCGTCGCCTTTTGTGGCTAAAGAACTGGTCAGCAGAGGCACCCTGCAAAAAGCTTTTAGCAGGGTTTCCCTTTCATGGGGGAAGACTATTCGGGGAAGACCTAGATAAATATATCCACACCATATCAAGTGGAAAAAGTACTTCCTTACCGGTCAAGAAAAGACCGCGTGGGCCCACGTTTAAACGACAGGCCATTGCAGGCTCGGCCCCTTCGACTTCCCGTCAGTATCGACGGCCTCCCGGGCGTTCAGCAGTTAATAGCCGCCCACAGGGACAAGCCGCGGCAAACAAGAGGCCCTGGTCTCGCAAGCCGGCTAAACCAGTCATCAAGTCAGATTCATGAAGGGGCGCCCCCACTCTCTTGGGTGGGGGGAAGACTTCAGTTTTTCTCCGAAGTCTGGAAGGCCAGAATTCCCGACTCTTGGGTTCGGTCCGTAGTAGCCTCAGGCTACAAACTAGAGTTTCGAGAAATCCCCCCTCCTCATTTTCAGGGGTCAAGTCTTCCAAGCGACCCGTTAAAGAGGGCCTCTCTCGTAAAGGCGTTGGATCGCCTTTTGCTCCAAGGAGTAATTGTAGAAGTACCAACCCAAGAAAGGGGTCTGGGATTCTACTCCAACCTTTTTGTTATACCAAAACCCAATGGCGACGTCAGGCCTATATTAGACCTCAAACGCCTAAATCGCTTTCTAAGGATTCAGACCTTTCGTATGGACTCCATACGTTCAGTGACAGCCAGCCTGCATCAGGGCGACTTTCTAGCATCTATAGACATAAAGGATGCATATCTGCATGTGCCGATTTACCCAGCACATCACAAGTTTCTTCGTTTTACGATAAATCAAAGTCATTACCAGTTCGTAGCCCTCCCTTTCGGGTTGGCAACAGCTCCACGGGTATTCACAAAGGTGTTAGCCCCGGTGCTAGCCGTCCTAAGGACAGAAGGCATCTTGGTCCTGGCATACCTGGACGATCTCCTGGTTATCGACAGATCAGCTTCCAACCTTAATCATGCAGTAGTCCGCACAGTGCGGCATCTAGAAGAGTTCGGGTGGATTGTGAACCAAGAAAAATCAAGGTTACAACCCACAAGACAGTTGGAATATCTAGGCTTTCGGTTAGATACAGAATGCCAGAGGGTATTTTTACCTCAAGAAAAGATCAGGTCGTTGATTCAAACGATTCAAATAGTCTTAGGCAAAAAGAAGCCGACTATTCGCCTATGCATGCGACTGCTGGGAAAGATGGTGGCCGCCTTCGAAGCAGCGCCCTATGCCCAGATCCATACCAGAATTCTGCAGGCAGCTATTCTCTCTGCTTGGAACAAGTCCATACAGGCATTAGACCGTCCATTAGTTCTTTCCCCAGGAGTCAGGCGCAGCCTGTACTGGTGGCTGATCCCTCAAAAATTATCAAAAGGGAAAACCTTTTGCCCCATCTCGTGGGAAATAGTAACCACAGATGCCAGCCTAACAGGTTGGGGGGCAATTTTAGGAAAACGGACCCAGCAGGGACAGTGGTCAGAGGCAGAAAGTCTGCTTCCCATCAATGTCCTAGAGATCAGAGCTGCTCGGTTGGCCCTGATCGCCTGGACTCTCCCCCTGCAGGGTCTGCCAGTAAGGATACAGTCCGACAATGCCACGGCGGTGGCATACATAAACCACCAGGGGGGCACAAGGAGCCTAGCGGCTCAAAGGGAAGTAAACCTGATTTTTTCATGGGCCGAAGCCCATGTACCCTGCATCTCAGCAGTGTTCATCCCAGGGATAGACAATTCTCAAGCAGATTTTTTGAGTCGTCAACAGTTACTCCCGGGAGAGTGGTCTCTTCACCCCCAGGTATTCCAAGAGATTTGCCAAAGATTCGGAGTTCCCGATGTGGACATCATGGCAACAAGATTCAACAAGAAGTTGGACAAATTCGTATCCCGAGCCAGGGACCCCTCGGCCTACGGGACCGATGCGTTGGTTTGCCCCTGGCACCAGTTTTCTCTCCTGTATGCGTTCCCTCCACTACAGATGATTCCCCGCCTTCTACGAAGGATCAGGGTGGAGCGCAGGCCGGTGATCCTGGTGGCCCCAGCCTGGCCCAGAAGGGCTTGGTACGCACTCATCGTGAGGATGTCAGTAGGGGCACCGTGGCCACTCCCCCTGCGCCCAGATCTGCTGTCTCAGGGCCCGATCTACCACCCTGCTTCACAGCAGCTAAATTTGATGGCTTGGCGGCTGAATCCCTAATTCTTAAGGGCAGAGGCCTCTCAGCCCAGGTCATATCTACGTTAATTCAAGCTAGAAAGCCAGTCTCTAGAAATATCTATTACAGAGTCTGGAGAACCTATGTGGAGTGGTGCGAGTCTCAAGGAGGGCATCCTCGCAAGTTTTTTATTGACAGGATCTTGCGATTCCTCCAGGTTGGCGTTGACAAGGGGTTGGCTCTTAGTACTCTAAAGGGGCAGGTGTCTGCCTTATCGATATGGTTTCAAAGGCCTTTGGCCACACATTCGCTTGTGAAAACCTTTTTGCAGGGGGTCTTGCATGTAAATCCCCCTATTAGAGCTCCCCTCTGCCCCTGGAATTTAAATCTGGTCTTGTCAGCTTTACAAAAGCAGCCGTTTGAACCTCTGACAGAAATCCCTCTTGTGCTGCTAACCCGAAAGTTGGTTTTCTTGGTGGCTATGGCTTCGGCCAGAAGGGTCTCCGAGCTGGCAGCCTTGTCTTGCAGGGAACCGTACCTGATTCTGCATAAGGACAGAGTGGTTCTGCGGCCTCAACCTTCTTTCCTTCCTAAGGTCATATCCAGTTTTCACTTGAATCAGGACCTAGTCCTACCATCCTTCTTTCCTACTCCCCAGTCCAGAGAGGAAAGACTGCTTCATACTTTGGACGTGGTTCGAGCCATGAGGGTTTATCTCAGGGCTACAGAAAAGATTCGGAAAACAGATGTGCTTTTCGTTCTTCCGGATGGCCCCAAGAAGGGTCAGCCGGCTGCCAAGTCTTCCTTGGCTAGGTGGATTAAGCAGCTGATTTTTCAGGCCTATGGTCTGAAGCGCGTTCCACCTCCCTTATCAGTTAAAGCCCATTCTACGAGGGCCATGAGTGCCTCTTGGGCGGCACACCATCAGATCTCTATGGCACAGGTTTGCAAAGCGGCAACCTGGTCTTCCGTACATACGTTTACTAAATTTTATAAGTTGGACGTCGCAAAGGCTACGGATGCAGCATTTGGGCAGGCGGTCCTACGGGCAGCAGTATAGAATCCTCTGGCCCGGTTCACGCCCCCTTTTTTTCTGTTGGTGGTGCTATTTTTTTTTACCTCCTGATATATTTTCTGTTTGGCTATTTTTTGGCCTCACGGTCTCTCTCCCTTCATGGAGCATTGCTTTGGGACATCCCATATGTAATGGCTATGCGCTCTGTGTCCCGTGATGTACGATAAAGAAAAAAGGATTTTTAATAACAGCTTGCCTGTAAAATCCTTTTCTTGAAGTACATCACGGGACACAGAGCTCCCACCCCTCTTTTGGGGAACATTGTGTAACCTCAGAGAAATTGCTTGCTACAAAACTAAAGCACTCTCAGTGGGAGGGGGTTATATAGGGAGGAACTTCCTGTGAAGTTGATTACACCAGTGTCCACACCTGAAGGTACCCATATAACCCATATGTAATGGCTATGCGCTCTGTGTCCCGTGATGTACTTCAAGAAAAGGATTTTACAGGCAAGCTGTTATTAAAAATCCTTTTTTTCTGCACTGTACGTCAACAGAGGCAGAAAGCATAGGAAGCCACAACATTTCTAGCAGGATCAATAGGCATTTTTTTGTACTTATCAAAAAAGATATAGCAATATAATTGTATTATTATATTTACCAGAACAAAAAGGAGCAAATAAGCAAAGTTTTTTTCTTAGGGTTTACATACACTTTAAGAAAATTCAGTTTGCTGGCACCGTTCTAAAATGATTCAAGCACAAGGGAGATAAACAACAGATAAACACTCAATTATATTATGAAATGGATACCAAATATATATTTGTCACAAAGTATTGCCTAGAAGAGACTAGAAAAGTAAAGCATTATAGTAATAATATCCTATCTTCCCATGATGACTGTACAGAGCTTTAGAGTCGTGAAGGTTTATGCTGCACTTTATTTTCTGGTCTATGTTGTCTGGAAGATGATTTTGATCTTTTTTTTTATATATTTACTTCTGAAGGTGTGTGATAGAAAAGTCCGCTGATGGGCAGATTGTGTTCAAACTCACAATCTCGGAGAGAGAAACCGTGTTTTATTATCGCACTGTAAATGGTTTGCAGCCGCCTATAAAAGTAATGACACAAGGGAGATTTTCTGTGAAGAGATGGATTCATCTTAGTGTGCAGGTGGGTAAAAATACATAACATTTGGTTAAACACAAAAAGCTTTTCAAAATAATGTGTGAAAGATAAGCTCTAGAGATCTAACTGTGGCATCCATGGTGTGCATTCTTCTTTGCGCCTGTATGTATCTGATGAAAGTCATATTTCTATATCCCTGTGCCATTCCATCAATAAGTGTTTGTCTTGTAGTGTTCTTTTCTGTACTGTTAGCTTAATAAGTGTTTGTCTTGTACAATTGGACACAGAAACAACTTATTAATTATGTATATAATCTAATGCTTGTACGTACTCTGCCACTTAAAGATGAGACATTTTTAAATGTGGGACTTGGGTTTAAACCCAGTTCCACCCATCTGCTTTCCTTCAACCCAATTTGAATGCTAGAAAAAAGCTCTATAATACCCAGTTCTTTTTTTCAGCTGGAATTTGGGGAACTCAGTTTCACCCCCTCCGGATCAGGCCCTCTGCTCCCTGCTTACCACTATCACTTGTAAATACTGAAGTCCGGCATCTGTGTTTACAACTGATGGATTGTCTCCCAATGGCTCACATGGATCTGATCTCCTGAGTGGCCCCCACTGAATGCAGGATGGGGATAATGGAGATTCAGGTGCCTGGGGTGCAGTGCGGATGTCAACACCCCCACTGGATGATCTCCCCCCAAGTGAGAGAGGTGGAGACAACTAAAGTGTGTGGGGAGGTACTAAAGCCGACTGGGTGCTGTGGCCTAATACAGAAGCAAAATTAAGACATGTGGAAGATGGTGGAGCTTTTAAGGAGGTGGGGAGAAGATGCGGGGTGAAGGATGAGGGGGGGTATTGCATACAGAAGGCAGAGCTGAAATTAGGTTAAGGCTCCATGCACACTGAAGCTCATAAACTGCAGTTTATTGGTGTTTTGGCTTTTTTTTTAAAGCCCATAAACTGAACTCTATGTTAGCCTATGTGCCCAAGCACACCTGGGCGTTTTTCAGTGTTAATGAGCTTTGGAGTTTATTGGCTTTTTTCTGAACGCCCAAAATTTGCGTTCAAAGTGCCATTTTTTGGCGTGAAAAAACGCTAAAAAGTGAAAAAGTGGGAAAATATTGCTCAAACAGAGAAAGTTGTGTAACAAATGAAAAAGTATTATAAAGCTGCTACATATGGATGTGACAAGTATTCTACTAAAATGGTGGATAGAATGTAGCGCTAAACCTTATGTGAAATGAAAGTGCACATTTAAAAGGATGGACTTTCTAATAATCATTCAAATGAAAACCAAATATGAAAGTCCAACATGCTAATAATCATTCGATGAAAAATGAATATGAAAGTCCAACGTAGTGTGAAGGTTAAAAGCAAATCTAATCCGATAACCCAAAACGAGTCCTGGAAAGGAAAATGGAGGGTGAGCCCGCAACGATGAAGTGGTGCTCCTCAAATAAATAATATATGGAAAAGCTGATGTGCAGGGCATCCAAAAATGGAAATGAATCTTCTCTAATAATAAGAATGAATACCCATTCCGCAACTGGTGGACACATATATCAGCGACAGCGGATCATATGAGCATGGATAACCAGATCGATGTGTAGCCCAGACAGCGGAAAGGACCCAGGATCTCCAGTATAAACTCCAAATGGACCTTGTGGTACTCCAACCGAACTATAGCCCAGACAGTGGAAGGGACCCAGGATCTCCAGGGGAAACTTCAAAGGAACCTCATGGCACTCCGACCGGGCTGGAAGGGCAGATGACTGAATAAGATCGCCACACTGGATGACAGGCACAAATCACACTTTTCTCAAGGATTGCCTAGTCACCTCTGGAGGAACCCTGGCTGATAAATGATGATCTGAATCATCCACCCAATCAGGAGAAATCCAGAAATGCGCTGGGTCGCCTCGCTGTGCGTTCTTCAGTACCTTCCAGGAGGCTTCAGCTCAACTTATTTCTGGGGGGAGCTCACACTCCGCCCACACCAAGCTGGCACCCGCCGCTATGTCCGCCGAAATAGCAGTTCATGATTATTAGCATGTTGGACATTCATATTTGGTTTTCATTTGAATGATTATTTGAAAGTCCCTCCTTTATATGTGCACTTTCATTTCACATTAGGTTTAGGGCTACATTCTATCCATCAGCTAAAATAGTATACCTTGAATCTTTCACTGGGGTCTGGTTTGGAAGCTTTTTGACCTGGGCTGGTAAAGGAGTCCTCAAGTCGCCATCATGTAAACACATAATTTACCTGGCAAGGGTTCTCTATGTTATAACAAACATAACATTTAGGCATGCCCATTGGTTCCCTCATCCTCTGGCCACCACTTTTGTTGGCGAGCTTCGTCCTCAGACTGGGTTTTTTTTTTATTTCATAAAGATTTTATTTGAAAAAAAAAAAGTTTGTACAGGCATCTTCCACAACATCAACAGGCATTAAATCAGAACAAATCGACAAAGAGGCTTCAATTGCATGTAGAACATAGGTACATATAGTGCACTCCTAGAGAGTCTAGTCAGGACTTACAGTAAATAGCATGAACTGCAGCAATATATATCACAAAGGGGTTAGATACCTGCTCAGTAATAAGGTTTGTGTGAGTCTAAACTAGCTCCCTACTTTTCGTCCCGATTTGGTGGACCACTGGATCCACTATATCCATTTTAATTCCATCAACCTTATCGCTTCCCTCCCTGAGAAGATCCAACCCCTTACGGGGCTTGTAGGAGCCTCCCCTAAGGTAGATCCGTCCCCTCATTTAACCTTATTCTTGAGGTCTCCTATACTCCCAAAAAAAGGAGGACATGGAATGCAGGATCAGTAAAAAGGAAAGAAAAAGGGAGAGAAAGAAGAAGAAAAAAAAAAAACCTGGGGAGGGGGGGGGGGGGGGGGTCATTGCCAGGAATTCTCAGTGCCCGTATTCAGGAGAGGGGGTGGGAGGACCACCAACTACCCTCCCCGGCTCTTACACTGGAATATCAGAGCAGGTCAAAGATACTATCGACCTATCCCTGGACTGTGCAACAAGGTTGTGTTTAGTCAACAGACTGCGTCAACTCGCGGTAAGTCGTAGAATCCCGAAACTTAAGCCAATCTTCCCAGATATATGTAAATCTGGGGACTCTATCTTGTGCGCTGTATATCAGCTCCTCTATCGCTGCAATGTGATTAATCCGTGTCACCCATTCTTTGATAGATGGTGGCACAACGGCTCTCCAGTGGACAGGTATGCAGAGCCTGGCTGCGTTAATCATATGCAACGCCACTGATCCACTGTACCGCTTCTTGGGTATTTCTGAAAGATGGAGGAGGTATTGTTCTGGTGAGAATTCCAGGGGTAGTGAGGATACCTCAGTCGTCACTTTATGGACCTCCCTCCAGTAAGGTTGGATAATCGGGCACTCCCACCAGATGTGGAGGAAGGAGCCTGTGGTCTGTCCACATCTCCAGCACTGGTCTGACACTGACGGGAAGAACTTGTGGACAAGATCAGGAGTCCTATACCAACGGGTCCTAATCTTGTACCCATTCTCCTGGGTGTTTACATTAAGCAAACCTTTATGTGTGTACCAGTGAACCCGTTCCCAGCTCTTTGCATCAATCTGTCTGCCCAGTTTGTTTTCCCAGAAGGTCTGCTCCTTCTGCATGATCGCAGAGGGTTTTGTGAACATGGACGCATACAATACTGAGATCATATGTCTCTGGGGATCCGTACTCATGCATAAAGATTCAAAAGCCGTGATCTGCCTCATAAAGTCTTCTCTGACCTTTGGGTTGTCTAAGAAATGCTGTATCTGGAGGTAGGGCATCAAAGGGAAGTCTCCGGTCCGAGACATCGAGGACAATTCTCTTATGGAGCAGAATCTACCCCTAGAGAAGAAGTGTTTGGCCAACATTTCTGAGTGGGGCCATACGTCCATCAGGTAAGTCCTTTCCATTCCCGGTTGAAAGTCGGGGTTCCCTTTAAGGGGAGTGATGCCACATTCCGTCGCCGAGATTGAGTGTGCTCCACAGGCCCTTACAAAGGCCGTCAGGGTTGCCCCCACCAAAGGGTGGGATTGAACTCCAGGCGCCCAATGCTTCCTGGAAAACCAAGGCATCTTACCCAGATCTGACCCAGTGACCATGTTCTCCAAAGGTACCCAGCTTTTGTGGCGGGCGTGCACTTTCCAGTCCACAACTCTTGTCAAGTGTGTGGCCCAATAGTATCTCTGCACATCCGGGAGGCCAATACCCCCATCCAGTTTCGGGAGTACCAATTTCGACCAGCTGATTCTCGGTCGTTTAGACCCCCACAGAAACTTACTCCCTATCCTCTTGTATGTCGCAAAGAAGGAGGGCGGCAGAGAGATCGGCAGTGTTTGCATTTTGTACAATATTCGGGGGAGGACCGACATCTTTAAGATAGAGGCTCGACCGAACCATGAGATTGTGGGAACATCCCACTTAAGCAGATCTTGTTGTACAGCCTTCAACTCGCTCAGGAAATTCTTGTCGTAGAGATCCGCTAAATTGGTCGGTAGCTTAATGCCCAGATAGGTAATGTCATCTGACTTCCACCGGAAGGGAAAGTTCTCCTGACACAGACTGACCATCGAAGGAGGTAGCGACACGTTCAGGGCGAAAGATTTAGAATAATTAATTTTTAGATGGGAAATCATCCGGAATTGTTCAAGCGTACGCATTAGGTTGGGCAAGGAAATCAATGGGGACGAGAGAAAGAGCAATACATCATCAGCAAAAGCCGCTATCTTATATTCTTTCTGGTGGACTTTAATACCCGTTATATCCGGGTGTGTCCGTATGCACCGTAGCAGGGGTTCCAACGTTAGAATATACAAGATGGGGGAAAGAGGACATCCCTGCCTGGTGCCATTATGGATGGGGAAGACCTCCGACAAGTGACCATTGACCCTGACCCTGGCCCTCGGTCTCCTGTATAGTGCTTCAATATAGGCTTTCATCTTGACCCCTAGACCCAAGGCGTCCAGGACCGAGTACATGTAATCCCAGGCCACTCGGTCGAAGGCCTTCTCCGCGTCCATGGATAAGAAAAAGCCTTCAAGCTTGGAGGACGTGAGCCAGTGATGCAGGTTGAGGGCTTTGATCGTATTGTCCCTGGCTTCCCTGCCAGGGACAAAGCCCACCTGATCTAGTCCCACCCAAGCCGGGACATGATACACTAAACGGGTTGCTAGGATTTTTGAGAAAATCTTGACGTCTACATTCAAGAGCGAGATTGGTCTATAATTCGCTACGTCAGAGGGGTCTTTACCTTCTTTGGGTATAACTGAGATATATGCTTCTAACAGGGTCGTAGACGTACAAAGAGTTGTTGAAAGAGAATTGAAGGCTCTGAGAAAGCCCGGCGCTAAGAGTTCTGAAAAGCACTTGTAATATTGTGCCGGAAGGCCATCCGGCCCTGGGCATTTGTTAGGTTTCATAGTTTTTAAAGCAGCAACCCATTCCTCTAAGGACAGTGCTGAGTCCAGGGCTTGTCTATCATCCGCAGAGAGGGCTTTCGGGCAGTATTTACGCAAAAAGTCCTCCATCAAAGTAGCCCTCTCAGCTGTCGAGCCCGAACAGTCCTCGTTCTCCTTAATATTGTACAGTTTGCTATAAAATTCTTGGAACTGATGCGCAATGTCTTCATTCTTGGTATGAGTCCCCCCCCTGTCTATCTCGCACATGATGAACAGTAGAGGCGAGAGTCTTCCTCTGCGTGAATGCAGCCAACAGTCTGCCTGGCTTATTACCTTGCTCATAGAACAATTTCTGCAATAACATAAATTGCTTGCGGGCCTTTTTGTACAATTCCTCACGCAAGAGAATTCTCGTGTCTGCGAGTTCCGTCGCAACTGACAGGGCCAACGAGCTTTTGTGGTGGGCTTCCAACTTAGCAATCTTGTCAGACAGTGTCCGAATACGAGCCACGCGTTCTTTTTTTTTTCTAGCCGCTATAGATAGGAAGTGTCCCCGCAACACACATTTGTGTGCCTCCCATTGGGTCATGGGTGAGACATCTGCAGTATCGTTCAGGGTAAAGTATTCCCTGATAGCTTGCTTAAGAGCTACAACATCCGGGAGGTCAGTAAGGAGGGAGGCATCCAACCTCCAAATCTTCGTGGACGTTACCTTCTGTGGAAATCTGAGTGTCACAGTCACTGGATGATGATCCGACAAGACCATGTTTTCAATGGTAGCTTCAGAGAGATATGATAGATCTTTTTGAGAAATGAAAATGTAGTCCAGCCTCGAATAACGCTGGCACGGGGCCGAGAAAAAGGTATAATCCCTGCCCTGGGGGTGCAGGGTGCGCCACGTGTCGTGTAGGGTAAGGGAGGCTAACCCTATCTTGGCCTGTCGCAGGGCCGAGAATGGGAGAGAAGAGGTCCCCGTGGACGTATCCAGTGTTGGGTCTAAGGCCATATTCATGTCCCCACCCAATATCAAGAGGCCCGATTTAAAGGACGTGAGCTTCAGCAGTATATCCCTTAACCACTTGACCACTGGGCACTTAAACACCCTTCCTAACCAGACCAATTTTCAGCTTTCGGTGCTCTCACAATATGAATGACAATTACTCAGTCATACAACATTCTACCCATTTGAAATTTTTGTCCTTTTTTTCACACAAATAGAGCTTTCTTTTGGTGGTATTTGATCACCTCTGGGTTTTTTATTTTTTGCGCTATAAAAGAAAAACGACTGAAAATTCTGTAAAAAAAAATAAAAAAATCTTGTTTCTGTCATATTAGCGGGTTATTTCTCACACACAGCATATGCATACCACAAATTACACCCCAAAACACATTCTGCTATTCCTCCCGAGTATGGCGATACCCCATTTGTGGGACTTTTACACAGCGTGGCCACATACAGAGGCCCAACATGCAGGGAACGCCATCAGGCGTTCTGGAACACCCAGACCAATTCTGACATTTCTCTCCTACATGGAAAAATCATCATTTATTTGCTAGAAAATTACATAGAACCCCAAAACATTATATATGCTTTTTTAGCAAAGACCCTAGAGAATACAATGGCGGCCGTTACAACTTTTTATCTCGCACGGTATTTTCGCAGAAATGTATTGAACGCGTGTTTTTTAAAAAACTGTTTTGTGCGTAAAACAAAACAGTAAAGTTAGCCCAATTTTTTTTCATAATGTGAAAGATGAAGTTACGCCGAGTAAATAGATACCCAACATGTCACCCTTCAAAATTGCGCACGCTCATGGAATGGCGCCAAACTTTGCTACCTAAAAATCCCCATAGGCGGTATTGCAGAGTATTGGGGTATTGCAAAGTATCATGCAGGGTATTGGGGTATTGCCGAGTACTGGGGTATTGCCGAGTATTGGGGTATTGCCGAGTATTGGGGTATCGCCGAGTATTGGGGTATCGTTGAGTACTGGAGTACTGGGGTATTGCCGAGTACTGGGGTATCGTTGAGTACTGGAGTACTGGGGTATTGCCGAGTACTGGGGTATCGTTGAGTACTGGAGTATTGGGGTATTGCCGAGTATTGGGGTATTGCCGAGTATTGGGGTATTGCCGAGTATTGGGGTATTGTTGAGTACTGGGGTATTGTTGAGTACTGGGGTATTGTTGAGTACTGGGGTATCGTTGAGTACTGGAGTATTGGGGTATTGCCGAGCATTGGGGTATTGCCGAGTATTGGGGTATTGCCGAGTATTGGGGTATTGCCGAGTATTGGGGTATTGCCGAGTATTGGGGTATTGCCGAGTATTGGGGTATTGCCGAGTACTGGGGTATTGCCGAGTACTGGGGTATTGCCGAGTATTGGGGTATCGTTGAGTACTGGAGTACTGGGGTATTGTTGAGTACTGGGGTATTGTTGAGTACTGGGGTATTGTTGAGTACTGGGGTATTGTTGAGTATTGGGGTATTGCCGAGTACTGGGGTATTGCCGAGTACTGGGGTATTGTTGAGTATTGGGGTATTGCCGAGTACTGGGGTATTGCCGAGTACTGGGGTATTGCCGAGTACTGGGGTATTGCCGAGTATTGGGGTATTGCCGAGTATTGGGGTATCGTTGAGTACTGGAGTACTGGGGTATTGTTGAGTACTGGGGTATTGTTGAGTACTGGGGTATTGTTGAGTACTGGGGTATTGTTGGGTACTGGGGGATTGCTGAGTATTGTTGGGTACTGGGGATTGCAGGGTACTGGGGATTGCAGGGTACTGGGGGGATGGCAGAGCTGGGATGTTTTGAGGGATGGCTGGATCTGTGACTGCATTTGTCACAGATCCAGCCACAGCTCAGCTGCTGACACCCCGCTCCCCCCCCCCTCTCCTCGCACACTGTACAGAGCGGAGAGGGAGGAGAGGGAGGAACCGGCGTCATCAAATGACGCCGGTTTGTTTACAAGTGATCGCGCCGTCATTTGACGGCGCGATCACGTGGTAAACGGCTGCGATCAGCGGCAATTTACCGTGATCCGTGATGCGCCGGGTCTTCTAGACCCGGCGAGCACGGACACTTTCGTGAGCGCGTCCCAGGGGACGCGCAATCGCGAAAGTGAAGGACGACGTCCCAGGGACGTCGTCCCGAGGTAACCCCGCCGCGCCGTAGCAGTAAAATGCCTATGGCGCGGTGGGCAAGTGGTTAAGAAGGGTACCTGCTTGGTGTTAGGGCAGTAAATGTTAGCCAGTGTCATTGGCCTGTCCTTCCAGGTCCCCTTGAGAAAGATAAATCTCCCTTCCGAGTCGATCAACTGGTCCGTGAGGGAGAAAGCGAATGATTTAGCCAGCAGGATCGCCACCCCCTTCGTCTTAGAGTCAGCACATGTTGCGTGAAAAGCTTCTGGAAATCTCTTATTAGTAAGGCGTTGGATAGCGCTAGATTTGAAGTGAGTTTCTTGGAAAAAGATAACTTGGGCTCTTTGTCTGTGAGCTTCCAATAAGAAACTCGAACGTTTCTCCGGGATGTTGAGGCCCTGAGCATTAACCGAGAAAATTTTTAGCGATAGAGGAGCTGACGACGGCATTACAGAGGCCATGATGGCGTACAATATGGTAAACCGCACACCGCTTCCAGTTACAGCCGGGGAGAGCAGTTAGCGGCACGAGCTGTGGTGAGAAAAAAAAAAAAAGGGGGGGGGGGGATGTGAAAAGCGAACCGTCGAAAGAGACGAGAAGTACGTACATATCTGTACCTATGCTCTGGATAACCTGTCAACTGATCAGGAAGCCTACCTTGGTCAGGAGGGGCCCTTAAAAAGAGAAAAAAAAAAAAAGGGGGGCGCCCCAGGAAAAATACTGGAGGTAGTCTAAGTCCTGCCTAGCTACCTAAGGAGAGTAGTGGAGGTCCTCAGTCGGAAACTTCACTACTGCGCCGGAAGGTTCAAGAGTGGAACCTGCCTCTCCCGTGGTGGGGAAAATAACCTGTACCGAAACCCAACAGTCCTCTCTTCCATCCAGACTCCCCATGCTTATAATTAACCAACTCAAATAGAAAATCCTCACATATGACTAGAGTGGGGATGCCCTGCAGGAGCTCACCTAACAAAATGAGGTAAACACCTCCATGGCCTCCCCCTCCCACATACCCCCCCCCACGGATGAGCCAGGAGGAGACAAGCAACCACCCCCCCAGCCCGCATGACTCCCACAGTTTATAGCACTGGGAGCCATAGTATGGCTCGTAGAGCCCCAAGGTGCGACCCCCAGTCTTGAACAGGACCTCTCCATGTGAATATCTTTTGCCCCTGGGCCCATGAGGCTTAATCGTGGAGCAAAAATATACAAATGAAAGAAGTAGGGAGGAGGATCCCAGACGTACAAAGAGGTGCTCTCAACCATCATTATATGAAACCCCAACAAGGCTAAACGGTGGGCCACGTTATAACACAGTTTAACAAAAGGAAGACAAACAAAAAGATGAAGAGAAAGAAAAAAAAAAACGCAAACAATAACATTAACAGTGGATCTTAAGTAAATAGTTCAAGCCCCCCTATCCCAACAACCACCCAATGGAAACACAGGACAAATTGGGGTCTTCCAGTAGAAATGCACACTCAGATTATAAGACCAGGGAGAAAAATGTTCCCCATTCCCATTCTATCCCAATACGGACAACTGCCCTGACAACTTACCATAGGCCTTTCTAGTCTGCTGATGTGTCTCCCCGGTTCCCTAGTCCGATCCCAATCAATGACTGTGGAGCGGGCCCCGGGGACCATTAAAGACCCACAACAATCATGTCAACGAAGTGAACACAGGGTGAGCATGGAGCGAACATGAAATGAACATGGCGTAAATGATCACAAACAGAACCCCCCTGCCCCTCCCCCATCCCCCAGTACTCCAGATCAGGTGACCCCCACTTCTAGCAATTAAGCGGTCTCCATATATATTAGGAAAGGAGGGGTGGGGCAGCGAATTGAAGGAACAGGGGTAAAGGCAGGCCTAGGGGTTCAGGGGAAAGGCAGGCCTAGGGGTTCAGGGGAAAGGAAGGTAAGGGAGGGTATGGAGGGCAAGGGGAGGGAGGGAAACCCTGTAATGGGTAGAGGAGTAGGGGGAATACGGTACAGGAGACCAAAACCAGGGGATATCAAGATCGAGGCAACAGTTGACCAGGTACCCTTGCATTTGACAAACAGCTTACACACAAAAAAAAAAAAAATGTCAAGAAACAATGCATCATATCTCAATAGGTGCATGAGTATTCCATGATATCAAATCGACCAGATCTGTAAGTGCAAAATTGCATGCATGAACCCTAGAGCCACTCAGTTATATTTTAAAACATTAACCCTCCAGAGGCCCAGCACCCTTGTACCAGAGATAAACAGGGACCCTACAAAACAGGATATATGATTTGGGAGGCAAGCCTGCCCCCCTGTCAAGAGGGGCCAGTGCGTCAGGTAGTGTAGGCCCAGTTCAATGCATTGACAATCTGCTGTCCAAGTCTATACTCACGAACCCCAAGCCTGGGGTGTGCCTGTCTGGCGAGCGGCAGAAGAACAATCCCTTGCATGCAGCGAAATGTCCCGGTTCCACTATGCAAGATAGGCCAGCGACAGACATCATAAGGTACCCGGCAAGGGCCAAGTTAAGATGGTTGTACCAACAACAATGAAGGAGTCCTTGAGTGGGGGCAGCCAGGGGGATTGACTAATTAAGGGGTGCGACAGCTTACCGACCATGTTCAGTGTCCTCAGTGTTCCGTCCGTCGTCGGACAGACGACGGCGATGCCCGTGGACTTTCCTCCGTTTCCATGTCCCCTCGCCTAGCGGGCGGCGAAGCATCTGAGGTCCTGCGACGTCTTTGTCGATTTCTCTGGGACCGCGGGGTGTCATCAGGGCGAGTGGAGATCCAGGGCTCCGGTGGAAAGAAGACGCCATACCAGTCAGGGACATCGACGACAGGGATGCCCAGCGTGTCGCAGAATGGTTGCAGATCCGCGGGTGTCTTTAGGTAGGCTGTACGGTTGCCAGCGGTTGCTTGGAGACAAAACGGGAACTTCCATTTGTACAGGATATGTCTATCACGCAAGACTTGCAAGAGAGGCCACAGATCTCTCCTATGCTGCAGGGTAATGGCGGATAAATCCTGAAATAGTTGAATGCGTGCTCCCTCATGTTCTAAATTGGCTTGATTTCGTGCCAGCCGCAGAATTTCTTCTTTTTGAACGAAATTCACCAGGCAACATACAGTGTCTCTGGGTGGATCTGTGTCCCTGCCCCTGGGCCGGAGCGCTCTGTGGCATCTCTCCATCTCCACGGGAGCATCCGGTGGCCTGCCCAGGAGTGTATTGAAAATAGCCCAAACAGCCTGTTGCAATTGTTGGGGTCCCTCCACTGTCTCTGGGATCCCCCTGACACGTACATTCCTCCTGCGACCCCTGTTGTCTAAATCTTCCATAAATCTATGCATGTCAATAAGATGGTGTGCATGAGAAGTGGAGGCTTTCTGCACTTGTTGGATGGCTACGCCATGTGTTATGGCTACTGACTCCACGTGTTCAATCCGTGTGGCAATCACCCTGATCTCTCCCTTTAGCTCCGCAATAGCGGCAAACATGGCCGTTTTAATGTCCAGGGCCACTTGTTGCAGGTCAGCCATGCAAAGAGGAGGCGGTATGCGACCCATCTCGTTACCTTGCGGGGCTCCCAGCGCGACGACAGATGCGGCCGACGGCGAATCCATACTAGAGGCCGGGGCTTGAGATGCGGCCTGTGAGTCCGTGGGCTGGGTGCGAAACATCGCCGGGATGGTCTTCCCCATCTGCGTGGAGGGATCCATCTGCGACCGGGTGGCAGCCTGACCCCTCCCGGTCATCCCGCGAGTAAAATGCGAGGATAAGTGCTAATGGAAAGCAAGTTAGGGAGTCTGGATGACGGAGCTCTCCTACTCAGCAGCCATTCCGTTCCAGTGCCAGGCCACGCCCCCTCAGACTGGGTTTTATCCTCAGACTGCTACTGATTTTGCCAATGTAGCTTGCTAGCTTGCTGATTGGTTGCAAATATTTCCAGTAACCAGAAAATCTTTGGAGTTTCTGTTTGTATTTCTTGTGCAACATCATTGGTGGAATTATGTTTTATGGCATGCTGATTTGAATACATCATGTAATGTAATAAATGAGATCTTACATAAATACAAAGGGTTTGAGTGCAATTCCAATTATAGTCCAAAGCGTAATATAGAGTATTATATATTGTCCATTTGGAGTGAAGGGCTTTTGGGCAGAGCGTTTAATTTTATTTTTTTTGTACAATAAATAAATATGTGGGACCACGTCTTAATTATATTGTGATGTACAATATATGTTGTTTTTAGAGTCTGCTATACAGGTCCGTTTTAAAAAATTGATGTACAAGTTTGCATTGCGCCATCATTATTTTTAACACTTTTGTTGAGAAAAAAACATTCCCCTCTGGGTGATCTCTGTACATTACAAGGATTTTAACAAACTATGTTGCAGAT
The DNA here is from genome assembly GCA_029574335.1 of Rana kukunoris. Lineage (NCBI taxonomy): Eukaryota > Metazoa > Chordata > Amphibia > Anura > Ranidae > Rana > Rana kukunoris. The sequence continues at coordinate 509,727,449 of CM056052.1, forward strand.
TCCTACCTTTTGTTATTCTGAAGAAATCACTGTGAGTGAGTGAAAAACTTATATAGCGCAGCACATGCGAACTAAATCGCCTCTGGGCACTGTGGTGTTTATTTACTAAAGGTGGACTGTGCAAGACCTTCTGCAAAGAAACCAATCAGCTTCCAGCTTTTATTGTCAAAGCTTAATTGAATAAGCTGAGGCTACCATTTACAGCTCCACCAGATTCTGAGTGCACCAGTTGTGTTTGTCTGTGTCCAAGTGAATCTGTTTGGGAGTTGTCCGATAGTTTTCAATTAGCTGCTGCACTTGCAGGGTTCTAAAGGGGAAAAACGCAGGGTCCTCATCCCTTTAGACGTGATTTCCTATTGGGAGTATCTCACCAAAAATATAATTGTTGTTTCTGGGGATGCCTGAAACATTACTTGTATCTTAGTGTAGCTGAAAAGAGTAATTTGAAGGTATCACCACAGAGTGGCGCTGTGCATACCAAAATTATCTATATATGGGCAGATAATAATAGAGAGATTGTTACTCAAATTTTATAGGCACTGAGGTACACAATGTTATAGATAAAAATATTTTCTATTACAAATTGATTAAAAAAGGAACAACCAGACAAACACTAGTTAAAAAAACTTTGCAAAGTAAAGATTGCCTAGATACTAATACAGCACACAACCCATACACCAAGGAGTATAATAGTGAATGATCATGACGGTATCCTTGTTGAGGTAATAATAAATGTCCTATTAGGCTTGGTGTGAGTTGATCATAGTGTGAAGTAGCTTGGCTCGACATGTTACGGGTATATACTTAGGCATGCATTAGTGCAAACATTGTAATCATTTATTTTTTTATCTATAACATTGTGTACCTTAGTCCCTTTAACTAGTGGCCAACCGCCCATTGTCAAATGGCAACGGGGCAGCGCGGCTCTCATTCTGGAAAGACGTGATCCCAGAATGGCCGCTCTCGCGCACCCTCAGTGATCTTGGCAGCACTGTGTTGCTATGACACCCCGTGTATACCATGGTGAGGTTTGCAGGACTTTGATTGTTTTTAGCATCATGTTTTTTATTAAATGCAACTTAAAGAGGAAGTAAACCCTGATGGGTGTCAGAGCTCTTTCACACGGGCGGACCGTTTAGGTTTTTTAGGCAGACCTGAACGGGCGCTCCGTGCTCCTCTATGGAGCCACGGACGTCAGCGGTGACATGCCCGCGGACATCTCATCCGCTCTGATCCGCCAAAGTGTGACGGGGAAAAAAACCTACTTTTCCATTCTTTTCCGTCTAGCGGATCGGATGAACACGGACAGACGGTCCGTGTTCATCCGCTCCCCCCATAGGGGAGAGTGGAGAAAAGACAGGGAGGTCCCTGCACACTGTGAGGGGACCGCCCTGACATACTCCGGCTCAGCGGGGATCAACGGAGCGATCCCCGCTGGGCAAGCGGAGGTTCACATTACTGCTCCGCCCCATTTAAAAGGGGCCTAACTTCCTCTTTGTTTCCCTGCAAAGGTAAAGCATAATGGGCTTTATGTGATACTTACCTGCAGGAGAAGCCCGCAATGTCTTCCTCGCAAGTAGCAAGCGTCCATTCTTCACCCCTCTTCCTTCTGGGGCCACGAACTCTGGCTCTGTGAGTGGCTGGAGTCGCGTGTGGGAGCCACCACTCACGGCATGACCCGAGTTAGAAACGGCCGGACGGTGATTTGCAAATATCTCCTAGGCCGCGCAGGTTTACCTGTAGGTAAAGTGGTTGTAAAGGGTTTACAAGCGCTTTCATTTTATAGATTTTCATGTATTATGAACATGATTATATACTGTATATATATTGAAGGATGTATTCAGTATGGGTGGATAGATATGCTGATGGATGAGGTAGATCTCCAAAATGTTTCTTCTCCTTCCATTTTGGAGGAGCCCAACCAATCACATCCCTTCTCCTATTATAAATGCAAACTGGAAACGGAATGTTGTCACTTCCTGAATACGCCAGGTACAGTGAAACGTACTTTGGAGCGGGGATTCGTAATTTTCGGGTCCTGTATGTGTCACTTACCCAAGCCTACTATTTAAAGCAAGGCGTTGGCTGTATGCGGCTCTATCCACACATGCTGTAAACACCTAGTGCCAGGACAGGCACAGTTACATGCGAGTGCAACTTTCACATACTCGCTTTTAAACTTTTAATAAAACATACTACACCATAAAGCCCTTCTTTGTGTCTCTGGTGGAGTTTGTCCTTGTATCTCCAGCCTATCTGGAGGGAGTTTTAGAGTGGAAGGGTGCAAACCTAGGAATCCATCTGTTTTTTTTTTCAAAAGCACATCTGCCATCTACCTCATGAGCACTCGTGGTAAAACCTTTGAAGACACTTTTTCACAAGCTTTTTTCCCATATTTTAAAGGTATGTATTTGGTGTAGGGTTTTGTCATATTGGACTTGTTGGTTTGCATTTATTAACCATGCTTTATCAGTTGTTCACTGTATGTATAACTATTGTAAGTGCCAACACCTTTTTTTGTCGTCAATATATTTCCAGGAGTCATTTTTCACTTTTTAAATGGGCAGATACACTATTTTATTTTCACACTTTACTATCGATATTCCTGGTGTCCTCATGCTAAGCTCAATAGAGCTTGCTAAGACCATAAAAAAAAAAAAAAAATTGTGGACATATATAAGTCTAGTTTACATTTTAAAAAGATCACCAAATGATTTGAAATCAGTAGTTCTCAGAAAATTCAACTCAAGTGCTAACCATCTGTTGCTAAAAAAAAGTCTCCAAGAAGCCCACAATTTCATCACAAAGTGTTTAAAGGGGTTGTAATGGTATTTTTTTCCCCTAAATAGCTTCCTTTACCTTAGTGCAGTCCTCCTTCACTTACAGGAGAGTCAGGACACCCACTAACACACAGCTCCTTTCTCTGTCTGCAATTTAGAGAGCATCCTGACTCTCCTGTATTCCAATGGAGGGGGCGAGCACGACACTCCACACCAGGGAGAAAGCCTTGCATTACTGTGTGGAGTTACAGACAGAAGAACAGGAAGTAAGGATTTCTCAGAAGAAATAAGGACATTTAAAAGCAAAATCGAAGCATGAGGTAAGTGAGAGAGGACTGCACTAAGGTAAAGGAAGCTATTTAGGAAAAATAATTGTACCTTTACAACCCCTTTAAGTAACCTTTCTACAGTTGGAGCCAAAGAACATGCATCTACAGTCAGAAGAAGATTGCAGTAATATTTTTGCCATTGAAAATATAGGCAAAGATCAGGTCTCCTATAGCAATGTGCTGAAGATGGAACAACTAAAGGTATAGTTGCTTGGTCACAGTAATAGTAGATATGTTTACTGCAAGCTGAAGACAGTATTTCAGAAAAAGAACCCCATGACAACCATGAAGCATTATGATGGAAAGTGTTGCTTCAGGGCACGAACATGGGCAACTCGCAGTTATCAAGTCAACTATCATATCATATAGTGTGCTTCATAAGAATGTAAGGCGATCTTTCCAAAAGTTGAAGTTGAATCAGAAATGAGTCTTTCAACACAAGAATGATCAGTAGCACACAAGCAAATCCACCAAGAAATGGTTCAAAAAGAGCTGCAAGTCTTTTGGGGATGTCTCTACCAGGTTTGCAAATCTAAAGTGTGACATTTTTGCCCATTCTTCTTTGCAAATTAGCTCAAGCTCTGTCAGATTGAGAACGTCTGTGAACAGCAATAGTCAAATCTTGCCACAGATTCTCAATTGGATTTAGGTCTGGACTTTAACTGGGCCATTCTAACACATGCATTGATCAAATCCATCCCATTGTAGCTCTGGCTGTATAGGACGTTGTCCTGCTGGTCTTAAGTCTTTTGCACACAGATTTTCTTCTAAGATTGCCCTATATTTGGCTCCATTTTCCCTTCAACCCTGACCAGCTTCCCTGTCCCTGCTGAAGAAAAGCATCCTCACAACATGATGTTGCCACCACCGTGTTTCATAGTGGGGATGGCATGTTCAGTGTGATGTGCAGTGTTAGTTTTCCACCACACTGGGCTGAAAAGTAAAATTTTGGTCTCATCTGACCAGAGCACCTTTTTCCACATGTTTGCTGTGTCCCCCACCTGGCTTCTGGCAAACTGCAAACAGGACTTCTTATGGCTTTCTTTCAACAATGGCTTTCTTCTTGCCACTCTTTCATAAAGGCCAGATTTGTGGAGTGCACGACTAATAGCTGTCTTGTGGACAGATTCTCCCACCTGTGGATCTCTGCAGCTCCTCCAGAGTTATCATGGGCCTCCTGGCTGCTTCTCTGATTAATGCTGTCTTTGTCTAGCCTTTCAGTATAGGTATATGGCCATGTCTTGGTAGGTTTGCAGTTGTGCCATACTCTCTCCATTTTCAGATGATGAATTGAACAGTGCTCTGTGAGATGTTCAAAGCTTGGGGTATTTTTTTTTTGGTATATTTCTAGAAACTTACCCTGCTTTAAACTCCTCCACAACTTTATTCCTAACCTGACTGGTGTGTTCCTTGGCCCTTGTGGTGCTATGTGTTCACTAAGGTTCTCTAACAAACCTCTAAGGGGTTCACAGAACAGATGTATATATATTGAGATGAAACTACACACAGGTGGACTTTAATTAGTATTTACTAATTAGGTGTCTTCTGAAGGCAATTGGTTCCAATAGATTTTAGTTAAGGGTATCAAAGTAAAGGGGGCTGAATACAAATGCATGCCACACTTTTCAGAAATGTATTTGTAAAAAAAAAAAATGAAAACCATTTATCATTTTCCTTTCACTTTACAATTATGTGTCACTTTATGTTGGTCTATCAAATAAAATCCTGATAAAATACATTTACGTTTTTGGTTGTTATATGACAAAACGTGGAACATTTCAAGGAGCTGGAATACTTTTCCAAGACACTATTATTCAGTTATAAAACCCAAACATAGCTGTCAATAATCTATTGCTTCCACCTACAGAGTAACTTAACTGAAATTTCACAGTGGGGCGAAATAAATGTAATTCACTCGGGGAGCAGACATGGCCCTAGGGATTAATGTAGGGATTGCTGTCCGCATTTAAATGTGTCAATTCCATTGAGCATCCTTTATCCTTTTTATATTAACTGTGTATGGTTTCTTATGGTCTCTGGGACTGAAAAATAAAAAGAACTTTGACTCAACAGCGGGATATAAATATGATCCTCAGTTGAACAACCAGCAGCTGTGAAAAAGCACTATGTAATGCAGATTGCTTTAAAAGACAATGTCTACTTGATTTATGATTTTTTTTCTTTGTGTGTTATGGGCAGTGGTGTCACAGGGAACATTTTCCCCAGAGTTCTCTGGGCACTTAAAACCATGTCAACGGCTGAAGTTTCTTCAGTGCACAAACCTTGGGACCAGCGCTCCTCTATGCTCTGACCTTCCACCACTGAGCACGGCACAGCAGAACACCTTAGAAGTCAACCACTAGAATCTAAAAGGTAAATATTGGTTGAAAATAGACTAAATAAAGCATCTTTATTTGGTTTCAGATTTTTCATACTCGCGTGCATTGAGAACTGGTTTGGGGTCCTAAAAGACCCCCAACAAACAATAAACCAGAGAGGGGGTAGCTTACAACTTCCCCACCCGCTGGGAGCAGATAGGACACCCTTGCTGATACCTCCTCAAGGATGGACTGGCAACCAGGACTACCGGGAGTTACCCGGTGGGCACTCCCCATAGCGCTCACCTCCTCTCCCTCCCCGCAGCATTCACCTCCTCTTCCTCCCCACAGCGCTCACCTCCTCTTCCTCCCCGCAGTGGTCACCTCCTTTCCCTCTCTACAGCATTCACCTCCTCTCCCTCCTCGCAGCGTTCACCTCCTCTTCCTCCCCACAGCGTTCACCTCCTCTCCCTCCCCACAGCGCTCACCTCTCCCTCCCCGCAGCGATCACCTCCTCTCCCTCCCCGCAGTGGTCACCTCCTCTCCCTCTCCACAGCATTCACCTCCTCTCTCTCCCAGCAGCGTTCACCTCCTCTCCCTCCCTGCAGCATTCACCTCCTCTCCCTCCCCGCAGCGTTCACCCCCTCTCCCTCCTCACAGCACTCACCTCTTCTCCCTGGCTAGTTAACTTCAGCGTGACTAAATACAGACATACTCCTCGGGAGTCACACTGAGAAGCTCATCATACGATCCGGAAGGACGGCGGCCACACACAGCTGTGACATAAGTTTCCTCGGCACTCGTTCTCTTGGTCTTTCCTTCCCCCGCTCTCCATATAGATTCTCTGTGGCAGCAGACAGGTTGGAGAGCAGGGGAAGGAAAGGCCAGGAGAACAAGTGCCGAGGAAGCTTATGTCACAGCTGTGTGTGGCCGCCGTCCTTTCCGGATCGTATGATAAGCTTCTCAGTGCAACGCCGAGGAGCATATCTGTATTCAGTCACGCTGAAGTTAACTAGCCAGGGAGAGGAGGTGAGAACTGTGGGGGACCAGAGCATAATGAGGGGGATAGAGATGCATTGGGGACCAGAGCATCATGGGGGGGATAGAGGCGCATGGGGGTCCAGAGCATCTTGGAGGGGATAGAGGTGCATGGGGGACCAGAGCATCATGTAATAAAGTAGAACGGCTAATGGCTAGTAAAGGGGGATCATCAGGGTTGGCCGGTCGGGGGGTGGGTTTGTCGCCATGGGAGATACCTGTCAAAGTGGGCCGGTCTGGATGAAGTCCAGGACCAAATTTTTGTCCCAGTCCAGCCCTGTACCTCCTCCTAGGCATCCGGATTGCTGAGGAGCCCAATGCATGTCAGTACCAGGCACCAGTGCTTTGAGAACAGGATGCCCACTAATGCTAAAGCATATGGCATCAACATAATAGGGGTTCCTGTACTCTCACTGCTCACTGCACTGCTATGGGTATACCAACACCTATGACGGTTATGCCATGCTAGTTAGTCTTTCTACAATTGACAGTTAAACTCTTATGCCGCGTACGTACACACAATCGGATTTTTCTTTAGAAAAACCTTGGATGGTTTTTCCAACGGAATTACGCTCAAGCTTGGCTTGCATACACACAGTCACGTGTGCACTACAATTTATTTCAGTGTATTTTTTCCTGAAAACATAAATTTGATAAACAGTTTTAAAACTGTACATTATATACAAATTCAACTACTATGGGCCAGATTCTCAAAAGAGATACGACGGTGTATCTATGCGAGTGATTCTTAGAAGCACTTACGCATAGATACACTAAAGATCTGACAGGTGTAAAGCAATTACACCGTCGGATCTTAGATGTAATGACAACGCCGGCCGCTAGTTGGCCTTTACGTTGTTTTCTCATTTGCCTATGCAAATGAGCCTAATACGCCGATTCCCGAACGTTTTTACGCCGCCCCATCGTCGTTTACGTAGGTTGCGTACGCATAAGGTTACCCCTGCTGTATGAGGGGTATGTTTCCGAAGTGCCGTCGTTGCCATGTTAAGTATGGCGTCGGGTCAGTGTCGTCTTTTTCCGTCGGTTACGTCGTTTTACTAAGTCGTTCGCGAATAGGGAATTGCGTAAGTGACGATCACGTCGTTTTGACGTCGGTTTCAACTACGCTTTCCGACGTGAGCTGGAGCAGGCGCACTGGGCTTTTTTCCTGGCCGGCGCATGCGCACTTCGTTTGACGCGGGGGCGCGCTTAATTTAAAGCACCCCCTCCTTCAGTATTTGAATTACGCGGCCTTACGACGCCGCATTTACGCTACACCGCCGAAAATATGGAGCAAGTGCTTCAGTAATTTGTGTAGACGTAGTGTAAATGCGATATGATACGCAACGCCGCCAGATACGCCATTTTTTGAGAATCTGGCCCAATGTTTTTATTCAACAGGGCCTCTGCTTTTAGAAAACATATTAAATGCTGGGGTTTTAAATACTTCCCTAGCCAAAAATTAAGATTTTAAAATTGGTGTGATAAATGGAGGGGAAGTGGTTATTTAGTCCTAATGAGACATGAACTCCAGGCAGGTATAAATAACATCAATAAATGGTGTTATGTGGTCGTTAAAAATAATTAACTGTATTTTGAAGTGCAGCTAGTGTAAGTACCTGAATTTGTCTTGAGATTAGCCTGCTGTAATACCTTTTACAGCAGCACTGAGATCGGAGGTGGGAGGGACAACACCAATTATTCTTTGCTGCAGTATACCCTCACCGGCCACTTTATTAGGTACACCTTGCTAGTAATGGGTTGGACCCCCTTTTGCCTTCAGAACTCCCTTAATTCTTTATAGCATAGATTCAACACGGTGTTGGAAACATTCCTCAGAGATTTTGGTCCATAGTCACACAGGTGCTGCAGATCCCAAAGGTGCTCTATTGGATGAGATGTGGTGACTGTGGAGGCCATTGGAGTGCAGTGACCTTATTGTCCAGTGGTGAGATGATTGGAGTGCAGTGACCTCATTGTCCAGTGGTGAGATGATTGGAGTGCAGTGACCTCATTGTCCAGTGGTGAGATGATTGGAGCTTTGTGACATGGGGCATTATCCTGCTGGAAGGAGCCATCAGAAGACTTTAGGGATAGACATGGTCAGCAACAATACTCAGGTAGGCCGTGGCATTTAAACAATGCTCAATTGGTACTAAGGGGCCCAAAGTGTGCCTAGAAAATATCCCCCACACACCATTTACACCACCACCAGCCTGAACCATTGATACAAGGCAGGGTGTTGTTTTCATGTTGTTTATGCCAAATTCTGACCCCACCATCTGAATGGCTCATCAGACTAGGCAACATTTTTCCAATCTTCTCTTGTCCAATTTTGGTGAGCCTATGCGAATTGTAGCCTCAGTTTTTAGCTGACAGGAGCAGAACCCGGTGTGGTCTTCTGCTACTGTAGCCTATCTGCTTTAAGTTTCGAGGAATTGTGCGTTTAGATGGTATTCTGCATACCTTGGTCGTAACAAGTGGTTATTTAAGTTACTGTTGTCTTTCTATCATCTTTAATCAGTCTGCTCATTCTCCTCTGAATATCAGCAAGGCATTTTCATCTACACAACTACCGCTCACTGGATATTTTCTCTTGTTTGGACCATTCTCTGTAAACCCGAGAGATGGTTGTGCGTGAAAATCCCAGTAGATCAGCAGTTTGCAAAATAGACTAGCCCATCTGGCACCAACAACCAGTACCGTAAATCCCCTTTCTTCCCTATTCTGATGCTCGGTTTGAACTTCAGCAAGTTGTCTTCACCACGTCTAGATTCCAAAATGCATTGAGTTGCTACCATGTGATTGGCTGATTAGCAATTTGTGTTACCAACCAGTTGAACAGGTGTACCTAATAAAATGGCCAGGGAGGCCGCGTACACACGATGGAATTTATCCGCTGGAAATGGTCCGACGGAACATTTCAGCCGAAAAATCCGCTCGTCTGTAGGGGCAAGCAGACGGATTTGGACGGATTTCTCCAGCGGAAAATTTCCAAAGCATGCTTTGAAACTTTTCCACCGGACACATGTCCGTCGGATATGTCCGCTGGTCAGTACACTCACCAGCGGACATATCCTCCCGCACAAGCGTCGTATAGATGCGACGCATGCGTGGAAGTTGTTTGCTTCCTGGTGCGGTGACGTGGCGGTGTCAACGTCACCGCCACTTCACCGCGCTGTCTGCCGGCGGGGATTTTGATCCGATGGTGTGTACACTCCATCGGACCAAAATAGCCCAGCGGACATATCCGATGAAAACGGTCCGAGGACCGTTTGCATCGGATATGTCCCTCCGTGTGTACGCCGCCTGAGTGTACATGTGCTGACAGTAAGTAAACACTCTGACAGGAGGAGAGAGCAGAATAAGCAGAGTCAATTAAAACAACACAGGAAAGCAGCCGTTCTCTACTGCAGTGCACATGTGCTAAGAGGAAGTGAGAACAGAACAAGGGATGACTAAATTAATGTTCTTAACCACTTGTTACCCGCCCACCATCATATGACGGCGGGCGGGTAACTCCATTGTCCTGACTGCAAGTCATATGACGTGCAGTCATAGAAAGCTGCTCGGGGCGCGCGCACCCGTCGCATCACTGATGGCCGCCGGGCACACGCGATTGCCGAGTAACTGAGCTGGGACATGGAACTCTGTGTGTAAACACAGAGCTGCACGTCCCTGTCAGGAAGAGAGGAGACCGATTGTGTCCCTTGTACATAGGGACACAATCGGTCACCTCACCAGTCACCCCCCCTCCCCCCACAGTTAGAACACAAACTAGGACATACATTTAACCCCTTCCCCGCCCCCTAGTGGTTAACCCCTTCCCTGCCAGTTACATTTATACAGTTATCAATGCATATTTATAGCATTGTTCACTGTATAAATGTAAATGGTCCCAAAAATGTGTCAAAAGTGTCCGATGTGTCCGCTATAATGTCCCAGTCCCGAAAAAAAAAATCACAGATCTCCGCCATTCCTAGTAAAAAAATAATAAAAAAAAATCATAATTATGTCCCGTATTTTGTAGGTTATTGCGATTTTATTTTTTAATTTTTTTTACCAAAAATATGTAGAAGAATACGTATCGGCCTAAACTGAGATAAAAAAAGATTTTTTTTTTTTTTAAATGGGATATTTATTATAGCAAAAAGCAACAAATATTGTGTCTTTTTTCAAAATTGTCGCTCTTTTTTTGTTTATAGCGCAAAAAATAAAAACCGCACGGACAATTAAATACCACCAAAAGAAATCTCTATTTGTGGGAAAAAAAGGACGTTAATTTTGTTTGGGAGCAATGTCGCACGACCGCGCAATTGTCAGTTAAAGCGACGCAGTGCCGGAAGCTAAAATTTTGTCTGGGCAGGAAGGGGGTGTAGGTGCACAGTAGGCAAGTGATTAAATATATTCTAAATAGTGCCCCACATTGCAGAAATAGTGAACAAATAAATGATATCATAAACAGGAACTAATATTCCAAAACCAATATCATGGTGCAAAATAGAAAGACGTAAATAATAATAATAAAAACAATTTAAAAAGTCCAGAGTGTGTGCGTCATCTTGCAACCATATATATTCATCATATTGTGTTTATTCAATGGCAATAATGCCCCATATTTCCAACTCCTTGCTGTGTTTAGATGTGCTCACCTTGAATTTTGTCTTAATATTAAGTCTCATACATTTGGAGTGGGGTCTCCTTTGTCATGGCTGATATGCCTTTTTCCACTTTGCTGATGTTCTCAATCTGTCTTCATCCTCAGTAATGCCACAATGATTCTCTCAAAAAATAATAGAATGTATAGTGCTCTCTGTATAATAAACTGTATTTTTTATTTTAAAAATATTATACTAAACTTATTTTGTGCACTGATGCCGTGTACACACAACCATTTTTCGGGTTGTAAATATTTTTTTTTTTAATGTCATTAAAAACGATCGTGTGTGGGCTTCAGAGCATTTTTCACAATGTAAAAAATGGGAATTAAAAATTTCGAACGTGCTCTAATTTTTCAGTACATTTTTAACATTGACGTTTTTAACGTCGTAAAAAAATGGTCGTGTGTGGGCTTTAACGACGTGAAAAAAACGCACATGCTCAAAAGCAAGTTATGAGACGGGAGCACTCGTTCTGGTAAAACTACCGTTCGTAATGGAGTAAGCACAATTATCACGCTGTAACAGACTGAAAAGCGTGAATTGTCTTTTACTAACACAAAATCAGCAAAAGCAGGCCAAAGGGTGGCGCCATCTGAAAGGAACTTCCCCTTTATAGTGCCGTCGTACGTGTTGTACGTCACCGCGCTTTGCTAGAGCATTTTTTTTTTCACGATCGTGTGTAGGCGAGGCTGTTTTGATGATCGGGTTGAAAAAAACGTTGTTTTTTTCTAGACCATTAAAAATTACATTTTTTACAACCCGAAAAACGGTCTTGTGTATGCGGCATAACACTAGTGCACATTGGTATCCAGGCATATAATATTACAAACCTCCAACAAAATGGCCAACCGCACACTTCTGGTTTTGCGGCGTGATGTCCCCGGCTCCTCCTAACATGTTGCGTTATTAGATCATGTGACTTAATCGGGGATAAGGGTCCGGTACACTGAGAGCACCTTTTATGTTAGCCTGGCAGATAAATTCCCATGAAAACATAGTAAAACATAGTAACGCCATCTTAGTGGAGACCGGCTATGCAATGTAATGGCCAGCCATTATGGGGTATGCCAAGTTCCAAGTTCCATATACACTGCATGATATAACAATACATGCATGTATCCTAAATTGAGTAAACAGATAGCAGGAGTAATGAATAAAACTTGAAAACTATATAAATTACTTAACCCCTTCTCACTTATTGTTAGAATGTAGCTCAAGAGGCATAAATACAGGACAATCTTAGAAGAAAACCTGTTACAGTCTTCCAAAGACTTGAGACTGGGGCGGAGGTTCACCTTCCAGTAGGACAACAACCCTAAATATACAGAGCTACAATAGGATAGTTTAGATCAAAGCATATTAATTTTTTAGAGTGGCCCAGTCATAGTCCAGACCTAAATCCAATTGAGAATCTGTGGCAAGACTTGAAAACTGCTGTTCACAGACACTCTCCATCCAATCTGACAGAGCTTGAACTATTTTGTAAAGAAGAATGGGAAAAAAATTCACTCTCTAGATGTTCAAAGCTGGTAGAGATCCCCAAAAAGACTTGCGAAATTGATACGCTCCCCTATTCTTCAACTTAGATACAAGAGTAGTGACTCGCCCTACAAGTATATATATATATATATATATATATATATATATATATATATATATATATATATATATACTGTATAATGTAGGTATTTTTTTTCTACAGTATAAAATGTATTTAGATTTGGGGCTTGTTGAAAGTAGTTTGACTCCTGTGCAAGTCATTGGGCAGAGAGGCTGGGATGATAGACACATCATCATGCGTAAACTGTAGATTCTGTGAAGTTGAATTTATTTGAAATCTTTAGAGAAAATAGCTGTTCTGGTAAAATCGATGCTGAAGCATATTTAAGGATTCACCCACTGTTGATCTAAAATAGTCTTTTTTTCTGACTCTAGTTCAATTGATTATTAGTACTCTTCCCTCTAATTGCATTCATTAATTATGCATCCCGTGTTTTAAGCCACCTTTTCAAAGCGTCTTCATCACTGAAGTACATTATACATTAACTATTAATTATAACACAGTGACTGTGAATGTAAGATTTGGGGGTTGTCGGTGAAATATGCAGGTTCTAGTTAAGAAAATTAGGTAGAGCTTAATGAATTTCCACTGAAAAAAGGCACAAAACTGATTAAACACAAGCTGTTTTAGAAGTTTTCCGGGATATGTCAGATTGATGTGGCTTTTCTTGCCTGGCTGTCTACAATTATAAAACATAATCTTTTTGGTAGCCTTTATTTTGCCTGGTCGTATCAGTGTTATACAGCCACAGTTTGGCAGACATCAGCCTGTTAAAAGCTTCAGGAAGAAAGTTTAAAATCAAAATGCAAAGGGGAACTCGCTACCATATTACTCTCTGGAGGATAGGATGCTCTTAGAATGCCTATTGAAATCAGCATTATCATTTCAATACTTGTCAAATATGAGTCATTTCCTAGTTCAGGCAAAAAATTATTTATAAATCTTTAAATCCTACAGTTCTTTCAAGAAAAGGTTAAGGTACTTATGATTTAATGAAACGCCTTTACATCATAACTGTTTAACTGTCGTGTGAAAACTTGTCCTTTAAGACGGAGAGCCCCATCAGCAGAAGGCAGTGCTGTCTTGTGTATTATTAATGTTGTATTAAACAAAGTTACAAATGACTTGGGCTTTAAGATAATGATGGAGTACTTGTTGGCTCAGCTCTTTACGTAATGATAAAGCCGGGTCATCCCATGGGAGTACCTCCGTTTTATCACATAGTACATGGAAGCTGTTTGGCTTTTCTATCTAGTGCCATGTAGAGTTTAACGTTGACCTGAACTCAAAAAGAGAAGATATGCTATGTTATAGGGAACATCTGGAAATTGTAATTGTGCTTGAGCATCACCCTGAAAAAAATCCACTTTTTGTGTAGAATTTTTCCCGAAAAATAGCAGTGCACGTTCTGTGCCTTGGCATTTCTGTCTATTGAGCCTCATAGCTGTATACCTGTAGTGTGAAATCATCTAAGACACTGCTGTCTTTGAGTGAGTGAGTGAGTGAGTGAATAACTTGTATAGCGCTACAAATGCGAACTTAATCGCCTCAAGGTGCTTATTTCCATCCAGTGCCATCCTTATCCCTCAGAAGAGAAGAGTCTTACGTTTTTTCAGGAAGGCCCGATGTTTTTCTTCCATGCGAATGTTTGTGGGTAGAGCATTCCATGGCAGTGATCCTTGGACCGCAAATCTTCGTTCTCCCTTTGATTTGTAGCCTGACTTGGGGATGTGGAGGAGGTTTTGGTTCATTGATCGGAGAATGTGATTGGGGGTGTAATGCTTTATTTTCTCGCACGAGTATTGAGGAGCGATTCCTTGTGTACACTTGTGGGTAAGACAGAGGGTCTTGAATGTGACCCTATCCTTTATGGTTAGCCAATGAAGGGTCCTCAGTGAAGGGGTGATGGATTCCAGTTTTTTTTCCCCATTACCAGTCTGGCTGCCGTGTTCTGGACGATTTGAAATATGATATTTTGGTAGTCCAATATAGAGGGGGTTGGCGTAGTGGAGCCGGGAATTGATGATAGTTACAACTACTGCTGCTATGTCTTCTTCTGGGATGTAGGGGATGAGTCTACGCAGCAGTCAGAGGAGATGGTGGGATCCGCTCACTACTGATCCTATTTGTGCATCCATCGACATTTCAGAATCAAAGACGACTTCGAGACTTTTGACTTTGGTGCTTTGGGTGATCAACTGTCCCAGGATGGTGGGTGGTGTCCATGAAATCTCAGCTTTTGTCTTTCGTTTTTGCGTTGAGGAGAAGAAGTTCTGTCTTGGATCCATTGAGTTTGAGTTTGACTGCTAGCCCAATGATTTTTTGAATATTATGTTTTGTTGTCACTAATATGCTGCTTACATCTTTTCCTGCTGGTGAGAAAGCTGTACCTGAGGACAGTGCAGTGCAAGGATCTCCTTAATTCTCTTTATTTTATTCTGTGCTTCCTTCCCCTCTCCTACTGCTTCTTGATCATACCCTGCCAGTCATCAGCTCAACAGTCATCATGGTGGAAGCTCTGACATGGGGAAACAATTCCTCACCTCTCCTGCTACTTCATGATCATACTCTACCAATCATCAGCTCACCAGCCATTAGGGGGCAGCTCTCATGGCGGGGGGGGGGGGCAGCTCTGACATTGGGAACATATTCCCCACCTCTTTTGCAGCTTCTTGATCATACCCTACTGGTCATCAGTTCACCAGTCGTCAGGAAGGGGGGTTGTGGGATACATATCTGACATGGGGATGCAATTCCCTACCTCTATAGAGTTGACCACCACCACACAGAGACACTTCCTTTACCTAGGCACTTCTGTGCCATGAGCCTCCTAGCTGTATAGTTAACAATGTGAGATCATCTAAGACACTGCTGCCTCTGCCTGTTACAGTAGTTTAATAATATTTGAAATAACATTTGTGCTGGTAAAGAAGTTGTACCTGAGGACTATGACATGCAGGGATCGGTGCTTTATTAACCCCTCCTGCTATTTCTTGATCATTACCCCACTGGTCATTAGGTCACCAATCATTAGGGGGGTGGCTCTGACATGAGGAAACAAAACCCTGTCTCTGCCAAGATGACCACCCTTACACAGAGATGAGGTGAAGAGCAAGGTATGGCAAGTCAGTAATCGGGAAGACATCAGATTAAGGGAGAACACAGGCAATACCGTTGACTAGTCATTGGTCCACTGACTCTTTTAGGGCACAGCTTTTACAGAGCAGAGCCTCTTTAAATGAAAGCTATATTGTAGGCTGGCATTGCTGACCTGCCATTGACCAGGAACAAGTATGCAGCCTTTGAAGTCAAAACTGCTGATTTGCATGCCTTTTATAGCTGTTTGAGCTGTAGAGAACTGTGTAGAAAAATCTGGTTATTATTAGTATATTTTTCTTTACGTTATGCTTTAACTGTGTCATGTTGTAAAGAAGTAGTAGTTTTAATCTAAGCAAGGAATTAATAGTAGAGTTCTATTGTTACACTGCAGCATAATGTGAGAGATTTGTTTTTACAAACTAACAGGATGGATCTAAGGCTGTAATATAAAAAGGTGTTGTGTGCTACACATGTAGATCTATAGGATATAGATTATAAATAAATAAGAATTTAAGATATATCATAGCAGTCTTTATACTATACAGTATATTATTCACTATACATTGTTCATCCAACACATTTGCATTATTTGTTTTAAAATGTATTTTATGATGCATGCATAAGTATTTAATAGGTTTTGTTTTGTAAGCATATTGTTGCAAAGGCTATACAGAAAAAAGAATAGGAGATGCCAAAGCATAAAGAAGACCTTTAAAAAATAGATTTCCTCCTCCACTTCTGATCACTACAAAAACACACCATGTGGCCATAAATGTGTTGATCTTTTAGACAATTGTGTACTTCCATCCTTGTGGCAACAGTATGGGGAAGGTTCTCTTTTGTTCAGCATGATTTGACACACGTGTACAAATCTAGCTACATAAAAACATGAGTTTGGTGTGGAGGAACCTGAATGGGTTTCACAGAGCCCTAGTTTAAACCCTACTGAACTCTTCTGTGATGATTTAGCTAAAAGGACAACAGACACCCCCTTGTGGAATGCCTTCTGTGACAGACTCATCCAGGACACAGGGTTTTGGAGAGGACTAGGGGCAAGTCTCCTACCCACTGATTACAGCCCATTGAAAGAGTAGATCATTCTCTAATGATGGACAAACAATGTACCAGCAGATCTTTTGAGGATTAAGGTTGATAAATATTTCTGTCCCAAGTGAAGGAGCCTTTCCAACCCAGTCTGCAGGAGGGTCACTATATTATCTTTGACAATTAGCCTGTACAAGATTAATATTATACCTTTCCCTTCACTCCAGAAGGGTAACTTTACTGCCTTATTCAGAGAAATAATCCAAGCCTCGCTCTCAGCATCCATTACATTGTTGTCCATCATTGGAGAAATATCTGCTCTCTCCAAGGGCCATAATCAGTGTGTAGGAGGCTTGCCCCTAGTCCTCTCCAAAACTCCCTGTTCTGGTTGGGTCTGTCACATTTTCCCAGAAGAGTGGAGGCTTTTTTTACCACACAGGTGGACCAACTATGTATGAATACCTATGGTTTTGTGATGAGGAGTCCAACATGCTGATATTGGTAGGATAGTCAGGTCCATAATCTTCCAAAGAGTGTATTTAATTTATAATTTAGAAAAAAGTTATCTGGTACCTGTCTTGGGTTCTCATGTCAGTTAGTCACACTAAGGCATGTAGTAACATTACCCCAACAGATGGGGAGGTTCAGAGTTCACACAAAATCTTTGACTGGCCAACCCTGTCAAAGTATCACATAGCCAAATGCCTAGGCACGGGAATACACTGCCAACACCATGGAGAGCCAAAAC
The DNA here is from genome assembly GCA_029574335.1 of Rana kukunoris. Classification (NCBI taxonomy): domain Eukaryota; kingdom Metazoa; phylum Chordata; class Amphibia; order Anura; family Ranidae; genus Rana; species Rana kukunoris. The sequence goes on from CM056052.1 coordinate 509,745,027, forward strand.
ATAATTTTTTGCAGGACAGATTTTTTTTTAATAGTACATACTGTAGATCAGGGGTGTCCAAACTTTTTTCAAAGAGGGCCAGATTTGATTAGGTGAACATGCGTGAGGGCCGACTATGTTGCCTGACATTCTTTGAACCATTAAAATTCGGTCTAAGTGTGTTTGTCTGAGCACTACTACACTGCCCAACAAGAATTATCTTGCCTTTGTGGCTGTGTGTGGTGAAGAGATGAGCTTGGGCATGTTATTTGGATATACCGTATTTAACGGCGTATAACACGCACAGGTTTACCATTGCCATGAATGCAACCTCACCATTGCCATAAATGCAGCCTTACCATTGCAACCAATGTAGTCTCACGTGTGCCATAAATGCGGCCTCACATGTGCCATAATGCAGCCTTACCATTGCAATCAATGCAGCCTTACCATTGCAACCAATGCAGCCTTACATGTGCCATAAATGCAGCCTCACATGTGCCATGAATGCAGCCTTACCATTGCCATCAGTGCAGCCTGAACGATGCCCATCTGCAGCCTCGGAGGGCTGAGGGAGGGGGCAGAACGAGTGCCGACAAATTACAAACAGGAGAATCTCTTTTTTTCTCTGTGGCCTCTTTAATACAAAGTCCCGCCTCCTATGATAAACAGAACAGTCATCCAATGACATCCCAGGAGACGGGACATCCAATAGAGACACTGCTGAGTAAACAGGAGATTCTCTTCATGTAATCTGGCAGAGCCAATAAATACAGTATATATCTTTTGTGGCCCTGGGGGCCACAAACAATATATATATATATCCAAATCCCCAGGGGGGCCATATTGAATCAACAGGGGGGGCGCATTTGGCCCCAGGGCCGGACTATGGACATGCCTGCTGTAGATTATATAAAGGGGAAATATGAACTAAAAGGGGGACAAAGGGAGGGTGTTATTTAGTTCTTGATCTCTAAAAAGTGTCAATATTGCATTTCTGGCACTAAGTAATTTTATTGACGTATACATCCCTAACACCCCCTTTTTTAACACCCAAAAATTCCCTGCACTGCAGCCATGAGTGTCACTTTCCATCAAGAGGCACCAAGCTAATACTTTCACAAAGCCATAAAGGGCATAAAGGCCATAAAGGGTGAGATCTTAGTGAGCTTGAAATTATGCCTTGTCAACAACTAAAAATTGCTTATTTGTGAATTAGCTTTAGAAATAAAACCCAGTATTATTTTGTCAAAACATATACCTATATGTGCTATTCAGTATATATACTCAGTGTTACCTTAATTTGCTACTGTTTTTTACAAGTATAGACCAAATCTAATCTTTACAGTTGTCAATGATATCAAAACTGGTGATGATTACAAATGATAACTTCATGTGTTCACCGGACAGCCATTGTGAATAGCTATTGCAGGCAATCTCTTACATTCCATTGTTCATCTCTCAAGAAAAATTATTGAGCAGTCTAACCTTTCTTGGTTACAATCATTAATATAAATGTTTCCACCAACACCACTGTACATTTTCCAATTGATCTTGTGCTGAAGCTTTTCATAGCAACATAAAGAACATTTTATAATCTTTTTTTTGGAAAAGAATACCAACCACCAGCCAAGCTTTCTTCTGTCCATGTTATAAATTAGCTTAATGCCAAACTGTATGGAAGCTGTTGAGTCATAATTGTTCATAATAGTTAATTGTAAGATAGACAAAATTAAACAGTTATTTAAAGAAAAACAGAGATAAAAGATAAAAAATATAAAACCAAAATAAATTATAACATGAATAAAGACAAATATAAACAAAGGGAGAATTATACTACTTATAAAAAACTACAAAGATATATATATATATATATATATATATATATATATATATATATATATATATATATATATATATATATATATATATATATATATATATATATATATATATATATTTAAAAAGGTATAAAATATATACATAAACCCATACCCTTACAAAAAAAAAAAAAGAAAATAATATTCAAAAGTAGAAATAGCAAAAAAGGTTAACATGTTTATAAACAAGAAAACGTGACAAAAAATGAAGAATCGATTTTGAAATAAGATTTCTAAATAAATAGGATTACAAATAACAAAAGGCAAAAAAAAAGTTAATAAAAAAATAAAGAAAAGATATAGAACGGTGAAAAGAAACACAAAATAAAACAGCAAAAAATATAAAAAATAAATTGAATTTTTACTTAGAAATAAAGGTATAGTTAAACTTATAAAAGAACATTTTTATTTTGAATGATATGACAGGACTATCGCAAGAGTGTTTCCCGCTATAAAGAAAGCTTCTTAAGAATTATTACCTTTATTAGATTGGTGACACCGAGCTTTAGCTATACATTGCTAACTTCTGTCCCTCTGCAGAGACAATTTTCTTTTCTTAAATAAACTGTCAGTGTAGTCTTAATATATTGTTTGCTCCCTCATACTCTGAGAATACAGCTGATATAAAACATGTATATGCTGCATTGGTAATGGTATCTTTAGTGTAGTTGACTTGAACAAATGTGTTTCCCTCATGGCTGTGTTAATGTGATAAAAGAAATTGGCTGTTCGTCAGGATTTGGCTGGGTAAAGACAGTAGAGATGGAACCACATTCCCCTTTTATACATTAACGCCAACAAGAAGTTTCTCTCTGAGTTATATTTCATACTGCACGTCTCTTCGTTGCGCCGAGATGTTGTAAAACATGAGATAATGTTACAAATAACGCACTGGGATGGCTGTATCTTTTATAATGATAACAGTCGGGAACTGAATGACAGTAACAGGCTGTAAAAAATATATATATTTAATAATATTACTGAAAACACAATTCCATCCGCACTTGTTATTTTTAAAAGCTTTTGTAATGAAATTCATGCATGGACATAGTGAAATATGAAAAACAGGGAAAAAATGGAGAGGGGGGTGACCTACTAAACAAATGTTTGTGAGCAATGCATAATAACTCGAGCATTTAATTTTTCATCCCTTAAAGTGGCGAGTTTCTGTCTTCTAATGGTTTGGGGAAATGTGCAATTTGCAGAAATTGTAAACTGCAGAACCATGAAAGTTGTTTAGAAGCTAATCTGCGAGCGACATAATGATACTCAATGGCAAATTTGCACCCCCTTTAGGTAATCCATCCGGGATGTTTATCCTTCATCAGAGCTCCAGATCTGCTGATGACAATCACTTAGAATGTGAATGGGAGACAATTCTTGCTTTCTTTTCTTAAGGAAACATAGGTGCAGTCATTATACCTGCGGTGCTGAATGACTGCGCTGTGATTTTCAAAGGGGAATTTCAGTGTATGACGATCCTCTAATTGTCTTTTGTTACTGGAGAAAATTTATTTTACTGCAACAAAAGTGTTCTAGCCATTGATTGCTAATTCTGTTGTTTTACCTGGTGTGTTTATTAAGCAGACTTTCAGCCCAGGATAAGTGATTATGCTCAGTTCGAAATAACTGGATGCAGCAAACTATTGAGATTAGCATAGAAAGAGCAGTTTGTTTCATTAAAGTGGACCCATAAATCAAATGTTAAAGCTTAACTCCAGGCAAATAACTGAGTACAAGGTTCTGCTCTCCCTCTCTCACACTCTCGTGCTCTCTCTCTCTATCTATCTATCTATCTATCTATCTATCTATCTATCTATCTATCTATCTATCTATCTATCTATCTATCTATCTATCTACCTATCTATCTATCTATATATATATATCCTGTACCATGAATATATATATATATATATATATATATATATATATGGTACAGGACTTCGGTGATGGCAGGGCTGAGTCCTGGAAGGCAGGTATGTGTCCCCATTACTTGGGTTGTGGTACCTTTAAGAGGGATGCAAGGAAGTACAGTTGGAGATCTCAGCGATTCTCACCCATGCAGGATGAGGGGTTCTGGGTTAATAGAAAGGGAAAGCTGACTTGCAGCATTCCTAGGATTGTCAAATACTTATACAGGACCTGAAATTCTGAGGCTCCAAGAGATTTTTGGGTGGGCAAGAGCCTCCAACCTGGTTTACGGCTACTTCGGTCCTGTAAGGGTTTACCAGCCAGCAAGGGAGGGCCAAAAAGCACAGGACGTTGTTAGAAAATGTCCATGAGGTGTGGTGTGAAAGAGGACACAGTTGTGAAAGCACTGTGAAATATCTGGCCACTGAGACACTGCCTGTGGCCTTTTCCTGGACCCTGAAACAGACATGAACCTTGAACCCTGGTAAGTAACTAGTATACTGGCGGTAAGCCATTGTGTTATTTGCTGTAAACCCAAGTTGAAGACTGTTTTGTTTGTTTTGTTTAATTTGCTGAAGTAAGCTGGTGTTGTTTGCCTGATTTTTGCAAGCACAATAAAGACTAGCAGCTGACTAGTATTCCGAACACCACAGATTTCTATATATAATATATATTAATGTGTGTGTATATATATATATATAGATATATATATATCTATATATATATAGATATATATATATATATACACACACACACACACACAATGCCTTGAAAAAGTATTCATACCCCCTATAATTTTCCACATTTTGTCATGTTACAACCAAAAATGTAACTGTATTTTATTGGGATGTTATGTGATAGACCAACACAAAGTGGCATATAATTGCGAAGTGAAAGAAAAATGATAAATGTGTGGCGTGCATTTGTATTCAGCCCCCCTGAGTCAATACTTTAAAGAACTACCTTTACTGCAATTACAGCTGCAAGCCTTTTTAGGGATGTCTCTACCAGCTTTGCACATCTAGAGAATGAAAACTCTGTCAGATTGGATAGAGAACTTCTGTAAACAGCAATTTTTAAGTCTTGCCACAGATTCTCAATTGGATTTAGGTCTGGACTTTGACTGGGCCATTCTAACACATGAATATGCTTTGATCTAAACCAAGGATCTCTAAACTACGGTCCTCCAGCTCTTGCAGAACTACACATCCCATGAGGCATTGTAAAACTCTGACATTTAAAGACATAACTAGGCATGATGGGAAATTTAGTTTCCTGAACAACTGGAGGGCCATAGTTTGGAGACCCCTGATCTAAACCATTGTAACTCTGGCTGTATGTTTAGGGTTATTGTCCTGCTGGAAGGTAAACCTCTGCCCCAGTCTCAAGTCTTTTGCAGACACTAACATTGTTCTTCTAAGATTGCCCTGTATTTAGCTCCATCCATTTTCCCATCAACTCTGACCAGCTTCCCTGTCCCAGTTGAAGAAAAACTTCCCCACACCATGATGCTGCGACCACCATGTTGGTGTGTTTGGGGTGATGTGGAGTGTTAGTTTTCCGCCACACAGCGTTTGGCTTTTAGGCCAAAAAGTTCAATGTTTGTCTCATCTGACCAGAGCACCTTCTTCCACATGTTTGCTGTGTCCCCCACATGGTTTCTCACAAACTGCAAACGGGACTTCTTATGGCTTTCTTTCAGCAATTGCTTTCTTCTTGCCACTCTTCCATAAAGGCCAAATTTGTGGAGTGCACGACTAGTAGTTGTCCTGTGGACAGATTCTCCCATCTGAGCTGTGGATATCTGCAGCTCCTCCAGAGTTACTATGGGCCTCTTGGCTGTTTCTCCAATTAATGCTCTTCTTGCCTGGTCTGTCAGTTTAGGTGGACAGCCATGTCTTAGTAGGTTTGCAGTGGTGCCTTCCATTTTCCATTTTCGGATGATGGATTGAACAGTGCTCTGTAAAATATTTAAAGCTTGGGATATCTTTTTATAACCTAACCCTGCTTTAAACTTCTCCACAACTTTATCCCTGACATGTCTGGTGTATTCCTTGGCCTTCATGATGCTGTTTGTTCACTAAGGTTCTTTACCAAACCTCTGAGGGCTTCACAGAACAGCTGTATTTATACTAAGATTAAATTACACACAAGTGCAGTCTATTTACTAATTAGGTGACTTCTGAAGGCAATTGCTTAAACTAGATTTTAGTTAGGGGTAACAAAGTAAAGGGGGCTGGATACAAAAGCACAACACACTTTTCAGATATGAAAAAAAAAAGAAAACCACTCATCATTTTCCTTCCACTTCACAATTATGTGCCACTTTGTGTTGGTTTATCACATAAAATCCTCATAAAATGCATTTACGTTTTTGGCTGTAGCGTGACAAACGAAAAATGTTTAAGGGGTATGAATACTTTTTCAAGGCACTGTATTTACAAAAAAAATGATTTGTACAAGCTCCCGATTTGATGATTTAAATAAAAAAGAACTTAATCTCATTTAATACGTTTTGTGAACATTTCATCAAGTGACCATCCTAAACTCTCGTAATAAATCAACCTGGTTGTGTCTTTTATATCTGCATGCCTAAATCTCTCTTTTGTTGTAATATGTAAACATTATTTTGGTAGGTGCATTATACCAGAATAAGTTTCTTCATTGATGGACCAGAAGAAGATTTAACAGCATTTGATTCGAGAATACTGACTGATCCAGTTTATGAGAGTGCCGCGGACAGTTATATACGTCTTGGGCAAAATGTGAAGGGTATGATTCGGCATCTTTTTATTCCATTTTTTTTTAACCCAGTAGAAATGCTATTTGTTTGAATAAAAGAAAGTAGCATTTGTATTTTTTAAATTAAGTTCATTAAAAATTAGTTAAAGTTATAAAGATTTTTTTCTGTAGCTTTTCCATTTTTTCCCATTGTTATAAAGAACCTAAAATGTGTTTTTCCATCTTTGCTGGCATTGAAATGGGGATTCATCCCGTTCCCGCTTGCTGTATGCACCTTCAATGGACAATATTCTCTTACTGTTAGTCATAGTCTGAGCACAGCTTTTCAGTTAAGCCTAGTGCCTCCAACCTTACTGAGTGTGTCTCTATATGCAGTAGAGACTCCAGTATAGTGTGTCAGACACAGCATTTCTGTATTCTGCACATATAGTGTTTTTCCATATCAATATACTTAGAACTAAGGCCAACAACATATGTGGCTTGACTGAAAAACTAAGATGAACTACGAGTAGTGGATACCTCCATCTTTGGGTCAGAAAGAGAAGGGCCTGAAACAGGGGCGGACTGACCATTCGGAAACTCGAGCACTGCCCGAGGGCCCCATGCCACTAGGGGGCCCCATCAGGGTTGCCAGCCTCAGTAAAACCAGGGATAGTATGTAAAAATCTGTGTTTTTAAAAAAAAAAATCCCAAGATTATAGCTGCCCCATCTCTCCAGTACCCTTTTAGTGTGTGTATGTGTATTCTGTGTGTATGTATACTGTGTTTCTGTGTATACTGTGTGGCCCCATAATCTATTTCCCGGGGGCCCCATAATCTCCTATTGCCCCGGGGGCCCCCATAATCTCCTATTGCCCCGGGGCCCCTTCAGTTGTCAGTCCGCCCCTGGCCTGAAACCTGGTCCTTCATCGTCCAATTTTTTATTTTTTATTTGAGTCCCTCTTAACATTGTAGTTGGTCAAATATTGTTTCCAGTATGTCCACCTAGGACATGGAAGAGTGTTGCAATACCCTTGCATTCAAAAATGTTACTCTTATGGAGCATGTAACAGAGGAAGTGAAACAAAATGGTGTTGCCGAGATCTTTATGGGTGTGGTAGGAGCAAAGTTAGGAATCTCAATGTGGATTTAGCAAAGCATTTACTTTATACTGAAGTGACTATGAATAAACCCAATTCCACTGAATTCTGCTCTTCAACCAATTAGACATGTGCACACTGAAATATTTTGTTTTGGAATTTCGCTTTCACTCGAAAAATAAATGTATTTAGTTACCCCCGAAATTAGTTTTTATTTATTTTGTTTAGTTAAAAAATGCATTCGTCCGAAAATCTGAATTAATTAAGGTGGAATCTGTCATTAAAGGCTTATGGTGTCTGTCGAATGTTCTAAGAAGATTCCACGGAGCAGCTAAACTGTACGACGCCACAATCGTACATTTCCGGTCAATTGTTCCGCCTACAAGCTATAGAACAATTCTAATGTTGTATGACACTAGTAATAATTATATTTATAAATTATTATTACTAGTCAACCAACATTTGAATTCTTCTATAGCCTATGGGCCGAGCATTTGACGGGAAATGTACGATTGCGGCGTCGTACAGTTTAGCTGCTTGACGAATCTTCTTAGAAATTTCAACAGACACCATAAGCCTTCAATGACAGATTTAATGTTTGTATGTTTTTCACTGTCGTCGAATCTTCATCGTTCATGTCGAATGGTCTACCCCAACACTGTATTTATAATGTCGAATCTTTTCTCTCTATGTAGAATAATCTTGGACTAATAGAGTTAAGGTTAGGCACGTTTGACCGCAGGTTCGATAGACACAGATTGCTATTGTCGAATCTCCTATCTATATCAAACTTTTGTAGCAACGAAAACAAAAATAAAGCTTTTTTTGTCGGATCTTTCGGGTTTCAGATTCTGAGCGTTCATTTTTGTTTGTTAAAATGATAATGAAAATACCTGAAATTCATACGAAAATGCATTCGGACGAAAACGAATGCACATGTCTAAAACCAATTAGTACATTTTAAAGCTGCAGCCAAGGCACTGGACGTGCATTTTTTCTTGTACCTTTGTGCACATAGCTTTATAACACATAATTGTTAAACAATACAAGGGAATTCAGGACAAAAAAGAAAAAGTACCTGGCATTGCATCACTAGTATATTAAACCTCTACAATACCCTAAGATGTTCTTCATTTATCCCTTTTTTAGTTAGGTGACATTTCCAGTGTCACTTGGTCACCCACCTCAGTCTTCTACTTCTCATCTTCCCCAGGGTGTGTGGCTATAATGTCATATATCTGGATCTGCCCATTGGCACCAGGTCTCACTGGTTGGCAGCTGAACCAGGAATTTCCAAGATGCTGTTGACTAGTGTCATTCCAAGATACTTTCCAATTTACAAAAATTGTGTGAGATGCATTTTGCTATTTTTTATAAATGCGTTGGAGCCATGGGGTAAGGTGTTTTTTTAAGGGTGTATTGGGCTTATAATGACCTTACAATTGCTTTAATGCAGCCACCACATCTAAGGACTGATAAGCGGCATTATTTTGCATTTTTATTCTTCGGTTTAGATACACTTTAAGGATTTGTATAAACAAAAGGGACCAGGGGAGAAGAAACTCCCCAAATTAGTATTTGTATTTCTTTAAATCGTTCATTTTGACATTATAATTCAGCATTCATTTCTCTTCCACAGTACTGCACTATATGAGCATTTTTTGTTACTTGTTGTCCTTTTTCTATGCATTTCTGATGACAAGGCAGAGATGAATAGATATGAATAGAGATGAATAGATACCCCAGTACTTCTGAATTAGTCTTCTTGGCACTATTAGAAGATCTTTGGAAATGAACTGAATAGTGGACATGTATGTTGGACAAAAGGAGCTCCTCTAAGGTCCAATTGCTTGTTGGCAAGAAATCGGATTTCCCTATACATGTACCTTTACAGTTTGACTTTTTATCTTTACAGTGTGTCTTAACAAACCAATGTAACTATCATTTCACTAATTAAAGGTGGCACTTGGCCTGGCTCATTGCCTCAGCCTAATGAGGCAGCTTCACACCACCTAGCTAATCAGAATGATGATAGAAGGATGATACTTAATGTTTTTCACAGGATATATGAATCTTACTATACTTTTAAAGACCAAGGCTGCACTTCTCATTTCTTACTTTCGCTCAAGGGCCAGTACTGTATACCTAAAAAATAATAAGTGTTCTATTCTCTGAAAGAATTGCTTCTGATGCTTGTTAATTATTTTCACACAAGTGGTACTTAATTAAAGATAAACTCTAGGAAAATAAACAAACAGATACAATACATATAAAAGAGGAGCTATTTCTGCCCACCCAGTTCTGTGATTTTCACAGCTCTTCCACACAGCATAACCCTGTCTGGAGGGGTGGTAGACCTTAAAGGGAGTATAAGGTTTAGTTTTTTAGTTTTTTAAATAACAAACATGTTATACTTACCTCCAACCTGTACAGTTGGTTTTGCACAGAGTGGCCCGACCTCATCTTCTGGGGTCCCTCGGCGGCTGCCTCGGCTCCTCCCCGCTACAACTAACCCCCTTCATAGGAAGTGCTCTCCCAAGGGGGTTAGCTTGCTGCTATAGCCGCCGACTGTATCACTTGACCCCCTCCCCCTGGCGCGTCGCATCATTGGATGTGATTGACAGCAGCACGAGCCAATGGCTCCGCTGCTATCAATCTATCCAATTTAGCCAATCAATGGCCAGACTCCGTGGAGAAGAGGACGCCGGACACACGTACAACAGGTGAATGGACTCAGGTAAGTAAAACGGGGGGGGGGGGCCTGGGAGGGCCTTCATTGCCAGGGTTTTTTTCATCTTAATGCATAGGACGCATTAAGGTGAAAAAACACAAACCTTTACAACTAGTGTTGCTCACGAATATTCGCATTGCGAATATTCGCTACGAATATTGCATATTCGAGTATTCGCGAATATCTCGAATATCGCGGCGAATATTCGCTATTTCGAATATTCGTATTTTTCAAAGTTCGCAATGAAATTCGCAATAAAATTCGCAATCGTGAAATTTCGCATTCGCGAATTTCGCAATAGCGAAAATTCGCAATAGCCAAATTTCGCAATTTTTTTTTTAATAAAATATAGCGAATATTCGTAAATATCGAATATTCGTGATATTTTATAAAAAAAAAAAAATCGCGAAATTTTGCATTAGCAAAATTTCGCATTGGCGAAAATTCGCAATTTTTTTTTATAAAATATCACGAATATTCGATATTAACGAATATTCGCGACCGCATATGTGAAATTTCGCTTTTTTTTTTTTTTTATAAAATATACCGAATATTCGTAAATATCGAATATTCGTGATATTTTATAAAAAAAAAAAAAAAAAAAATCGCGAAAATTCGCATTGGCGAAAATTCGCAATTTTTTTTTTGTTTTTTTTATAAAATATCACGAATATTCGATATTAACGAATATTCGCGAATATTCTTCAAAATATTCGCGAAATATCGCGAAATCGAATATGGCGTATTCCGCTCATCACTATTTACAACCCCTTTAACACAGTGACAAGAGTAGCAGTGTAATTTCTCTGTGGCACTACTTTCTCCTTCTAGCACTACAACACAACTGATTGGCTCTTAGTGTTTCTGCTTCCTCCCCCAGTATGAGTTCTGCTGTACTCTGCTGTGATTGCAAGATGCTTACTACAGGTCAAATTCATGTACTTACACTACTTGCATAAAAAATACTTCAGTGAAGTATTAATAAATTCAGAACCGATCAACTTGTAAAAAAACAAACATTCAGTTTAAAATAGAAATGAAAGTCAAAACATTTGTGTATAGGTTAAGAAAAAACACATTATAAATACCCTTTTTCCCTCTTTCAACAGTAATCACATTCTCTCTGTTCTCAGCTGCAGCATAAGAGCTGGGGGGAGGAGAATCAGCAGTACACTGATCTTCCCAGTGAATGGCGGTGTGTGTGTGTGTGTGTGTGTGGGGGGGGGGGGGGTCAAGTCTGATCATTGAAGGAAAGCAGGCTAAATTCCCATCAACGCTAGAGAACTGACCACTCTGAGTTCTCTTGCATAATGTGGTCAGTTTTTAATAGAAAAGCAGAGAGGCTGGCAGGATCATGAGGGATTTCACAAAAAGGAAGCAATACAAAGAGAACAGGAGACTTTTTCAGTACATAGTACTGCAGGCACATATCAGGAATATAAAATGTTGGGTTTGCATACTCTTTAAATATAAAATACAATTAGTAAAGATAAGTAGCAAATAATAATTAAGGCTCATTACCTAAATTTTATTGTTACTAGGTATGGAACAATTTATTGGAAGAATCCAAGACTTTCGGCTATATTCTGCGGCTCTTACAAACAGGTAAGATTAGTTGGCTTAAGATGCAAAGAGCTATGACCATACGCCAAGTTCATTAGTCCATAGAAACCTATAATTGCTCACCTTCCTTTTCACCTGACCAAATGAAGCTGAAGGAAGGGCTGGATGGGGTCGGCATTGGATCAAAAGTTATATTCTGACTTACAGTATTTGGTGAAATAAGTAGTGCATAGCAAAGTCAGTTAGGTAGTTCTTACGTACAAAAGGACCTCTGCGCTAAGCTCCTGGTGAGGATCAATATGTATTTAGCCCTTCTAGCAGATTGAAAAATTTAAAATTCTAAATGGAGTTACATATTTCTTCAAATAAATTGAAAGCGATGAGGCACTGTGTTTTGGGGTTCCGAACCCAGATAGCAAGCGACTGTGCTTCAAGTCTGAAAATTACTTGCTAAAAGCTATTGCTAGGCTTGCCAGGCTTCACAAGTTGGTTGCACAATTGCAGAAAGTCTGCATTGCATGACTCCAGATCAATTTTCTTTGCAAACATTCTGCAAGTCTGCTGCAAGTTCTGGTTCAATTATGTTGTGCAATGGTCATCCCACCACAGGGGTCACTGTGGCTGAATTTGCATGCTGTAGACTTGCAGAGCTCTTGCTGTAGGCTCACCACTGCAACTTTGCTCTTACTAGAGACTCGCCACACAAATTTGCTACAAATTAGAAAAGTGTCCACTGGAATTTGTGCTTCAAGTGCTCTGCAAGTGGACAATGTTCAAAGAGTTCAAATTATTCAGAAATATTTAGTTTGGATAATTGTGAAGCAGTTTCAAGTACATTAAACTAATTTCTAGTTTTTACAATAGTGCACTTGGATACAGTCTTGCTGGGGTGGAATAGTAAGGGAACAAGAGAAGAAATGTCTTTCCTTAAGAACATTTTGCTTTGGGTTTCTTTAAGTGTTGGCCACCCATCTGAAGGCCGAGGCAATTGCAATCTCTGTGTTGGGGCAAGATGAACCAATTCAAATTTAAATATAGGCCTTAAATAATCCTATTTACATTTTCTTTTCCTGATCATTTTAATCACATTAGAATCAATAGTAGCAAAGAGAAGGAGTATCGGATTATGGTGGTGCTGAAAACAAATAGTACATTAGAACAATATATATATAAAAAAAACGTTTTTATCGGGGTATAACACGCGCCGGCATATAACACGCACCCCAAGTTTAGGAGGAAAGTTTAAGGAAAGGAGGCTGCAGCCTTATAAGTGTCCATCTGCACTTTGCCCAAAATTGTAGCACAATGGGCCAGATTCAGGTAGATGGGCGAATCTTTAATCTGGAGTAACGTTTCTCATTTACGTTACTCCGCCGAAACTTTAGGAGCAAGTACTGTTATTCACATAGCACTTGCTCCTAAAGTTGCGGCGGCGTAGCGAAAATGAGCCGGCGGAATTTAAATTGGGCGGGTAGGGGGCGTGTATTATTTAAACTAGGCGCGATCCCGCGGCAAACGTACTGCGCATGCGTCGACTGTCAGTGCGCATGCTCCAAATTCTGTCAGTGAACGTCAATGACGTCAATCCCCATTCACGGACATTTTACGCAAACGACTCGAATAAATTTTTTTCCGACGCAATGACGACGGCCATACTTAACATAGGATACTCCACTAGGGGGCTGCTTTATCTTTACGCCGCGTATCTCTTACGGAAATGTCGGAAAGTCACTTCGTCGGGCCCGAATACAATCGTGAATTGCCGATTCTCGCTGATTAACATATTCTCGGCGTTAATCAGCGGGAACACCCCGAGCGCCATTTTTAAAATTGCAGTTCCGATACGACGGCGAAATACAATTACGCCGCTCGTATAGGAACTCCAACCCGGCGTTTCTTGTTTTCTGCTTACTGAAAACAGAAACGCCGGCTCAAAGTGAGAGTTAGGCTGGAATATCACTGATACTCCAGAGTAACTCTACCTGAATCTGGCCCAATGTCTTTTTTAATTTAGCACTGCCGAGATACAAAGAGCCGTATGTCCTGTGTATACGGCTCCTCTCGGCTCATCTCACAGTCCTGCCCAGTCCCGCCCCTCTGCCCGGCTCCTATGATGGACACAACAACGGTCCAATGGCGGGATATAAAGGATAGGAGGTGGGACTGGGCGTGACTGCAAGTGGAGCCGAGCCTAGCCGAGCACACAGTACACTCGGCTCAGCTCAGTCTACGTCGGCGACGCTCCTCTTGCCCTCAGAGACAGCGGGGATCGGCGTATAACACGCACCCATGATTTCCCCCTGATTTTAAGGGGAAAAAGGTGCATGTTATACGCCGGTAAATACAGTATATTTATTATTTTATTAGTACAGATAATATACAAAAAGATTCATTGATTATCTGAGCATATACTGGAAGTGGTAGGTTGCTGGTTTCCCAAAATGCAAAAAAGTTAGAGTCAATGGTAATTTCAAACATCATACAGAGTTTCTTTAACCAGATTCAGACTCTTTGCATTTTCATTTAAAACATATCTAGTTAAAAGTTGCTAGAATGCTTGTCTCATACCAAGTTATCTACAGGTTAGTTTTAATTAATTGTGAACTGCATCTTTTCTGGTACCATTGACCAGTCTTAAATATTGAGGCAGGAACAAAAAAAATCCTGAATAAATTTGTTGTAATGGACAGTACACCAGGGACAGTTGGCATCTATGCCATAGTTATCACCTTGATTAGACCTGCTGCTTTCAAACAGACTTCCATTTCAGTCACCTCCAGGCACACGTGTTGTTTAATTAAACCTTTGATTGATTTGTCTATTTTTACCTCAATGTCTTATCACTCGCTTTTTTCGCCAGTGTAGATTTACAGGTTCGATAATCTTACTTTGTTTTTCCACAGAGAAATCTCAGAAATATTTTCTGGAAATTTCCCTCAGATGGTCATTCAGCCAGAATGCCGGTGTCCCAGCAGCCACCCACGTTTGAAGCCCATGTCTGGGAGGTATTGTTTTCCAAATGGAGTGGACAACTCAACCAAGGATAAAGTACTGAGGCTTAATCCAGACGCTCATCCTGTGCCTTACATGAATGATAATGATCTGAACACAACATGGATTTCTTCTTTACTATCGCCATCAGACATTGACAAAGGCATTAAGATCATTGTGGATTTGGACAATGGACAATATCAGGTGACATTGTCATTAATATTTTGGCCTAATTCATACTAGCGTCTATCATGCTAACTTAAACCTCTAATCTGCCCATTTATGCCCTCCTTAATGTACTGCCATAGCCCTAGTAAGACCTTTGTGAGTAAGGAGTTATATGTATGTATGGAGTTGTATGTAGGCTTCCCCTGTCAACACATGACAGCATTTGGGCATGGTGATTGCCCACTTAGGCTTTAAGTGCTGTACTATGGGAGGCGTACCCCTCATACCAAGAAATACCAGGTCTTTTTACCAGATTTTGTCAAGGGAGTGAAGAAAAAGTAAGAACAGGTTGCTAACAATGTCTGTTATAAAATTAACCACCGCACGCCTATTTAGGTTGACAAAATGGCACGGCTGGGCAAATGGGCGTATATATATGTCCCCTTTAATTTGCCGGCCGCGTGGTCTTACACTCCATGACCATGCCCGCAGGACCCGCGAACTCGATGTCCGCCGGTGTCCCACGATCTGGTTACAGAGCTGAAGAACGGGGAGATGTTAGTGTAAACACAACATCTCCCCAGTCTTCCTAGTGACATGTCACTGATTGTCATTGGGAACAGCGATCAATGATGTGTCACGGCAAGCCACGTCCCCTAACAGGAAGCACTCCCTAGGTCACACTTAACCCCTTCACCTCCCCCTACAGGTTAACCCTTTTACTGCCAGTATAATTTTTACAGTAATCAGTGCATTTTTAAAGCACAGATCGCTGTAAAAATATCAATGGTCCCAAAATGGTGTCAAAAGTGTCCGATGTGTTGCCATAATGTCGCAGTCACGATACAAATTACTGATCGCTGCCATTACTAGTAAAAAAAATATGTTGATAAAAAATGCCATAAAAATATGCCCTATTTTGTAGACGCTAAAACTTTTGCGCAAACCAATCAATAAACGCTTATTGCGATTGTTTTTTCCAAAAATAGGTAGAAGAATACATATCGGCCTAAACTGAGAAAAAAAAGTGAGTGAGTAACTTGTATAGCACACCAAATGCGAACTAAATCGCCTCAAGCCGCTGTATCCAATGTTGCTGTCCAACCACGCTTCAGAATAGATGTGTCCTAAGTTTTTTTCTGAAGGCCCGATGGTTCACTTCCATCCGAATGTCTGTAGGTAGAGCATTCCATAGCTGCGATCCTTGGACTGAGAATCTTTGTTCTCTTTTAGATTTGTAGCGGGACTTGGGGATGTGGAGGAGGTTCTGATTAGTTGATCGTAGGGCCCGATTTGGGGTGTAGTGTTTTATTTTCTTGCATAAGTATTGCGGCGCGATTCCTTGAGTGTATTTGTGGGTGAGGCAGAGGGTCTTGAATGTCTCCCGATCCTTTATGGCTATACAGTGGAGGAACCTCAAGACCGGGGAGATTGGTTCCCACGTTTTTTTACCTGTTACCAGTCTAGCTGCAGTGTTCGTGACAACTTGTAGACGAGACATCTGGTATTTGGGTAGTCCTAGGTAGAGGGAATTTGCGTAGTCGAGTCGAATTGGTGAGTGTTCCCACTACTACTGCTGTGTCTTCTTCCGGGATGAAGGCGATGAGTCTATGCTGCCTGCAGACCCCTGGTCCCCGACCTGTAGCCATATGGCACTTACTGTGCAGGCCTTAATGGTTTGTTTTGATGCCTACCCAAGCCAGTTAAAGAAAATTATTATTTTGTGTGGCTTCTACAAGTTAATGGGCTGGTTTATTTTCTTTACAATAAGGCCTCGTACACACGACCGAGAATCTCAATGTAAATAAAACATTTTCCTCAACGAGTTTCTTGTTGGGCTTGTCGATAATCTTGTCAAGCTTTCTTTGCATACACACTGTCAAGACAAAATCTCGTCGTTCTCAAACGTGGTGACATACAACACGTACGACGACACTATAAAGGGGAAGTTTAATTCCACTGGTGCCACCCTTGGGGCTGCTTTTACTAATCTCATGTTACTGCGTGTTAAGTAAAAGTTTGGTGAGAGACGGTTCACGCTTTTCAGTCTGTTACAGCGTGACAAATGTGCAATCTCCATTACGAAGGCTACTTTTACCGAAGGTGCGCTCCCGTCTCATACTTTATTCTGAGCATGTGTGCGTTTCTAAGCATTCACACGAACATGTTTCTCGTCGTAAACCAGCCTGGCGAGAAACATGATGAGGAAATTGAGACTCCTGACGAGAAAAAAGAGAACATGTTCTCTTTTTTTCTCGTCAAGATCCACGACAGTTTTCTCGACGAAAAACATACACACGACCGATTTCCTCGGCAAAAAAGCTCTGCCACCAAGTTTCTTGATGGATTTTGTCGTGTGTACGAGGCCTCACTTATTTTTTTCTGTGCTGTGGATCTCTGTTTTATTTTTATATCCTTTTTTCCTCTAATCTTTTAAAGTGATCTTGCTAAGAGAAATATCAAATTTTTTAGGAGAGCTGTAGAAAGCACAAATGTGGAAACGTTAACTTGTATATTGGCAGTAATAGCAGTGGTGCAATCTTATGTAATCAATGACTATCTCCTGAAGCATGTCCCTCATATCCAACAACGTATTTTGTGTGTTTGTAGTCTCTGACCATCTCCTTGAAAAATATGCTGAATGCAAACCTTGATTCAACTTCTCTGTTTCCCAACAAGGCCTTCAAGATTAGATCATGCTTGGTAACATGTGAGGGACAGGCATCAGTTTAGTGACAAATATCCTGATTTGCACAGCTAAATCTAGGTTTTTCAGGATAGAAGAAGACACCTTAAAACTTTAAAGGCATTTATTTGTTCTTACTATCTAGTAACAAAGTAAAATTCTGACTACTATGTCTCTTCCCTCAATAAAAAAAAAAACGAAAGTAAAGCAAAAGAACGGAAAATTCATTCATATTTTGGTATATTTATGCCTATTCATTTATTTACAGAAGTCTATATGTTGACTGTGCATGGTTTGTAGCTCAGCTTCCATTTTATGTTTCCTGCAGATTAATAGCATCCTTTAACTACTCTATCTTTAGACTCTCTCTCTTCTTCAGCCTACCATGTAGTGATTATGATGTATGCTTATAATTATCTTGACTAGTGCTCTTATAACTCTTAGCTAATTAGTGTCGCTGAGAGCTGCACAGACAAAGTCAACATTGGTTAAAGCTTGTTTCCCAGGAAAACATTTCTTCATGAATCCATTCGGCTGGTTTTCTAGATATCTTTAACAAATTAAAACACATGCCTGCTTTCAAACAAGAGGTTTCTGTTACATACATAAATGACACAGCAAGCTATCTGACAATATTATATGCTGATATTTGACAGGGGAATGTCACCCAGAACTAATATCTTGGTTTTGGATGAACATGCAGATTTACTTACATTCCCAACTTCTTGTGACTTTTGGAGCTAAAAGAATACAATAGTTAGTATTTGATAACTCAACTTGGTCCTAAAGGAGTTATAAAGGCAGAAGTTTTTTTTTTTATCTTAATGCATTCTATGCTTTCTACTTGCGATTCTTTTTTTTCCCTTTTTTTTTATGTATTAAAATGATATTTGTGTGCTGCTACTTAAAATTATTTTGACTTTTACTTTTTTATTCCCTGTCTGTATTTTTACTTTTTTGTGACAACGAGGGGCTGTTTTTGGCACATGTCCACTATACTCTCAAAAAGCACCAACAATCATCTTAATTGTACTTTCCCTATTTCACTAAAATGGCAAAAATGTTCCTGAAATAGCCAGATTTTTTTCAGACTTTTGTGAAAATTAAAGCTTGTACTATTTATCACTAGCCACCATGTGAATAAAAAATCAAATTCCATTTTAATACCAATAGCTATATGTAATGCTAAAATGTAGCAGACTTTTATTGGTTTAATGACATTGTAGAGAGAGATGACTCTCTAGTAAAACTGTTTGTATATTAAAACAGAATAGCATAGTATTAGTATAGAATAGTATTGAACATCAACTCTTTTATTTTTCTTACTTGCTTTTTACTTTTTGCTTTTATTTCTAGATATTTTACATTACTTTGTGGTTCTATAGCCCATTGCCTAAAGCTTTCAGAATACAGAGGAAGAAGCATAGTAGCTCATTCTGGGAAGATTGGCAATATCTTGCCAGGGATTGTCAAGATTTCAGCATGGAGAACAATGGCTTTTTACAATATCCTGATTCTGTCAATTGTCTCCAGCTCCCCAGGTAAGTTGACATGTTTAAAACTGGAAAACTGGGTAATGTTATCTACATTCTCTGAGTCAGTAGCAGTTGTGGCTTAAAAGAATATGGACCCTAGGACAATATACATAGGTGTGCGCAGCCTATTGCATTAGGGTGTGCACCCCAAAGCCCAAACAAACACTACCGATCACTCACGATGTTCATTCAGAAAGGGAAGGGGCCGGTAAATTACATATTTACCGGCCCCTTCCCCACTTCTAAAACATCCCAGCAGCAACGGCCGATAGGAGAGGAGGGAAGCTGGCAGCGCTGTGGGGGGAAAGATTGGAGCCAGGGCAGTAGAGGTAATCTGTGCTGCACAGAGTGATTAGGGTGTGGCTGGACACACCTGGCTCACCCTGTGCGCACGCCTATGACAATATATCGTTTTAGCCCATAAGCTATTCAGTAATATAACAACCTTTAAAATGAGGGGTACAACACTGCTACAATCAAAAGTACAGTAATTTGTGGACATCTGACCATGTATGTTGTCAAAAGTATGTGAACACCCGTTAATCTAATTGAGTTCAGGGATTTTTCAGTTAAGGCTACTGTTAGGGTACTTTCACACTGGGGTGTTTGGGGTGTCGGTGGTAAAGTGCAGCTTTTTTTAGCTTTACTATTTATTTTTTTACAGCACTTTTCGGCTGCTAGTGAGGCACTTTTAACCCCTACTAATGGCTGAAAAAGGTGTAATAGGACCCACAAAGTGTTGCTTCTGCGGCGCTGCCCATTGATTTCAATGGCTATGGGTGCTTTAGGAGCGGTGTATAAACTGCTCCTACAGCGCCTCAAAGATGCTGCTTGCAGAACTTTTTTTAGCATCCTGCCAGCGCACCGCTCCAGTGTGAAAACCCTCAGGCTTTCACACTGGAGTGAGAGGAAAGGCTCTTTACAGGCGCTCTGCAAGCGCTATTTTTAGCGCTACAGCGCCTGTAAAGCGCAGACATGTGCAGACTGGAATATTTTGTTTTCGTTTTTTCGTTTTCGTTTGGAAAATAAATTTATTTAGTTACTCCCGAAAATCGTTTTGATTTATTTTGTTTTTCGTTGGGGAATAGCTTTCGTCCGAAAATCCAATAATACTTGGTTTCTGTTGAATGGTCAAAAGAATATTCGACAGAACGTCGAATCTTTACGTTGAATCGTACATATCCGTTCGAATATTCCGCCTACAAGAATTGTAATGTTGTATGACTAGTAATAATGTCGAATCTATTTTCTCATAGATCGAAATCTATTCTCTGTAATGTCGAATCTATTATTTCTATAGTGTCGAATCTTTTCCCTATAATGTCAAATCTTTTCCCTATAATGTCAAATATTTTCCCTATAATGTCGAATCTCTCTATATCGAATTTTTACCGCGACGAAAACTAAAATAAAGCATTTTTTATGTTGGATCTTTCGGTTTTCGTTTCTTGCGCTGATTTTCGGACGAAAATAAGTAAGCTCCATAAAAACAGGGTTTAAGTTGTTTGATGTGGAAGAACTTGAGTGGAACACTGATTATAGGCCTTACATCAGTGCAAGAACTCAAAATGTTATGTTAGCTAAATGGTCAGAAATTCCCACACACTCGAAAAAGTGAAAGCTGTTACCCTTGAATAGGAGGTGAAACTCCACAAATAATGCTCCTGGTTTTGGAGTGGGATGTTCAATAATCTCATATAGGTATGATAGTCAGGTGTCCTATAAACCTTTGGCTATAAAGTGTGTATCGTCCACCACAAAATAAACATCTATCCAGGACAGCAGTCCATAGATAGATAAACAGAGCATGTTGCTCTCCGCACCACAGCTCAGAATGAACTTTATAGGCATAGTTTAACTGGTGCAAGGTTTACATAATGGTACATAAAAAGAAAAATGTTGTTGGTAGAGATATGAACTTATTTAGCATGCCCATTACAGAAATTTAGAGATTTAGAGATTTAGAAATTTAGAGATCACTGACACTATACTATACTAGAGAATACTGCCATATTGCTAATGACGAAGAGACAACTGACATTGCATTGCAGCTAGAATGGCTTCAGTTTCCCGAAAACACCTGGACAGGAGATAGACTCAACAGAAATGAAATGGAAATGATTCCCTGTATTTATGTTCTGGTTACAAATTGAAATATTGTATTGCCAGGACAAATAGAGAACACGAGCATCCCTTTAAGGAACACAGACAACAATGAAAACATAGGGTTCTAAGCTCTAACCTAAAGTTAAAACTCTAAAAACAAAAGCAAAATAAAAACTATACAACCTGTACTATCCAATAAAATTGCACTTATCCCTTAAGACATGTATAACCTGGTACTAGTCTGTTATCTAATAGAGGAAAATAATAATTAGCAGTCTGCTAGGAGGAAAGTAGACTTTCATTCTACAAAAATCTTTTCAAACAAAGTATACATTTTCAATGGAGTGGAGTCTTCTGTCTGATTATATACAAATATAATGATATAAAAGTGCAAATATTTACTGTATGTATGTTGTCAATGTTAAACTGCTCTAGATTAATATTACATTTCTATAGACTTCAGGGCATATTTATAATGAAGTACAAAAGTAATCTCTTAGGCCTCGTACACACGAGCAGACAGATTTGAACAAATCTGTCTGCTGGGATTTTGGTTTGTCCGCGTGTACACACCAGCAGACAGCGCGCTGACGTGTCGGTGACGTTGACGCCGCCACATCACCGCACCAGGAAGTAAAACACTTCCGCGCATGCGTCGAAACCATTCGGCTCGTGTGCGAGAAGACATGTCTGCTGGTTAGCATACTAACCAGCAGACATGTCGGGCGGACCGGTTTCCAGCCGACAGATTTCAAAGCATGCTTTGAAATCTGTCGGGTGGCCAAATCCATCTGTTAGCCCGTACACACGATCGAATCTGTCTGCTGAAACGGTCTAGCAGACCGTTTCCAGCAGACAGATTTGATTGTGTGTACGAGGCCTTATACTTACAAAGCACATTGTTTTTTTTAGCAAGGATTGGGTTGCCTTTTATGCCATTCAGAACACATCCTTTTTTTTTTTGTCGAAAATTCAAAATATATATCCCAATAAAATTTACCATTTATATACACAAATGTAAAAATCACTAGCCTGTTCCCTTTTGGAACAGGTGCTGCTTAGGTCTTTTCAATGATTTGTTCACTGATTCCTATGGAGAAAACGTTATACTCACTCCTACTCAGCGACCACACATTGATTTGCTAACTTCCACTAGCGTTGAGCTGAACTTGACTGATGAGCTGAGCTTGGTTCTGCTAGGTTAAGGTTTGGTGAACATAACTAAAATTCGGATGTCAAATCTGAACCTAATTGAAGTCAATAGCATGTTAACCATTTTGCTGGTCAATGACCGGGCCACTTTTTGCGATTCGGCACTGACAATTGCGCAGTCGTGCGATGTGGCTCCCAAACAAAATGTACATCCTTTTTTTCCCACAAATAGAGCTTTCTTTTGGTGGTATTTGATCACCTCTGCAATTTTTATATTTTGCGCAATAAACAAAAATAGAGCAAAAATGAATATTTTTTACTTTTTGCTATAATAAATATCCCCCAACCATATTAAAAAAAAAAGCTTTTTCCTCAGTTTAG
The DNA here is from genome assembly GCA_029574335.1 of Rana kukunoris. Taxonomy (NCBI): domain Eukaryota; kingdom Metazoa; phylum Chordata; class Amphibia; order Anura; family Ranidae; genus Rana; species Rana kukunoris. The sequence goes on from CM056052.1 coordinate 509,767,931, forward strand.
GCCGATACGTATTCTTCTACATATTTTTCGTCATAAAAATCGCAATAAGCGTTTATTGATTGGTTTACGCAAAAGTTATATAAAAGTCTACAAAATAGGTGGTAGTTTTATTAATATTTTTTTTTTACTAGTAATGGCGGCGATCTGCAATTTTTATTGGTACTGCGACCTTATGGCGGACACAGCAGAAACTTTTGACACATTTTTGGGACCATTGGCATTTTTATAGCGCTCAGTGTTATAAAAAAATGCATTGATTACTGTAAAAATCTCACTAGCAGGGAAGGGGTTAACACTAGGGGCGATCAAGGGGTTAAAAATGTTCCCTCATTGTGTTCTAACTGAAGGAGGGGTGGGACTGTCTAGGGGAAATGACAGATCGCTGTTCATACATTGTATTCTCCCCCTGAAAGAACCGGCAGCTGTGTGTTTACACACACAGCTCCCAGTTCTCGCTCTTTCACGATCGATCGCGGGTGCCCCTAGTGGCTGCAATGCGAAATCACGTTATATTATGTGATTTTGTGCAGCCGAGCTGACCTGCCGCCGTAAAACTACGGTGGGCCGTCGGCAAGCGGTTAAAAAACATTAATGGCCATTTTCTATGCTAAAATGCTAGGGATTGTCAAATAAATGGCATGGGGTCAGGCCAGTGCCCAGGAGGGATAGGTACCAAAGCAAAAACAAAATTTCAAAAATTCCATCTGGCCAGGAGCATAAGTAAAGCTTAAAAGGAAACATTAAAAATGCTAAATTGCATTAAATAACATGCTTGAAAAAACTACTACAGCAACACTGACATTTACAAGGAAAACTTCTGTGTTTAAATTGCTGGTAAAATGACAGCCTCCAGCTGCTTCTCTTCTGGTATACAAAGCAGTCAGGGATTACCTTCATCTATACCAAACCCCTATCCTAGGTGAGGATCTGATATATATGTTAATAGGGTCACCCCCCTACACACATAAATAGCATGTGGTTCTCCCTCATGTATACCAGTCCTTTCAGATCCGGTATACATTTTAAGGGGAAACCCACTCAAAAAAAAAAAGTGTGAGATTCCCCTCAAAAAACACACACCGACCCTTATGTGAGCATGCAGCCTGACAGGGTATGGTCCCCCTCCTGAACCATTGCAATTTGTATTTATATTTCACAAGAAGAGTGTTGTATATTTACCTTTATTGCAAGCAGCTTGGTTTCACAATTTGTATCTTATTTTAGTGTAGCCCAGACTTAATTTATTATATGATTTTATAACAGGCCACATGCCCTCAAAATGGGGGGAAAGAGCCTCTAAACATCAAAGCTGGCCCAGGGGTGGGGGGCTTATGAGGATCTGGAACGCTCCTTTAACAGTTATTGGTCACCCAGGTAGGGCCCCTCCATGTGAATGAGTACGTAGTACACAGTAAAAAAATAATAAAAAATCCAGCATTGTAAATCACATGTCCACTACTATTGTCCAAATACCAAATCACTCGTCTGCAAGTCGTTCAAAATACGGCCGCTCGACTTGTGACTGGGAAAAAATCATGGGAATCAATCTCACCTTCACTGAGATCCCTTCATTGGTTGCCAGTAAAACACAGAATCACTTTCAAGGCACTCTGTCTAACGCATAAGTGTATTCTGGGAAATGTCCCCCAATATCTATGCGAAAAACTAAAAGCCCACAACCCCAATCACGTTCTGCGATCCACCAACCAAAAGCTACTCCAGATACCCAAAACCAGATACAAGTCCAAAGAAGAAAGAAGATTTGCGGTCCAAGGACCCAGACTATGGAACGCTTTACCAACCAGCATTCGGTTGGAGGAGAACCACTTGGTCTTTAGGAGAAAGATCAAAACCCATCTCTTTTGAGGACAAAAGAGAAATGGACACCAAGCGCCCAGAGGCGATTTAGTTTGCATGTGCTGTGCTATATAAGTTTCTCACTTACTCACTCACTGATGTAGTGAGATCCACATAAATCATGATTCCCGAATCCCTCCGACCCTACGAAAGACATGCCTGGTCCGATCGGCCTCCTAGCCAATGATGCGTCAAGTTTGTTAGATGACAGCTGTTATAAACAAAGGGGCAGGGTCTCCTGGGTGATGTCATTGGCCACTCAAGTTACAGCCAATATTCCTCTCAGAGTGTGGTAAAGCAAAGATCCACCCTAAAAAAAAATAACCAAACGGCTCCAAAAAACATGATTTTTTTTATTTTTATATATATACTTACCAGAAATGGCTGTTGCTAGGCAGATCATCCTAATCTGCCATTTCCTCGTCTGCAATGATCTTCTCTCTTCTCCTCCTTGCATTGCCTCCTGGGAAATGGGGCGCGCTGTCTTCTGGTAACTGTGTGTCTCCCAGAAGACAGCCGCCCATTCACAAAGCGATTCGCGACTCGTGCATGCACAGTACGAAATGGGCAGTGAAGCTGCAAGGCTTCACTGCCTGTTTCCCTTAGTGAGGATGGCGGCGCCGGCACACAATCCAGAAGACAGATCGACATTGCTGGCACGCTGGACAAGTAAGGCTCCTTACACACGGAGCGGTCCGTTTTTCGGTCCGCTCCGTGTGTCCGTCAGCTCAGCGGGGGGTCTCCGCTGAGCTGTCGGGCGGACAGGGCGGTCCCCGCACACTGTGCAGGGACCGCCCCGTCTCTCCTCCGCTCTCCCCTATGGGGAGTCGGATGGAAACAGACCGTCTGTCCGTTTGCATCCGATTCGTTTGGCCGGACGGAAGAAAAATAGGACATTCTTCCGTCCGCAAAAACGGATGCGGATCTGGCGGACGTTAGCGGATGCATCATCCGCTAACGGATCCGCTCCCATAGGGGTTCATTACAAGTCCGTAAACGGACTTGTAATGAACGGATGAACGGTCCGCTAGTGTGAAAGGACCCTAAGTGTGCTTATTAAAAGTCAGCAGATAAAAAATTCCCAGCTGGACCTCTGCTTTAACATACACAGAGATACTATGATTACTGATAGCAACAACCTGTGGACCTTATAAATGCTGGGACATTTTGTGTAAGAGCAAAAAAATGAGGGACAGGGATGTTATCTTATATTGATTTACCTCCTTGTTTTTAAAAAGATGGTCCTGGTATTCGAGAACATGTCCACAATTACCTATTATTAGTTTTGACTTTCCGGTAGACTTGTTCTGTAATCTAAAGGATGTTTTTCCACAAATTCTCATAGCTTCTTTAACATTTTTTTAAATTTCAAGTCTATTTTTCTTTTCTGCACTATATAGGGATACCCCTTATTCACATGGAAACCTGACCCTGAGTCTCCTCACCCCAGAACCAAACCAACGACCCGGATACAAAGACTTTCACAGCACGACTGAACTTAAAGAGTTTGTGAAAGCATGTCAAGTGAGGATCCAGCTGATTGGTCAGTATTATACAACAGAGACTGAGAAGGCTACTGGCAGCTTACGACATCGGTATTACGGAATAGGTGAAATCACCATAAGCGGAAGGTAAGACAGAAAACAGAAAAATGCTAAAACCTTGTCAAAGCCCAGTAATAAAAAAAATCATGCATTTAAAACCTTTCCTGTGTTTTAATTTGTTGCCTGTTTCCCTTCAACTTCTTGTACCTGACTGTGACCTTGGTGTACAGGGACAGAAATAAAAACCTAAGAAGAAGAAAGTAATAATGATATCAGACCACTAGTTTTAATTAAAAAAAAGGATGACCCAAGATAAAAAAAAAGTTCCCCCTTATCAGAGCTACTGTACAATAGAAACATCAAAACAAGAAATGCTGTAGACACAAGGAACATGCTTATTTTTGTATCTACTCTGTTTTATTTATCTGCATTTCAAAGACATGAGCTTAAATTTGCATATGATGTTAGTTAAGGCCTAACTGTGGGTTTAATTTAACTTAAAGTGGTTGTAAACCCTATCCTATACCCAGTGAAGTGAACAGCCTCAGATGATACATAGAGATTAAACAAATCCTCCTACATATGTTTTACTTGTATATCTCCTGTCTTTTCTATCCTACACTTTGGAAGTGCAGATCGTGTTAGAAATCTTTCTACCTCTTTCAGCAGTGGGTGGTGAGTCTGGGCTTACACTGTGTGAGAGCTGATTGGAGGAAAGTCACCCCCACAAGACATAGGCAGAGGAACGCAAGAACATGCAGAACTGTAGTTTGAATAGACAAGCTCCCTTCCCGACACAAATTTTCAGTTACTGTAAGCTCATGTGTCGGAGAGCTTGTCAGAAGTGACTCTGCTAATAACAGAGGAAAGGAGCCCTAGAGAGAAATGACACTTAGAGATTTGATCAGAGATAAGTAAACACTACATATATATGTGCTTAGGTCAGATTTTATGAATGGGGTTTACAACCACTTTAACCAAGCTAGTCCAAACAAACTATTTCCTTCACTAATACATGTGCTCACTATCAGTACTATATACAGTACAGACCAAAAGTTTGGACACACCTTCTCATTCAAAGAGTTTTCTTTATTTTTATGACTATGAAAATTGTAGAGTCACACTGGAGGCATCAAAACTATGAATTAACACATGTGGAATTATATACTGTGAAGGACTTTTATGCAATTGCCTATATACTTCAGTGTAATTCTCTCCCTGCTAATTTTAATGTCTGTGTGTTATGGGGTCTGCCTCTAGCCCTGGATAATTGGATTACTTTCCCCTTTGTAGAGGCATCTGTAAAACCTGTTTAAACCAGATTGCCATGCTGCCAGTAAGGGACAATGACCTTTCAATGCTAAGTGGCTTGTGAAATACCTTTCCATTGTGTTCTGCAGATAAATAGCCGTGTCAGAGACGAGACGCCTAGCCACCCGACCCCCTGGGGGCTTCTGTCTCAACACACATATTCAGGCTATTCAAGCTTTGGGACCAATCTCTGCTGTGTAATTTTCAAGTCCTCATTTGCATGATTTAAGAGGACCTGAGTGAAGACTGCATACTTTACAATGGACCAATAGGAAAGCGGTTGTTGGGGGCGGGATGTTCCAAATCCTGTATAAAGTGTGCTGTGTACTTTCAATAAAGTGTGTCCTGTTTACATTCAGCATTAGGCCTTGGCTCATGTATGGATTATTCGGCGATTTCAGGGATATTCCTACTCATGGAATATTGGGTGATTTATTTTATGGGAGAAGAAGGGAAGGCTGACGGGGATATCTTCTACTACCGTCACATATACATAACAAAAAAGTGTGATACAACTGAAAATATATGTCATATTCTAGGTTCTTCAAAGTAGCCACCTTTTGCAGCAGACACATCTCTAGAACAACTGTTGAGAGAGACTGTGTGAATCAGGCCTTTAAGGTAGAATATCTGCTAGGAAACCACTGCTAAAGAAAGGTAACAAGCAGAAGAGACGTGTTTGGGCTAAAGAACACAATGAATGGACATTAGACCAGTGGAAATCTGTGATGAGTCCAAACTTGAGATGTTTGGTTCCAACCACCGTGTCTTTGTGCGATGCAGAAAAGGTGAACGGATGGACTCTACATGCCTGGTTCCCACCGTGAAGCATGGAGGAGGAGGTGTGATGGTGTGGGGGTGCTTTGCTGGTGACACTGTTGGGGATTTATTCAAAATTGAAGGCATATTGAACCAGTATGGCTACCACAGCATCTTGCAGCGGCATTCTATTCCATCCGGTTTGCGTTTAGTTGGACCATCATTTATTTTTCAACAGGACAATGACCCCAAACATACCTCCAGGCTGTGTAAGGGCTATTTGACCAAGAAGGAGAGTGATGGGGTGCTGCGCCAGATGACCTGGCCTCCACAGTCAACGGACATGAACCCAATTGAGATGGTTTGGGGTGAGCTGGACCGCAGAGTGAAGGCAAAAGGGCCAACACGTGCTAAGCATCTCTGGGAACTCCTTCAAGACTGTTGGACCATTTCAGGTGACTACCTCTTGAAGCTCATAAAGAGAATGCCAAGAGTGTGCAAAGCAGTAATTAAAGCAAAAGGTGACTACTTTGAAGAACCTAGAATATGACATATTTTCAGTTGTTTCACACTTTGTTGTTATGTATATAATTCCACATGTGTTAATTCATAGTTTTGATGCCTTCAGTGTGAATCTACAGATTTCATAGTCATGAAAATAAAGAAAACTCTTTGAATGAGAAGGTGCATAGCAGAAATATAAGAATTGCTCTGATTTATAGGGATGTACAAGTGTGAGGGCTGAAGTGGGTAATATCTTGAACAGTGGGTAGTTATGTAGTAAAGTTATCTACAGGTACATTTTAATCTCTGAATCCCAGATGGTAAAAATAGGCAGATACGCTGCAGTTTAACTGCCCCTCAACCATCCCCTTAAGACACAATGACAGCATGATGGCATTGCATACATACCACAGCCACAATGCATTGTGGCTACAGTAAAAATTATACTTTACATCACATTCATTGAATTGGGCTGCACTGCAACAACCTTACAACTGCCTGAAATATATGGAATTGTGGTGCAGTGACGGGGACATTTCAGGGATAAAACAGTTGATGATGAGGCAACAGATTATCTCCTAGCCATCTGTGAACTGCCCCAAGAAACATTTCCTAGGAATCAAGAAAAGTTTTCTGTTTCTTACCTTGTACATCTATAGTAAATATCATTACTGAGATAATCCTTTCATTTGTCATTGCAGGTGTGATTGCCATGGACATGCTAGCGCTTGTGATACAACTGTTTCACCATACAAGTGTCTCTGTAGTGTCAACAGTTACACCGATGGGAACAAAGTAAGATTTCATTTTTTACTTTCTTCATTAATGTACTTAATGTACATTAATGTACTTAACCAGTGTTGTCAGTTAAAGTAAACGCTGTTACTTAACACAGTTACTTTTGAGGGTAACGAGTATCTAACTGATTACTCTTACCCTCAAGGTAACGCCATTCCCATTACTTGGGTGGCATTACCACAATTACATCTACCGCCACTAGATGGCAGCAGAGTAATTGCTTCTGCCCTGCCGGTGCTGTCCGCGGTACTGGCCTCCTCACAACTGACGATGTCAGAGAGAGGACTGAGAAGGAGAGAGAGGCACACGCGACTCTCTCTCTCATGCCAGTGCGGACTGTGTGCGGCGGAGGACGTCACTTCCACAGCGGGAGGAGCCGGAGACATGAGTTGGAGCAGAGTGGGGCTTGGTCGGACAGAGCCAGTAACCGGAGGAGTGGCAGGTTGTAAAACATATTAAAATACATGCAATGAGAACTGTTTACAGACGGAGGAAGTGAGGGAAAGTCGAAGAAAAGATGAGAGGAATGCTGGTGCTTAAGTACTAAAAGCCACCTAAAACGTTTAAATGAATATATATCCCTGAACCTCCTTCCCTGCTTAAACTGCAGAGCTATACGTGTCTTAACCTGCATGCCTTTCGGTGCACCTGCTTGTAAACTTGTATACTTGCCTGCATTCCAGGTATAGTCATTTGTATGCATATTTAAATACTGATATACTTTCCCTTTACATTTTTCAAGAGTCATCAAGTGCATATTTTGACGCTGGGACTGTGAATATAGGACTCAAAGTAAAAAGTCACAGTTACTTTGCTGAGTTACTAATTACTGTTTCAATGTAGTGACTGAGTCACTAACGCAATTACTTTTTCGGAGAAGTAATTTATAACTGTAACTAATTACTTTTTTAAAGTAAGATAAGCAACACTACTTATAACTGCTTCAATGCTATGGTGTAATACATTGTATATATTGTATAATATGTTGTTCTTTAGCTTGTGATTAACTGTATCTGAAAGGAAATCTATTAACAGAAAAATAACCATACTAACATAACTGAAATCCTTTTTAAAATACTGGTCGTCTGGTTCTCTTCAGTCTTAATAGAGTAATTAAATCAGAAACGCGGTGATGTAAAACACAACAACGTGCTGAAAAAAATGAAGTTCAATGCTTCCAAGCATGCGCTGACTTGATTCTGAGCATGCATGGATTTTTAACCGATGGTCGTGCCTACTAACGATCGGTTTTGACCTATCGGTTAGGAGTCCATAGGTTAATTTTAAAGCAAGTCCGCTTTTTTTAACCTAAGGTTAAATAACCTATGGGGCCCACACATGATCGGTTTTGACCGATGAAAACGGTCCATCAGACTGTTGTCCTCTGGCTATCCTATCGTGTGTACGAGGCCTTAGAACTAGAGTGGCAATTCTGTTTAAGGTGCCATTGCAGTTGATCAGGAGCCTTTTGTGGCGCCCCATCTGTAGATTACAATTATGAAATGCTTTTGTGACTGTGTTGAGCTGCTGAGTCAGTTTCAGCATGTGTTGCCCTGTGTTGCAATAGGTCACTGTAAAGTTGTGGAATGGCATGGGGTATGGGCAGAGTGCCCAGAGAGATTAAATTAGCAAACAATTGTTTATTTACATGATAAAAAGAGTTCTTATTAGAATATCTCTAGTTGCAGTGTCAGGGAGATATATAGGTATGGGTGGTATGGATGGTGAGTATGATCTATTGTTAATTCCACAGGGTTAAGATCTGGCAGCAGAGAGAAAGTCATGTCCCATGCATATCTATGCAGATCTGATAGTTGTACTGTTTTGGGAAAACCACAAACTTTAACATTGTTGTGGCAAGATCTATCTGCTAATTTAGCTTTAAGCCATGAGCAATCTTTGTTGTCTTTATGTGTGTCCACTAGTTGGTGGACACACATTAATGGTGGCAGCAAATTCCTTATATTAGTTTTTGCATGATCTACCTTTTCACCAACAGATTGCACCTCTGTAGTAAACCTTTGCATGAGGGAAACAATATAAGCATACAAGGAACTTTTCAATGAACATTTCTTTAGTCCAGCACAGGCTGGTTACATGTTGGGAAAGTTGCAATAAAATTCTGCATCACACTTTAATGTGACTGGGCTCACCTTAAAGAAATTCTGCTCATCTGTACTCATCCTGGCTTTGGTAGGGCTGCCTATCAGTGGTGTTGATGCTGATGATGAGGATAGAGGGAGTCCTGCAGTTGAGCACTTCTGCTGGATCAGTGTAAGGCACACCAGTGAGAAACATGGTGGAGGCAGCGTCATTTTGTTTGTGCCTCCCTGCTGGTTGAAAGAAGATAGCAGTGAGTTTCTTTGGTTGGATGCCACGTTTCCTGGAAGAGTAGCATAGGTAAGATAAATGGGCCGTTCCTATATAACTGACAAGATGTACACTACATGTAGATGTTTTTAAGCATAACTAGAAGAGCAATTTTATTTCATTTGCAAAAATTTCACATAATGTTCTAAGAAATTTGACATCATAACCAATTGAGAAGAGCAGATAAGGGGAAAATCCAAGACCCTTGATACCAAGGAAATAGGGTTTTCCAGTAACGAAAGTGTATAACTGCTCTCAGATTTTCAATAACACCTTTTATCGCATTTATCTAGAATAAATTAAAATTTCCCAGATAACCAGTGCTCACTGCAGCTATACATTTTTTCACTGCTTCTCAACTATAAAAATAATCTATTGCCAGCTTGATAAAAAAAATAAGTAGGTTTGCAGTCTTTCATTAACTCAACCTGCAATACCTCCGTGGGTATAACAAGCAAATTGTTTTATTGTTACATTAAATTTTAATATTTTGCTTTCAGTGTCTTCTTTCTTGGGAAGCAAATTAAATAAATCTTTTGATATAAAGACATATCTTTTTAAGGCTCAGAAAATTGCTTAATCGTTTAAACACTGCGGCCTCCTGTTGCTAATATTTTTCATGCCTTTTAGATATATCCGCCGGCAGGTATATCTTGTTTTGCAGGCGGCCAGGTTAGTGTTGTTTCTTATCTTGCTCTTCTTTTATGTCTTCTTATAATATAATTATCAGGACGGCACATTACACTGCAAATTTGTATTGACCAAATTTTTGTATGAAGGAAAATTATTTATTATTAATACTCCAACTACAAAGTCATCACATATTCATTTCCTCCAAATCATTTATTATATTTTTGTCCAGGATAAAACAGTAAATTTATGTGGTATGAAGTAAAGGACAGGAAAATGAATACTGCATGAAGCTTGATCAAAATGTGTTTTCTTTTCCCTTTAAATAGATAAAATGTAATTATTTTATTCATTCAACGTTTTTATAACAGTCTTTTTTAAGTTTAATTGTTTGGTACATGTGTGCGGATAATGGTTCTTTTTAAAACTGTCAAGAGAAAAATACATATTTATAAAATGCTATATTTTTATATAAAATACAGCATATATTAACTCCCCCTTTCCCTTTAAAATATTTCCCATGAAACATTCTGGTAATGCTAAAGGATACAACAAAGACAGATAATTATGTGTTTCCAGCCTTGTGGTAACAGTTTGGGGGAGGCCCTCTTCTGTTCCAGCATGACTGTTCCCCTGTGCACAAAACCAGCTCCATAAAGACAATGCTAGATGAGTTTTTGTATGAAGACCTTTGGGATCAATTGGACAGCTGATTGTGAGATTTGTCTTCTCATTTTCTCTAAAACCTTTTTGGCTGATTCGGAACTGATTCCCAAAGACACATCTGAAATTCTTGTGGCAAGAAATGTGGAGGGTCAATGCCATATTATTGCCCTTGGTTTTACAACGGGATGTCCAAAAATCTCACAAGCTTATCGTATGGTGGTCAGGTGACCACACATAAGGGTTGATTTACTAAAACCAGAGAGTGAAAAATCTACCTCTACAAAGAAACCGATCAGCTTCCATTTTTTTTTGTCAGAGTTTAATTAAACAAGCTGAAGTTGGAAGTTGATTGGCTACCATGCGCAGCTGCACTGGATTTTCTCCTAGTTTAGTAAATGAACCACACTGTGTGCATATTTGTTATACAGTATATACTGTATAGTTGTATTTTGTGATCATAATAAACCGCCATAATAATGTAGCTTATTATTTTAAAGTATAATGCCAAATTGGGCTGTGTCACTGGACATTGTGGTCTTTTCCAATAACCCCCCTGGTAAAGGTTGTAGTCTTATTTGCAAAGGGTAATGCATAAAATGAGTTGGTAAAAAAGTTTGAGTTTAACATGGCCAAACCACTGGAGTATATCTTTGTAACAATGTTTATATAGTGAGTTCTAATTAATGAAAAACTCTTATTACGGAAAATGTGAAGTCTGTCATCACTGACGACATCCTGTGAAATCCTACTGAGCGGCTGTAATGCTAAATTCCTTAGCTTTGGTGCTAAAGCTGGCCATAGATTTCTATCCAACTATAGCCATTCCACTTGAGAGAAGTCGATCTTATGATCAGCTTCTCTTAAACTGAACCGTAGGAAAAAAAAATTTCAGTCAACGCATGCAGCCAATTGGCTGCAGCGCTGATCAATGTTTTTTGACAGCGCAGGAATCCCTGCTGTCAGAAAACAATAACACAGTGGGAATCAGCCATCAAGTTTTTTTTTTTTTGCGAACATGCAATTATTAATATTATTATGATTATATTTTATAGTGCTAACAGTTTGCGCCGCACTTTACAACTGTAGGGCAAAGAATACAGTTACAATACAATTAAATACAGGAGGAATCAGAGGGCCCTGCTTATTAAAGCTTACAATCTCAATAAACAATTATCAATTATCTTCCTTTGGTTACAAGACTGTGAAAGTTGGTTGCTGATCTTTTCCTGCTGATTTACTATAGCAGCCTACACTTCTTTAACCGGTTCCCGACTAGCTCATTCAGATATACTGCTGCAGAATGGCTCCCCTGAATGAAATCCCATACAGGTACGTCCTTCTCTTCTTCGCCCACTAGAGGACGCATGTGCATCCGCTGCCCAGCCGCGACGCGTGGTCGCGTGCACAAGCTCCTGTACGGGGATTTGTGTGTGTAAACAAAAATCCCTGTGCTGTCAGGGAAGAGGAAACATATTGTTTGATCCTACTAAGTAGGAAAAACGCTATGTCTCCTCTCCTAGTCACTCACATCCCCATAAAGTTAGAACATACTGAGGGAACACACATTTAATCCCTTGAGCGCCTCCTAGTGTTAACTCCTTCCCTGCCAGTGACATTTACACAGTAATCCGTGCATTTTTATAGCACTGGTCGCTGTATAATTGTTAATGGTCCCAAAAATTTGTCAAAACTGTCCGATCTGTCTGTCATAATGTCACAGAACCCACTAAAAATTTGCAGATCACCACCAAAAATATGTAAAAGAATATATATTGGCCTAAACTGATGAAGAAATTCTTTTTTTTTAATTGGGTTATATTTATTATAGCAAAAGGTATAAAATATATTTTTTTTTCAAAATTTACGCTCTTTTTTTGTTTATAGAGCAAAAAATAAAAACAGCAGAGGTGATCAAATACCATCAAAAGAAATCTCTATTTGTGGGAAAAAAATACGCAAATTTAGTTTGAGTACAGCATTGCATGACTGCGCAATTATCAGTTAAAGCTATGCAGTGCCAAATTGTAAAAAGTAAGATATTCCTGGTCAGGAAGGGGTTCAAATCTTCCAGGGCTGAAGTGGTTAACTTTTTAATTGTTCTATATTCGAAAAACCGACTATACTTGACTCTGGAGGTTTAATATTACAGAACATTTTTTTCTCCAGATATTTGTCACAGACAGTCATTAAATTTATTGAGAGGGACAGCCCCACAATGCAACATGCATTCAATTGAAATCCTTTTAAAATACAGGAGCCTCTCTCTGGTTTTAATGGTTCCCTTGTAATATAGGATGCTTTAGAATGTAATATGTCTCTTGGACTGAAAGCTGTAAAATAGGATGGAATGAAACAGAGAAAATTCATAATGTTCTAATAGTCTTTATTCCTTCTCTGTGTCTCAACGTGATTCCTATTCAAGATCAACTAATATATACAGTAATTTTAACTTTTATTCACTTAAAATAAATGTAAACCCAATCAAGTCTCCCTTAAGCTTTAACTTGGTAACGTCATATCAGAAGTAATGTTCAATATTTTCAGATCTGCTACTATTATTAAAGCGGTCCTTTGGTCTGAAAATAAATAAATAAAAGTCATCATCTACAAATACTTTAGCTGCTGACATTTAATAAAGGGACACTTACCTGTCCAGGGATCCAGTACCACCCTCACCTGGGCCGGTTCTTCACCAATGTTTAGGTCCCCAGCACCAGCATCCTTATGCCATGTACACACGCTCAGAATTTCCGAAAACAAATGTTCGATGGGAGCTTTTGGTCGGAAATTCTGACTGTGTGTAGGCTCCATCAGACATTTTCTGTTGGAATTTCTGACAACAAAAATTTGAGAGCTGGTTCTCAAATTTACCGACAACAAAATCCATTCTCGTAAAATCTGATTGTGTGTGGACAATTCCGACGCACAAAATTCCACACATGCTCTGAATCAAGTATGAGACGGAAACGCCTGGTCTGGTAAAACTAGCATTCGTAATGGAGATAGCAAATGCGTGATACTGTAACGGACTGAAAAGCATGAGGCTGAAAAGCACGAATCGTCTCTCACCAAACTTCTACTAGCACGACTGGTATTAAACTTCTCTTTTCTAGTGCCGTTGTATGTGTTGTACATCACCGCGTTCTTGGCGTTCGGAATTCCCAACATTTGTGTGACTGTGTGTATGCAAGACAAGTTTGAGCCAACATCCATCGGAAATGTATCCACAGTTTTGTTTTCAGAATGAGTGAGTGAGTGAGTGAAAAACTTATATAGCGCAGCACATGCGAACTAAATGGCCTCTGGGCGCTCGTGGTTCCTGTCTCCTTTGATATCAAAAGAGATGCGTTTTGATCTTTCTTCTGAAGGTCAGGTGGTTTTCCTCCAACCGAATGCTGGTTGGCAAAGCATTCAATAGTCTGGGACCTTGGAGTGCAAATCTTCTTTCTCCTTTGGACTTGTATCTGGCTTTGGGTATCTGGAGCAGATTTTGGTTGGTGGATCGCAGAACGTGATTGGAGTTGAGAGGTTTTATTTTTTTGCATAGATATTGGGGGGCCTTCCCATGGATGCACTTATGCATTAGACAGAGTGCTTTAACCACTTAGTCACCGCCCTATAGACAAAATATGTCTATAAGACGGTTCCTGTACTCTAACAGGACGTCCATGGACGTCCTCCGTTAGAGTCAGGTGTGCGCGCCCGACCGGGCACGCACACGCGATCACCGGTGCTCACCGGGTCCACGGGACCCGCAGCATCGATGATCGCGGTAAGGAGCCAATGGCGGCGGTTCCTTACCACGTGATCGTGCCGTCCAATGACGGCGCGATCACAAATGTAAACATTGCAGGTCATCTCTCTCCTCTCCTCACACCATTGCAGCGTGAGAGAAGAGGAGAGAGATTAGTGCCCAGCAGTGCCCCAGCAGTGCCACCAGTGCCCCCCCAGTGCCCCACCAGTGCCCCACCTGTGCCCCACCTGTGCCCCACCAGTGCCCCACCTGTGCCCCACCAGTGCCCCACCTGTGCCCCACCAGTGCCACCTGTGCGCCACCAGTGCACAACAGTGCCACCTGTGCCCATCAGTGCCCACAAGTGCCGCCTGTGCCCACGAGTGCCGCCTGTGCCCACGAGTGCCACCTGTGCCCACGAGTGCCGCCTGTGCCCATCAGTGCCGCCTGTGCCCATCAGTGCCACCTGTGCCCATCAGTGCCAATCAGTGCTCATCTGTACCACACCAGTGCTGCCTGTGCTCCACCAGTGCCATCTGTGCCCACCAGTGCCATCTGTGCCCACCAGTGCCACACCAGTTCCACCTGCACCACTGCAGTGCTGCCTGTTGGCTTGTTAGGGTCTCAAGAAATGAGAGAAGCTGTCAGTACTTCAGGTGTGATCAAGTTGATACATTTTCAGAAATTGGTACCATAGCTTGTAGACCCTATAACTTTCACCCAGACTAAATAATATCCATTTTTTTTTTTAACAAAAATATGTAGCAGTATACATTTTAGGCCAAATTTATGAGGAAAAATTACTTTTTTACAAAATGTAATGATAGAAATGAAGAAAAATTCATATTTTTACAAAGTTTTCATTCTTTTTTCATTAATAGCGAAAAAAATTAAAACCGCAGAGGTGATCAAATACCACCAAAAGAAATCTATATTTGTGGGAAAAAAAGGACAAAAATTTCATTTGGCTACAGTGTTGTATGACCGAGTTATTGACATTCAAAATGTGAGAGCACCGAAAGCTGAAAATTGGTCTGGTTATTAAGGGGGTTTAAGTGCCCAGTGGTCAAGTGGTTAAAAGCAATTCTGTCTTTTACTGGCAACCAATGAAGGGATCTCAGCGAAGGTGAGATTGATTCCCATGTTTTTTTCCCAGTCACAAGTCTGGCGGCCGTATTTTGAACGACTTGCAGAAAAGAGATTTGGTACTTTGGGAGTCCGAGGTAGAGGGCATTTGCATAGTCAAGTCTGGAGTTTACAATTGTTCCCACCACAACTGCTATGTCTTCTTTAGGAATAAGTGGAATAAGTCTGCGTAGTAGGACGCAGCAGATGATGGGATCCGCTGACTACTGACCCTATTTGTGCATCCATTGTCATGTAGGTGTCGAAGATGACCCCGAGACTTTTGACTTTGGTGCTAGGGGTAATGATTTTGCCCAGAATGGGTGGGGGTGTCCAAGTTGTTGCAAGTTGATTCTTACGATTGGCATGAAACAGAAGAAGTTCTGTTTTAGAGCTGTTGAGTTTAAGATAACTCTTTGTCATCCAGTTTTCTATCAAAGAGAGGCATGTCTCTAGACCGAGATGATGATCCTTTTTGTTGCAGATGCGAAAATACAGTTGTGTGTCATCTGCATATGAGTGATAAAGTAGTTTTTGGCTATTGATGATTTCAAAGAGAGGGCAAAGATAGATGTTGAAGAGCACCGGCGACAGAGGTGATCCTTGAGGGACTCTGCATGACACTGTGCGTTTTTCAGAAGTGAAAGGTCCCAATTTCACTACTTGTGATCGGTTTTGCAGAAAAGAGGAGAACCAGGATAAATCGCCTTCTGCGACTCTGGCTACTTCAGCTAGCCGAGTCAGTAGCAGTTTGTGATCTACCATGTCGAAAGCTGCACTTAGGTCCGACAGTACTAGAAGACAAGATTCTCCTTCGTCTGCGGCCTCGAGAACGTCATCCCATAGTTTGAGTAGTGCTGTTTCCGTCCCGTGATCGGGACGAAACCCTGATTGAAAAGGATCGAGCAGATTGTGGGCGTCTAAGTGATGTTGTAGCTGTTTTACCGCTACTTTCTCCATTACCTTGGGGAGGACATTTAGGCCTGTTATGGGACTACGGTGTTTAGGATCTTTGGGGTCGAGGGTGGTTTTCTTTAATATAGGTTTAATTATACCTTGTTTTAAGCGGGTGGGCACTATACCTTCTTTGAATGACTGGTTTATAAGCTGCATGATAGGCGGTGCCAGGATATCGGCACATTCCTTCAGCAGTTTGGTGGGGATGATATAATTCGGTGCTGTGCTATTTCGTAGGGTATCGATGATGTTTTTTGTGGCCTCGATGGAAATGGGTTTTAAAGTGAACTTTGTTGCTTGTGGCGAATTTGAGTGGGTATTAGGTGTATGGTTGAAGGGGGGGTTGATGGGAGTTCTATTTTGCTGAATGCTTTCACGGATTCCTTCAATTTTATTGATGAAATAATCCGATAATTCATTGAAAAATTCTTGGGTATCAGAATTGGGGGTTTCAAGACAGACTGGATTCATGGTCTCGGTAACTATCTTGAAGAGTTTGCGGGGACGGTTTAGGGCATTTGTGATGATATTGGCAAAATTATTTCTTTAGGCTTTGAAGATTTCTTTGTGGTATTTTTTTGTTGTTACCTTGTAGATGGTGTGGTTTTCCTCTGAATAGCTTCTTTTCCAGGCTGCTTCCGCCCTTCTGCGCTCTTGCTTTAGCAATGACAGCTGGCCATTGAACCAGCTGGAGTTGTTTTTTCGGATGCAGGTTTTGCGTTTGGGCACTACTAAGTCGGCTGACTGCAGTAGGGCTGTGTTTATGTCATCCAGGGTTTCTGTGGCTGTTTGATGTGGTTGGATTATTTTTATTTTTTCCCTAAAGTGCTTTTGAAGTGCTCTGAATAGAAGAGAATAGAATATCTGCTTGTCTGTACGCGACATTATCGTGGGAAGCCGGTTGCGACTCCTTGTGGCTTTACAGCTGGCTTCCCACTGCGCATACTTAATGAACAGTCCCACAGCCTTCTTGGACCTATGACGTGTCCCATGAGGCTGCGTGCAGAGGGGGAGAGGGGTGGGTACCTGTCAAGCCATGTACCCACTCCCCCAAAAAACATATGTGCCAAAAATAGAAGGGAAAGGCAGAAAAGCAGAACGTCCCCTTTTGGATAAAGTTTGGCTTTAAAATAATTCTTGGTGATCTCTCCATTAAAGATCCTTGTTTAGGCACTTCTTGTTTTAAGATGACAACAATTTGTTGGTATTTCTCAAATGTACCCCTGTATTGTCAACCTGTTACAGGAGTTTCTGAAGTAGACCAGACCACAAGTGGCCATTTCACCACACATTATGCAAACATTTGGGTTTATTTACTAAAGGCAAATCCACTGTGCACTACAAGTAAACTTGCAAGTGCACTTGGATGTGCAGTCGCTGTAGATCTGAGGGGAAGGTCAGAAATGAGGGGAAGCTCTACTAATTTCTATCATTCCAATCATGTGCAAGCAAGAATGATGATTTTTATTGTCCTTGCATGTCCACCTAAGATCTACAGCAACTGCACTTCCAAGTGAATTGCATACTAGTTCATTATGAAATACTTACTTTAGATTGAAGCTGTTGCAGCGGTCCCTGCACATCGCTGTGACTGGCGGCATGTCTCCCACAATTATTTCCGGGTTCGCAGACTCCAGCGCTGAGATTAGCTGGAGTAGTGATGATGTCACTCTGGAAGCCACCAGTCATGGCACTGGCCCTGAAGAAAAGGCACGAGCAGGCCGTTTCACTCAGTTCCAGGCCATATACTTTCAGCACTGAATTGAAATTTCAAACAATACTATCTGCTTTCTGAGCTATCTTCTCCTAATTCTACAACTCCACCTCCCTAGGTAAAGGAGATGAGGGACGGAGGTGTCTGAAGTTCAAGTCAGGAGATTAGCCTAAGGTGACAATTTTGCTCCTACATAGATAAAGTGAAGGAATGTTGTCACTTTAGGACAAGAACTGAGTTACTGAGTTACTGGCAGGATCACTAGGCATAAATAACGAGGACAAAAACATAAAAAGGGGAAACTAATTGAGTACTTATAAGTACTGGTGCACAGCAAAATATGAAATTTTAGTTTTTGGGTTTAGATACCCTTTAACTCTTGACTCTATTCAGTGTCCCCCATGTATTTAAATAAAGCATATGTTCTAAACTAATAGAGTAAATCACGGAGCTAGCTTTGTCTCCAATCTCCATGATATTAACCTCATCACGGTAGGCTCCAACTTGCAAGCCCAATTTCTTTTTGCAAGGCCAGTCTTTAAAACCCATTTGTATTCACAGCCTCTCCTGAAATTGATTGCCAATGCATTGGTAAGGCTTTGTAAATTGAACAGAGAATGAATTGGCACGAAAAGTTAATATCAGGGGTACTCTGTAGTAAATCATTAGCAAACTAGTTGAAATGTCAGGTTCACATGCCATTCATATTAAGGCGACTCATGAATATTAACATTTTATTGTGTTTGAAATATATGGTATTACGGATTAGAACATTTTTCTACAAACTGAGTTGGGGCATAATTGATATATATCATCATCTTATGAATTATTAATAGATAAGTATCTTAATGATGTCGCTATAGCATATCTCTTTCGACTTGCTTAAGAATCTAATTTAGTGCAGACCTGCTGGAATCTTCAGGAAGGGAACCAGCTTTTATGCCGGGCTTTAAGGACCTTTATTTTTCCTGAACGACATGAGAAGAAAAATCACTTTATTCATTACATTTTGCTTGCGGGCTGCAGAACATAAACACGGTAATCTGATTCAATTATGGGAAGAATACGAATATTAGAGGATATTGCTTGAATGTACTATTTAAATATCTTCAGCTTGAGCTAAAGCAGAATGGTACTTGTTGGTGAAAAGTTCATGTCGTAACCTCGAGTAAATAATAAAAAGATTTTATTTAGCTGACTGTGCTTAAAAACTAAAAGCTCGTAGTTCACTGGAGAAAAGGGACGAACACGATTGGCAATCCATTGTGGATCAAGGCAGAGCTGATATTTTCTGATTTACCAAAATGAACACATGCCCATTTGCCAATTATTTTAAAGAAATATACAATTTATGAGTCAGTGATTGAGAAACTCCACTTCCATGGGAAGAAAAAAAAAGCAAATAAAGAAAAAAATGATATAGCGTATACAATTGCAATACAAGTCATATTGTAATTGAATGTCATTAAAAATTACCTTTTTTTTTCGATCTGCAGCCGCTGTATTTTTTTGAAATAGCAATACAATATGGCTACCTGGAGGTGTTCTGTACACATAATTTGTACAGAATTCACACAGAAACATAATTTTATGCTTATGTGATTGGCTCGCCGATTTTCCCAGAAGTCTGCACAAAGATACAAGTCAGATTTCAGACATCCCCTGCAACATAAATATAATTTTTAGTGAGATACAGTACTCCTAATAGGAAATA
The DNA here is from genome assembly GCA_029574335.1 of Rana kukunoris. NCBI lineage: Eukaryota > Metazoa > Chordata > Amphibia > Anura > Ranidae > Rana > Rana kukunoris. Next base: position 509,787,613 of record CM056052.1, read on the forward strand.
ATGGCTAAAGGGATGCAGACCCAGCAGCTTTCCTCATTTGTACCCTGTAGCTGCTGTGGTTGATTGATAATTATGAAACCACTCCCATTAGATTCACTTTACCACATGGACACAGAAACACACAGGGATTTCTTCAGAATAACAAAATGAAGGAATCTGCAGCAAAGTTTGTTTAAATCCTTGCAATGTACATAGATCACCCAAGGGGGGAGTGCTTTTTTTCTCAACAAAAATTGAGTTATGCTTTAAAGCGGATGTCCGCTCGTCACTCTGCTGCTCCCCCCTCCATCCACGGTGAGGGAACCAGGAAGTGCTCCGGCTTCACTGCCCGGTTCCCTACGGTGCATGCGCAAGTCACGCTGCGCCCGCCGATTGACTCCCGCTGTGTGCTGGGAACCGAGTGTTCCCAGCACACAACGGGGGGGGGGGGGGGGGCGACGGGATGTGACGACATGCCCGTATTCTGCCCGAGAATGCTGGGCCGGAAGTGGGTGCCGGGCTGCTGATAAGGCAGTACAACTGGTCCTGTTGTACTGGGCCCAGGTCTCATAAGCTAAATGGCAGCCCAGGGCAACTTTGTTGTTAATTTCTGCCTAAATGACGTAAAGCATATCCTTGCTTGTGGCGAGTGGATGGGATGCATGAGAGAGGTGGATGAGAGGAGAGAAGCGAGTAGGCGGACTAGCAAAGATGACATCATCTCTCTCCGCCGGCTCCACATCACCGCTCTTCTGCCCTCATAGTCGGGCCTCTTCAATGTGGGAGCGAGGGGTAGCGGGGAGCAATAATACAACATCATCTCTTACTACTCACCCTGCATCACCGCTCTCCTGCCCTCACTAAATGGAGCAGTGCTGCCAGCCTGCCACCAATGCAGCGACAATGCACATTTGGTGGCACTGGCTAGCATGGCAAGTGACAATCCACATCTGTCATTATACTGCGGCAGCTTGTCCCCCCCTGTGAAAACCGCCGTAGATGTGCATCAGCTGCTTTAAGAGCTATAGGGGGCAAGCACCCACGGCACGATGCCGGTGCCAATGCGCATAGCCGGTAGATGCGATATCCGCCGGTGAGCCACAATCACTCCTGAGAGAGACAGAAGGGGGATCTGTCAATGTAAACAGACAGATCCCCATTCTGTCAGGGAAGTAGAGAGAGATCTGCTATTCCTCAGGATTAGGAACAGTGATCTCTCTACTTCCTGTCAGCACACACCTGACACTAGAAACACTTCACTAGGGCACACTTATCAAAATTTATAATAGCCCTCTAGTGTTAACCCCTTAACTGGCAGCGATATTTATACAGTAATCAGTGGCTATTTATGGCACTGATCGCTGTATAAATTTCAATTTCCCAAAAAAGTGTCAAAAGTGTCCGATCCGTCTGCCGCAATGTCGCAGTTCCGCTAAAAATCACTGATAAAATAATACTAAAAATGCCATAAATATATGTAACAGGAACTCCCAGCGCCATAATGCGTTCCACGCTGGACGTCATCTCCCGGCACCGCATGCGTTCCAGCTTGGAACGCAGACGAGCCATGCACACTCGGCGCTGGATTCGGCACAGCTGCCATACGCCTGACTCCTGCCTATAAAGGCATTACGTTTTTCTACAAGCCCGGTTCTATTAGTGTCAGCCGTATCGGCCACGCTACAAGAAGAGGCAATATTATGGCCAGCTAGCAAAAGACCTTCACTGCGTCCATCCTGCCATCACTGTGGACAACCTGGGAGTTCTTCCTTGCTGATGCCCTACACTACGGAGTTCCTTGCTGCTAAACACTGAAGCCCTGCAAACGGATAAGTAGCAATTGTGTCACTTGTAGTTCTACAGAAAGATCTGCTGCATACTTTTCACATAAAACAATTGCTGTTATTTATTATAGACTGTTGTGCCTATGGCTCTTTGCTGGGGAATATCTTAAAGGGACATTTACTCTCAAATTAACTCAGCTACAATTTCCTCTCATATGCAACTATTATTACCTGAGCTATATTTGCCTCTTATATACAATTATTAGTTGTCTGTACAACTCCTATTTACTATGTGTACTCTCAAAGTACCTGAGCTATATTTGCCTCTTATATGGAACTATTAGTTGTCTCAACAACGCCTATTTACTACGTGCTTGACATGAGTGTTATTTGCTCATGGGCCTTGCCCTAAACTTGCGGAACATGTTCGCCTAAACTTTCTATGCTAAGGGTTGACCTATTACATACCTTCTCCCTTAGTGGCCTAATGCACGGCGCTATGTAATACTGATGATCGCTTGCATACAGTTGTGCATTGGAATCTTTTAGTGCATACTATAAATTACTCAGAAGCAAGTTATGAGATGGGAGCGCTTGAGCTGGTAAAACTAGCATTCGTAATAGAGTAAGCACATTCATGAGGCTGTAACAGACTGAAAAGTGAAAATTGTCTTTTACTAACACAAAATCAGCAGAAGCAGCCCCAAGGGTGGCGTCATCCGCATGGAACTTCCCCTTTATAGTGCCGTCATACGTGTTGTACGTCACCGTGCTTTGCTAGAGAATTTTTTTTTTCACGATCATGTATAGGCAAGACCGTTTTATCGATCGGGTTGAATTTTGTTTTTCGTTTTTTCTAGACCATTAAAAATAAAAAAATTTACAACCAAAAAAAAATTGTGTGTACGCGACATGACACTTCTCTCCTACATCTAATAATCACATTTTTTTGCTAGAAAATTAATCTGAACCCCCAAACATTAAAAAAAAAAAACACAAAAGTTAGCCAGATTTTTTTTTGTACAATGTGAAAGATGATGTTACACCAAATAAATAGATACCTAACATTTCACGCTTTAAAATTGTGCGCACACTCTGTGAATGGTGCCAAACTTAGGTACTTAAAAATCTCCATAGACAAAGCTTTAATTTTTTTATAGGTTACGTGTTTAGCGTTACAGACTAGTGCTAGAATTATTGCTCTCGCTCTAATGATCGCAGCACATGTAACCTGTGTGTATCTGACTCTGATATTAGCCAGTGGCTCACCAGCCACTGACCTCACTGCACGTCCCTGTGCTTATAATGATCAGCTTTTGTTTCATTATGTTTAATTATGGAAAACCTTTAACTCAAAAGGAAATCGGTAGACAATTGGTAGCCAACCAGCTTCTAACGTCAGCTTGTTCAATGAAACTTTCACAAAAAAAATAGAAGCTGTTTTCAATGCAGATTTTGCACTCTCCAGTTTTAGTAAAGCAACCCTGAGGTGTGTTAATGTCCAGATCACCAGGTGAAAACAGAGGTAAAAAAGCCACAAAACAAAAAAATAAATAAAGCAACCACCACATTAAATGAGTGGTAAGCTTCAATATATTACATTTTCTGGTTTCGGGTTTGATACTGCTTTTAGGACAACTTACCACTGGATAATTTATCAAGAAGAAAAGGACATCACAAAATTAGCCTGAAGACTTCTGGGAAAGCTAAGTATTAAAACAAAAGCATAAAATGCTGCTGGGTGGGGATGGGTGGTTGGTTACAGAGGCGTTGCTAGGGGGGTGGGGGGGGTGCGGTTCGCAACCGGGTGACACCGGCTAGAGGGGTGACACCATCCCGACTATCCCGAGGGTGAGGAAATCCCTGTTATTTTATTTTTTTACAGCTGACCGCGGTTATCCCACTGTAACAACACCTCCAGCGCTTATTCTTCCTCCTCCCTACTGAGCCAGTGAGCCTGTCACAAGTCACATCTCATACTGCAGACATAGGCATGTGCAAAAGTGAAAAATTAGTTTTGTTTCGTTTCGTTTCAATTCGTCATTTAATAAATTTCGTTAAGTTAGGTTCGTTACATGTGTTGAATTCGTTTTCGGAATTCGTTCGTTTTCGACCGAATTTCGAAAAATCCGGTCGAAATCGAAAATATTTCGACCGTTTTTCGAATTCGTTCGTTTTCGACCGAATTTCGAAAAAAAACGGTCGAAATCGAAAATATTTCAACCAGATTAGAAAACAAATAGTCTCTATTCAAATAGAATTTTTTTCGAATTAAATCTGAAAATATTTTTTTTTTTTTTTTTTTCGAATTCCGATCGAATTTAGTCCGCGGGTATTCGATTCGGAATTCGAAAAAACATTTTTTCGATTTCGACCATTTTTTTTTTCGAAATTCTGTCGAAAACGAACGAATTCCAAAAACGGTCGAAATTTTTCGCTAATATAGCAATTCGGGAATTCGTATGCATCCGAATGTCCGAATAATGGAAAATTTGTCCGAATTTCGATTCGGAACGAAACGAAATGCACATGCCTATGCAGACATGAGGATGTCACTATCTATCTCCACCCGCCGCGCCCGGGCGGCACGGCTGCATGCTGTGACGCTGTTCTCATCTCCTCTCCAGACTCCCGGTACATGTGTGAGTACAGTACAGGCGGGAGGTAAGTGAACTAGTAAAGGGTGACACTTAGCTTGCGAGGGGGTTTCATGGTGTCCACCGACGGCCTGAGCCCAAGGTTAGGTGTGTGTTAGGTGGGGGGGTTGCCATGGTACTGGCAGGCAGTCTGAGAGCTGGTGTGGGAGGACTCTCAAACAGTGTCTGGCATCCTCTGCTGTGCTACTCTGATAACGAAAGGGGGGGTGCAAGGTGGTAAATATAGTATAATATAGCTGTGTCCAGCCGTCCCCTTCCCCCACCAGACCAGCCTGCTGTATACCACCCCAGCCTGCTGTGTGCCACCCCAGCCTGCTGTGTACAACCCCAGCCTGCCCTGTGCCACCCCAGACTGCTGCGTATCACCCCAGCCTGCTGTATACCACCCCAGCCTGCCCTGTGCCATACCAGCCTTCCCTGTGCCATACTAGCCTTCCCCATACCACCCCAGCCTGCCCCGTGCCACCCCAGCCTGCTGTATACCACCCCAGCCTGCCCTGTGCCACTCCAGTCTGCTGTATACCACCCCAGCCTGTCCTGTGCCACCCCAGCCTGCCACCCCAGCCTGCTGTGTAACACCCCAGCCTGCCCTGTGCCACCCCAGTCTGCTGTATACCACCCCAGCCTGCTGTATACCACCCCAGCCTGCCTGGTGCCACCCCAGCCTGCCCGGTTCCACCCCAACCTGCCCTATACCACCCCAACCTGTCCTATACCACCCCAACCTGCCCTTTTGGACCCTCATTTTCCTGTACCACCCTAACTTGCCCTATACCCCCCCCAAACCTGTCCTATACCACCCAATATTATACCCCCTTAACCTGCCCTTTCCCACCCTCATTTTCCTGTACCACCCTAACTTGCCCTATACCACCCTAACTTGCCCTATACCACCCCAACCTGCCCTATGCCACCCTAACTTTCCCTATAACACCCCAACCTGCCCCATACCACCTTAACCTGCCCTGTACCACTCTAACCTGCCATAAAGGCTTGCAAGGGGGTTTCCTAATGTCCACCGCCGGCCTGAGCCCAAGGTTAGGTGTGTGTTAGGTGGGGGGGTTGCCATGGTACTGGCAGGCCGTCTGAGAGCTGGGGTGGGAGGACTCTCAAACAGTGTCTGGCATCCTGTGCTTGCTAGTCTGATAATGAAAGGGGGAGTGCAAGGTGGTAAATATAGTATAATTTAGCTGTGTCCAGCCGCCCCCTCCCCCCACCAGACCAGCCTGCTATATACCACCCCAGCCTGCCCTGTGCAACCCCAGCCTGCTGTGTACCACCCCAGCCTGTCCTATGCCATACTAGCCTGCCCCATTCCACCCCAGCCTGCCCTGTGCCACCTCAGCCTGCTGTATACCACCCCAGCCTGACCCATACCACCCCAGCTTGCCCTGTGCCACCCCAGCCTGCTGTATACCACCCCAGCCTGACCCATACCACCCCAGCCTTTCCTGTGCCACCCCAGCCTGCTGTATACCACCCCAGCCTTCTGTATACCACCCCAGTCTGCTCTATACCACCCCAGTCTGTCCTGTGCCACCCCAGCCTGCCCCATACTACCCAAGCCTGCTGTATACCACCCCAGCCTGTCCCATACCACCCCAGCCTCCCCTCATACCACCCCAGCCTGCTGTATACCACCCCAGTCTGCCCTGTGCCACCCCAGCCTGCTGTATACCACCCCAGTCTGCCCTGTGTCACCACAACATGCCCTATACCACCCAGCCTGCCCTGTGCCACCCCATCTTGCCCCATTCCACAACAACCTGTCTTATACCACCCCAACCTGCCCTTTTCCACCCTCATTTTCCTGTACCGCCTTAACTTGCCCTATACCACCCCAACCTGCCCTATGCCACCCTAACTTGCCCTATAACACCCCAACCTGCCCCATACCACCTTAACCTGCCCTGTACCACTCTAACCTGCCATATACCACACCAACCTGTCACTATACCACCCTATTCTACCCTAACCTGCCACTATACTGCCCTATAATATCATTTACAGGGGCTGGTTTGGAGTGCGCCCCGTGACTGTGCACTGCCTGCATGGTGCTAGGCAGCCTAGATGGGGGGGGGGGGGTGACACCATGTTTTACCGCACCAGGTGACACCAACCCTAGTGACGCCACTGGTTGGTTAGTAGGTTCCAGAGGAGCACTGTGAGTAGGAAGCCCAATGTTGTTTTTGTCTCTTATTCATTTTCACAACATTTGGATAGGAAAAAATATGGCACTTTTATTATGTATGCTAGGTGAAATGCTCAGTATCTGTCCCCATATCTCATTCAGTTATGATTTATTGAAGTATTTAAAACGCACTGGAATAGTTACATATATCATGTCCAGTAGTTATATCATGTTGGAAGGGATAGTGTCCATGCATAGAAGACCGTTGGTGATAAGTATAAATGTATCTGCCTGGTCTCTGAGTACTCTTGGGACTTGTATTCAAATGTCACAAATTGTTATTAATCTGTGTCACCAATGCGCATAATGATATCACATGGGCAGGTTTATCTATGCTGGTTCACATGAATGTGTAGAGAACAAAAACCCAGCTGTGGGAGAGAATAATTTGATTAAAAGGAATTTGTCTAAGACTGTGCCTTAAAATTAAGGCTCAACACAAGCCAAGACTTTTTTATGTTTTGGTGTGTGGAAAGACTGGAACCCCCATCAGGTTACATGGCTACATCATTAGTCAAGTTGAAAAAACACACCTATCCAAAGAGTATAACCAAAAGACAAATTAAAAACCTAAATACAAAACCAAAGATCTTATGAGCTGCTATGTGCAATAAAATTGTATTTGTGAATGGCCCACACGTTATACTCTCTCATATACAGGGGTTAGTGAAAATATGGAAACACCAGGTAAGAACAAAAGCCTTTCCTAATATGATGTTGGGCTGTCTTTGGCATCCAAGACTACCTAAATTCTCCTGGGAATTGACAAAACTTAAGCCGCGTACACACGATCGGTTTAACCACTTGCCCACCGCGCCATAGACATTTTACTGCTACAGCGCGGTGGAGCTACTTTGGGACGACGTCCCTGGGACGTCCTCCCACAATCCTTCACTCGCGCGCCCCCTGGGGCGCGCTCCTGGAATCATCCGTGAGCGCCGGGTCTAGAAGACCCGGCGCATCACGGATCGCGGTAAATTGAGACAGTGTTGGCCACATGTAAACAGGCCCAGTGGTTGGGAACAGTGTGAAGCTCCATTCACTGGACCATATTACAGTCTTCCATTGATTGATAGTCCACATTTTATGGGTGTTGCACCATTCTCTCCACTTCTGATCATTAATATCAGTCACTAGTGGTTTGGCAATTGCAGCTTGCCAGTCAATGTTTTGCTTTTGGAGTTCCCTCCACATAGTTCTTGTTGACATGGGCTTTGGAAGATTGAGATTTGGCTCTACAGTCACTTTTGCTGCAGTTGTTTTCTTATTCCGGGTCGCAATCCTGTGCAATGTCCTTCTGTCTCTGTTGGTCAGTTGATCATGTCGATCGCACCAACATTTTCCTGAAGAGCAGTTCCCAGAGAAGCATGGTTTGCCAGGTACTGAGATGAGATGAGCTGGTAACAGTGACGTAGCAGGAACAGGCTGGATGAACTGTAAAGCCGGTGTGCTTGTGGAGTACCAGGTAAGCTTGACAGAGTAGCCACCGGAGACAGAAACGAGAGCCAGGCCGGGCATCATACACTATCATACATCATCAGTTCAGATGATGAGATTGGATAGCCGGGGTCAATGTTACATTAACATTTTTATCCCCTGCACCTGTTTGAGTCCAATCAGTGGGATGCATGCCGGAGCTCAGGAGTCGAAGTTGTGACCTCACTGGTCTACACTCCACCCGGCAAGCACACTTGCGCTGCTTAGCATTGCCCACATACATTGAAAAGAACACGCACGGTGTCCTGACGAGAAATGCCCCCCTATTGGAAAATGCCGTCCGGAATTGCACATGCGCAATATGGAGCCTCAGAACAGAGTTTACAGCTGTTGTCTTGCGTTGCTGAGGCACGTTCATGTAGGTGAGGGGGGATATTTACATGAAGGCGGCACACTGCCCATCATATTTCCATGATGGGCAGTGCTGGGGACGGAATTTTGATGGCCAAACAAATATTCTAAAGAAATCCTTATCTAATATAGAAAAAGACACCCTTCAATTGACTAAACACGCCCCACAAGCGTTCAAAATGAATAGCAGATAAAGATTTATTTTGCAGATTTCTTTGGCCATCGATAAAAATTCCGCCCCCCCCCTAAGCACTGCCCATCATTGAAAAATCCGATCCCTTCTTGTAAATATCTGCCCCTCACCTACATGAACGTGCCTCGGCCACGCAAGACAACAATTGAACGTATACCCAGCTGTTCTGCGGCTCCATGCGGGACATGCGCAGTTCCACCTGGCAACTAACGGTAGTCCCCATTGTGCACGCACTTCACACGCAAATCACGACACTGTGCACACATGCCAAAGCTACCCAGCTCCTGTGTGCATGATAACTCAAAAACTTCAGCTGGCTACACCCCCTTACGAATATCGATGAATGGAAACTCCACCTGACTTTAGCGTGGCCAATAATGCGGAGCCACCGAGCAGCCAATCAAGGGTGATTCGGAGGTGGTAGCGTGAGCGATCTGTTGCTGGAATGCTGGACACATGCCCCCTTCTCTCATGCTTGTGCCGATGACTCCTAATTTTTTTGTCAGTCACAGGAGAGGAGGTGAGGCGACACAATTTTTTTTCATGTGTCAGGTTTTTTCCCTGTAGGAAAGTGGAGAGGATTTCAGACACGTAACTCCATTCCTGGCCAGACTAGGGACAGATGTGATATGTGAGAACATTTTAATCACTCTGCAATCACAGCACAGGCAGTGTGCCATGAATCTCCAAGGTACAGTAATGCCACATACACATGGTCGGAATTTCTGACAACAAATGTTCAATGTGAGCTTGTTGTCGGACATTTGCTGCCGAAATTTCTGACAACAAATGTTTGATAGCTGGTTCTCAATTTTTCCGACAAAAAGTTCTTATCAGAAATCCGACGCACAAAAATTATATGCATGCTCAGAATCAATTTGATACATGCTCAGAATTATTGAACTTCAATTTTCTCGGCTCGTTGTAGTGTTGTACGTGACCGCGTTCTTGACGTTCAGAATTTCCGACAACATTTGTGTGACGTGTGTGTGCAAGATAAGTTTGAGCTGTCATTCAGTCGGAAAAAAAAAATTGTGTGTGTACGCGGCATAACTGTGTAAGTGGTGTCATCAGCCAGAGTCAACACCCCAAACTTCTATCTGTTAAAGAGAGAGACCTACAGGTTAGTTTTATTATTATAATCTTTAATATAGGCCAAAGTAAAAAGTTAAATTTAATACTGCTTTAAGCTGTCCATTGGTGATACTGTGAAAAAGGGTCCAGTAGGCAGAAAAACAGTTTGTTGTCCCCCTATGACAGATACAAGGACCTTTATGGCAGGATCACCAGGTACTGTTTTAATGAAGCTGCAGATGTAAAAAGTGTTAAAAATGACTTTTGAAACTCACACTTATATGAAATTTTAGTCATCGAGTTTACTTTTTAAACATAAATGCACATATGAATAAAATTGACAAATCTTTTACCCTTTTCAGTAATATTTTTCTATCCGAGAAACAACAAAAATTGTTATTGTATAGAATGGACGGTTAAATGTGCTTTAGATTAGGACTCAAAAGAGATTAATGGACATAATTAAACTAATAGACACGTGAACTTGTATGATTTATTTTTACAAGTGTGCCATTAATCACAAATTAAAACCCTTAATAAACCTGATTTTGACATTTTTCTTTGTGGAATACTATATGGTGTATTACAAATCGGGCACTCACGTCTACATAAATATATGTTATTGACTCAGCTCCAATTCCGACCTGTGTTTGTTGCCAGTTTATAGTTATTTTTTTACTTATTATATTTTAAACTGTTAAAATGTAACAATCTGCTGTAGAAATCTATGCAGTGAATTTATAAATCTTGGCTGAAACAAGGAAAAATTCCCTGCCTGCTTTCTCCCCACACATTCAGTGATGAAATCACCAATATTCATAAGCTGACAAATCTGATCTTTATTTTGCCATTTGCAAAGGGATGTTAAAGAGAACCAGTCAGAAATGTGCTAAGATTGGAACCTGAATGTTCAGACAGGAGTTGTTATAAATATGCAATCTTACTTATGAGATGCCTATATTTGTCCCCATAGGACATACATGACCCTTTGGTCCTGGTGGTCAAAGATGAGGGTAACCTAAGTCTGTAGTTGCACACACGGTTCCATAGCTCTGCTCAAGACTGGCTTCTCCTGTACATGTACAATCTGGCTGCCAGCCATAGTAGTCCATCTCCACTCTCTATTGGAGAATATGAAAGGATGTCAGCCACACTCCACTTAGCTCTTCCTGCAGTATTTTTTTTAAGTCCATAAATTGACTGCATACAGCGATACCTCCACCCAAAGACCAACCATTCTTGATGTGTTTCACCACTCCTGGTTTGCTCACAAGGATAAGGAGTGGGGATTTGCATTAAAGTGGTTGTAAACCCGCTGAAAAAACCCTGCAAGACAAAGGCATAATGAGCGAGTATGCATAGCATTACCTTAGATTGAAGCCCCCGCAGCTGTCCCGGCACACCGCGGGTTGCCGGTAACATATCTCCCGGAGTTATTTCCAGGTATCGCGGGCTCCGGCGCTGTGATTGGCTGGAGCCGCAAAGACATCACTACCGTGCATGCGCCTTGGTTAACACCACAGCTGCTGAAGAAACATCACTAGCGAGCCATTTTTTCAGTGTGCATGTGCCGATGACGTTGCCACATGCATATACAGTTTAAGTTTAAGAGATATTCACTGTACCTAGAGGTAAGCCTTATTATAGGCTTACCTGTAGGTAAAACTGGTGTGTAGGGGTTTACAACCACTTTAAGGAAGGTTGTTTTTTGGGTGGAGATATTGCTGTATTCAGTCAATTAATTGATTACCGTATTTGCCGGCGTATAAGACAACTGGGCGAATGAGACAACCCCCTAATTTTCCAGCTAAAATGTTGGTTTTGGGATATACTCACCGTATAAGATGACCCCCTTCCTACTAGTCATGCCTCGCCTCACCTCACTGTGCCATTACATGCCTCACTGTGCCATTACATGCCTCACTGTGCCATGACATGCCAAACTGTGCCACCATTACATGCCTCACTGTGCCACCATTACATGCCAGACTGTGCCACCATTACATGCCAGACTGTGCCACTATTACATGTTTCAATGTGCCATTACATGCCTCACTGTGCCACCGTTACTTGCCTCACTGTGCCACCGTTACTTGCCTCACTGTGCCATTGTTACATGCCTTACTGTGCAATTGTTACATGCCTCATTGAGCCATTGTTACATGCCTTATCCCTGACATGCAGAATCTCAGACTGCGGCCGTCCATTTTTCAATAGCCGCGCCTCCTCCTTCTGCTGTTCCATGGTAGGCAGAACACTCAGCTTCCCAGGAGACACTGTGTTCAGTGTTCCGCCTATCACGGATGCCCTCTCGTCCGCGACCAAGCACAGGAGGGCATCCGTGATAGGCGGAACAGAGACTCTGCTGGGAAGCTGAGTGTTCCGCCTATCATGGAACAGCAGAAGAAAGAGGCACAGCTTTTGAAAAATGGATGGCCACGGTCTGCATGTTAGGTTACTGGCGTATAAGACTACCCCCAACTCTTAAGAAAAATTTCATGGGTTAAAAAGTCATCTTATATGCCGGAAAATACGGTATTTAAAAATACTGCAAGAAAAGTGGAGTGTGGCTGACATTCTTTTATATTCTAAGCATATAGCTGCTACGCTACTAAATGCCTGACCACATGCTAATAATAAACCATCTCCTGAGCATTCAGTACAGTACTAAAAACATAACACAGTCTTGTATTAAAAGCAACCCCGTTGGCACAATAAAAGTTTCATTAAAGCACTACCTGATACTGTAGCTCAAATTATTTACTTACCTGTAAGCAAATGTTAGGATCTCTTTTAGGTTGACTTTGCCCTGTTCCCTATTTGGGTATGGGCTGGAACTTTTTCCCTGGACCAGTGGATATAAAAGATGTAGGTGGATCTTGAAGAGGCACAAATGGAAAGAAGAAGTCATAGGCCCCGTACACACGAACGAGAAACTCGATGAGCAAAACACATTTTTCTCATCGAGTTTCTCGTTCGGCTGTCCAAAAACTTGTCGAGCCAAATTTTTCCATTGCCGACGAGGAAATAGAGAACATGCTCTCTTTTTGGCTCGACGAGTTTCTCAACGGTTTTCACGGCGAAAAGTGTACACACGACCGGTTTTCTCGGCAGAATACATCTCCCATCAAGTTTCTTGATGGATTCTGCCGAGAAAACCAGTCCTTTGTACGGGGCCATAGAGTTTCTCAAGATGTGGTACATGCTACAGTAAGAGACGTCTAAAATTTTTCCTCAAGTGCACCCTGTCTGGCTTGCAAATTTGTTCGGTGTATGGAGGTGTAAAAGGAAACAGTTGAGAACAGAATGCTGGTTGAGAACCCATCTGTGTAGGTTTCTCTGTTAATTGGAAGACTGTTCCTGAGACTGGGATGGGTTATGTCATTCCTTTGTCAGTAAACTGTTGAAAAAAGGCAGATCTGACAGGACGTTATTTTTTGGGGAGAGGGATCTGGATTCCTGTTTCAGCGCTTTAGGCTTGATGCATGTGTATGAAGACAAGATGGTGGAGGTGGGAAGACTAGTGATCCCAATCCTAGGCCAGCATGGACATGCTTACTTTACTCTCTTGCCTACCATACCACCAAACACTTCTCCACTGAAGACGAATCACCAGGAAAGGCGTATTCTGAAAGCAACAAAGCTGTTAATTATAAAGGTTTTTTTTCCTACAGCCACCCACCTCACTGATATGAGCACACCTGTGTCTCGAAGGAGCCCACCTGCACTATTCCTCCTTTGAATATCCCTGACGCAGGTATATAAACCCCTGTGTTTATGAAGGTGCAAGGTTTAGGGCTAATCTAGGGTCTGAATGTGATGGGTTTGGAGCTGATCTGAAATCTAAAGGTGCATGCATTGAAGCTTATCTGAGGTAGGAATGCGTATGCTTTTAGGTTGATCTGAGATGTGAAGTTGAATTCTATGGTTCACTGGCACACTAGTTGTATAATGCTTGTAAAATTGTCCTTAATGTGGAAAAGGTTGCTGACCCCTTCTCTAGCCTGTTCCTTTTAAGAACTAAAATCTTTATCTAAAATGGCACATAGCATAGAAAATGCAAAACCTGTTTTAAGCAAAATAATCCTTTGGGTGGTGTCTCTAATCCCCAGCTAAAACTTATGCATATAAAAGGCTTTCAAAATCCTACATTTCAACTCAATTGATGTAATCAATAAAAAAACATCTTTCTAAACAAAACATATCATGAAAGAAACAAGCAGGTTGATATAGTTCACACCCTTCTGAAAATATTAGCTGCCCAGGTGCCTTTGGTTCAGTACCAATACACGGATTGGAAATAAGTAAAAGTCAAAGACCCAGAAAGCATTGAAGTCACAAGGCCAACATAAAAGCCAGGCAACTTGCATTTGCAAAAGGAGATCAGGAAATAAAGTGTCAGTTTTTTTTTTTTTAAACGATCTACACTAATGCCTTGTACACGCAATCAGAATTTCCGATGAAAAAAGTCAGATGGAATTTTTCATCAGATATTCCGACCGTGTGTGGGCCCCATATGACTTTTCTCCGTTGGAGTTTAGAAACAGAACATGTTTTATTTATTTTTCCGACCATCTGTGTGGAACTCTGACGGAGAAAAAAACATGCATGCTCAGAATTAAGTCGACGCATGCTCGGAAGCATTGAAATAAATTTTTCTCGGCTCGTCGTAGTGTTTTACGTCACCGCGTTTTGGACGGTCAGAATTTGGTCTGACAGTGTGTATGCAAAACAGCTTGAACGGAATTCCAATGAAAATTTCCTTTGGATTTTATCCCATTGAAAATTCTGATTGTGTAAACAGGGCATTAGAGGCACCTCTGCACCTTCTGTTTTTCTCTTACATGGTTCTTGGAGGTTGCTTCTACTCCCCTCAAGAGACTTGCCCTAAGCAATGTACATTATTGAGCCCCTGTAATCCCATTCTTGGATGTACTTAAGCCTCGTACACACAATCAGTCCATCCGATGAGAATGGTCCGAAGGAGCGTTGTCATCAGTTACCCGATGAAGCTGACTGATGGTCTGTCGCGCCCACACACCATTGGTTAAATAACCGATCGTGTCAGAACGCAGTGACGTAAAACACAACGACGTGCTGAAAAAAATGAAGTTCAATGCTTCCAAGCATGGGTCAACTTGATTCTGAGCATGCATGGATTTTTAACCGATGATCGTGCCTACTAACGATCGGTTTTGTCCTATCGGTTAGGTATCCATCGGTTTAATTTTAAAGCAAGTTTTCTTTTTTTTAACCGAAGGTTAAATAACCTATGTGGCCCACACATGATCGGTTTTGACCGATGAAAGCGGTCCATCAGACCGTTGTCCACTGGCTATCCTATCGTGTGTAGGAGGCCTTACTGCCTATGACTTCTTTCCTATGCCTTGTATTGTATTTTTAATTACACTCAGATGGTTATAAGGATATTGTTAACAATCTTTACTCCATTTTTAGTTTTTAGTTCTTTTTAAAGCGACCCTATGGTATAGAATTCAGCTGACACTATGCCTGTAAAAGAAGATGGTAAACACCTTTCCTTCTATCCATGCCACTCTGAACCTGAGAACGTTTTTGGATTCAGCAATGGTGTGGAAGTCAGCAGTGAGCCAGTGAGACTTGCTGAGGACCCAGTAGACCACCATCCACTTCAGCAAAGTATTTCTCAGAATCAAAGTGGCATTCAGCAGAAAGAACAGGGGCGGACTGACCATTGAGTCACCTGGGCACTCTCCGAGGGCCCCATGTCACTAGGGGGCCCCACCAGGGTTGCCAGGCTCAGTAAATTCAGGGACAGTATTTAAAAATCTATGGGCCAGATTCAGGTAGATGGGAGCATCTTTAAGCTGGAGTAACGTTTCTCATTTACGTTACTATTTTAGGAGCAAGTGCTGTTATTCATGAAGCACTTGCGCCTAAAGTTGCGGCAGCGTATCGCAAATGAGCCGGCGGAATTCAAATTGGGCGGGTACGGGGCGTGTATTATTTAAACTAAGCGCGATCCCGCGGCGAACGTACTGCGCATGCGTCGACTGTCAATGCATCCCAGTGCGCATGCTCCAAATTCTGTCAGTGAACGTCAATGACATCAAATCCCCATTCATGGACGTTTTACGCAAGCGACGCAAATTTTTTTTTTTCGACGCGATGACGACGGCTATACTTAACATAGGATACTCCACTAGGGGGCTGCTTTCTCTTTACGCCGCGTATCGCTTACGGAAACGTCGGAAAGTCACTGCATCGCGCCCGAATATGATCGTGAATAGCCGATTCCCGCTGATCAACATATTTTTTCGGCGTTAATCAGCGGGAACGCCCCCGGCGCCATTTTTAAATTAAAGTTGCGATGCGATGGCGAAATTCAATTACGCCGCTCGCATCGGAACTCCAACCCGGCGTTTCTTGTTTTCTGGTTACAGAAAACAAAAACACCGGCTTAAAGTGACAGTTAGGCTGGAGTATCACTGATACTCCAGCCTAACTCTACCTGAATCTGGCCCTATGTTTTTTTCACATCTGTCCCTGATATGTCTGAAACCAACATGCTTCTGATGTGAAAATCCCAAGATTTTAGCTGCCCCGCCTCTGCACTGCCTCCTGGCGTGGTGGCCATCTGTAAGCTCAGGGGCCCCATAGTCTTCTATTGCCCGGGGGCCCCATGAGTTGTCAGTCCGCCCCTGGGTAAGGATAGGGTTGCTAAGAACCAATACAGGCAGATGGAAAGCAAAAAGATGGAAAGCAAAAAGATAATAGATACAGTTTTGGTAATTTCATTGCCTTACGTTTCTGTCTAGAGTTTTTGAAAATGTTGGTGTCGATGTTTAAAGAAAGACTACCAAATTTAAGACTTCTAATACTTTTCCTCATACTTACATGGACTTACTTACATAATTCTAAACTTCAGAATAATTTTATATCTCTCCACCAAATATTTCAGAAGTCTCCCAAAGTTTGGCCTGGACCCCAAAGATAGAGGTGGCTACAGGTTTTTGACGTGAACAAAGTATAAGTAATTGTTCAAGTGTCCGTTCCACCTTCTCTTCCATTACTCTTTCATTATGTTCAGAACCTATATCATTAATGTGACATTGACTCCATAATCAAGCTAAATTACCGGCGATGATAAAATCCTGCTGTGCCCAAGATTGATAGCGTTGCAGAACACGTCAACCCTGTGCGGGCCAAGTGGAGACCCTCTACAACATTCCATTTCCCTGACCTTATTTCTGAACTAGATGTCAATTATTTATTTCTACTTTCCTGTGGTGATGTTTTAAACATTCCAGCCTACTTGTTATTCCTGACGGCATTGCGACTGTCCTTTGATATTATTCTTTAGTACATCAAATGGGAACATTTTAGTATTTTTTGATTGCCCTGATAGTTTCATGCAAGTTTTAATGTATTCAGTTCAAAGATCTTAAGAAAGTCTGGCTCATTACTGGATAGGCAATAAAAAACAGAAATGATTCAGACAGAGTATATTGAGTTATATTTCCCAACAGAAAAAGTGAACACTGATTCATTACCTTTGCCCACAGATGTGTAGGGAGTTTTTGAGAAAATTAGGAAAGTGAATGGCATTCCTAGTGCCACTGTCACCAGTCAGAGTGGAGAAAACTATGTCCAGGTGGACTAATATATATCAGATTGCTAGGATGCATTTTTTATTTGAAATTATACATTTCCCTTATTGCTCAGCAGGCTGACCCTGTTTTTCTTTTCATTTTTTTTTTTTTTTTCAAAAAATGTAATCTCGCTGGAATGTGAGCAGATTTTTGCTGCTCTTTTCCATTCATTCAATTCCATTTTTTTGACTACTAACCTGTATCACGGCGAATGAATTGTCTTTGATAGCCTCAACATGCTGATGGCTTATTTGATCTTGGTTCTGATGCCGGATATGCATATGCTTATTTCAGGTCAGCAAGTCACCAAGTAGAAGAGAATAAATAAGGAATAGATGACAGATTCCATATTCTTGCCCAATCAGGTTACTTTAAAAGTGGACCTAAATAGCAAAAATTGGAATATTGGTTTTTGGTTAATCTAGAATTAAAAATATCACAAAGAGAACTGGTAACAACCTGGCTGCTTTAGTAATGGTGTAGGTTGGGAAGTTATACTTTGCAAGGGAATTTGCCATAGAGGTTATTGAATGTGATAAAATCGCACGTTGCAAAGATTGCCCTATTTTGTGCAAGCAAAAAATAAATAAAAACAACATTGTTGGATAATGGAAGTCAGCAGAGCTTCACCTCATTTACTAAGTTCGGTTGGATTTTCCCTGATTGATCAGTGCTGCTGATTAGTGTATTCTGATGGTGGGGAAGTCCCCCTGCTGTAAGGATACAATAGCTCAGCAGGGAGGATTCCGCGTTGAATGTGTGGATAGGGGAATCAAGACAGGTTTTTTTCCCATTCAAC
The DNA here is from genome assembly GCA_029574335.1 of Rana kukunoris. Taxonomy (NCBI): domain Eukaryota; kingdom Metazoa; phylum Chordata; class Amphibia; order Anura; family Ranidae; genus Rana; species Rana kukunoris. The sequence continues at coordinate 509,805,769 of CM056052.1, forward strand.
CTGCTGCTTGAAAGCACGGGTTGAATAACAAAACTGATTCATCTATGGGCTGCTTAACTTAAGCCCTGTACACACGATCAGTTTGTCCACTGAAAACCGACCGATGGACTGTTTTAATCGGACAAACCGATCGTGTGTGGGCCCCATCGGTTTTATTTCCATCAGTGTAAAAAAACAGAAAATGTTTTAAATTTTTTCTATGGATAAAAAAATCTGATCGTCTGTATGGAACTCCATCGGTCAAAAATCCATGCAAGCTCAGAATCAACTCGACGCATGCTTGGAAGCATTGAACTTCATTTTTTTCAGCTCGTCGTAGTGTTGTACATTACCGCGTTGGGACACAATCGTATTTTCGACTGATGGTGTGTAGGCAAGACTGATGAAAGTCAGCTTCATCGGATATCCGAAGAAAAAAATCCATCAGATATCCGATTGTGTGTACAAGGCTTTAGAGTTCCAGATTAATACAGAGTGGAAAATAATGTAAACCTTTTTTTCTAATTTTTCACGACAGTTCATAAATATGCTTTTTTCTGCCATGGAAATGTTTAACTTCTCTTCACCAAGCTGAACAATCACTTTAAATGTCCCAAATTTCACCCCAAAAAGTTTGGTGTTTAACCACTTCCATACTGGGCATTTTCACCCCCTTCCTTCCCAGACCAGTTTTTAGTTTTCAGCGCTGTCGCATTTTGAATGACATTTGCGCGGTCGTGCGACGTGGCTCCCAAACAAAATTGACGCCCTTTTTTTCCCACAAATAGAGCTTTCTTTTGATGGTATTTGATCACCTCTGCAGGTTTTTATTTTTTGTGCTTTAAACAAAAGAAGAGCTACAATTTTGAAAAAAAACACAATATCTTTTACTTTTTGATTTAATAAATATTATAATTAAAAAATATATATATATATTTTTTTTTCCTCAGTTTAGACCGATACGTATTATTCTACATATTTTTGATAAAATATCAAATCGCAATAAGCGTATTTCATCGGTTTGCGCAAAAGTTCTAGCATCTACAAAATAGGGAATAGAATTATGGCATTTTTTTTACTAGTAATGGCAGCGATCTGCGATTTTTATTGTGACCGTGACATTGCGGCAGACATATCGGACACTTTTGACACATTTTTGGGACTATTCACATCTACACAGCGATTGGTGTGACTGGCAGGGAAGGGGTTAACATTAGGGGGCACTGAAGGGGTTAAATATGTTCCCTAAAGTGTGTTCTAACTGTAGGGAGAGGGGGACTCACAAGGGGAGGAGACGGATGTGTGTTCCTCTGTACTGGGAACACACATCAGTCTCCTCACCGCTGACAGGACATGGATCTGTGTGTTTACACACACAGATCCATGGTCCTGCCGTAATTGCGGGCAATCGCGGGTGCCTGGCGGACATTGTGTGTACAGGGCTTTAGTTTCAATGTACACATATGGGATGATTTACTAAGGGCAAATAGTTGCATTTAGCAAGTGCAGTAGCTCCAGAGCTTAGTAAATGAGCAGAAGCTCTGCTGACTTCCATCATCCAATCATGTGCAAGCAAAAATGCTGTTTTTTTTTTATTTCCTTTCAGTTGCAGAGTTAATTTGCCTTTAGTAAATCAAGCCCATAGGCTTTTAGGATCTGCTGCGATTTTGGGAATGGTTCAACCTCCCTTAACTTTCCTTCAGGATAGGAAAGTTTTGACCGATGGCTGCATCGATTTTTCGACAGGGGTGCTCACCACTCAGGTTTTATTCATTTATGTAAAAAAAATTTTTCAAAAGGAAAAAAAAAAAACAGTAGCTGTAACTGCTTAAAAAGTGCCAGCTGGAGTTTGGCTTCTGTATGTACTAGTGACAGCGCTCTTCTGCTGGTGGTGCTAAGAACTCCCCCCGCTGGTGGTGCTAAGAACTCTGTTTGTAGAAATCACTACTCAACTCTGTGCGCAGTACTCTACTCATCCTCGCACTCCAAGCGCCATACTTCTCAGCTCTATGCACAGCGGATTCCTCAACTCTGCACACTGTACACAACACACTCCTCAACCCTGCACTTTGTATGCAGTGCACTCCTCAATCCTTCACTCTGCACACAGCACACTCCTCAAAGCTTCACTCTGTATGCAGCGGACTCCTGAACCCTGCATTTTGTACACAGCGCAATCCACAACACTGCACTCTGAAATAAGTGCACTTCTCAGCACTTAACTCTGTGTGCAGCATACTTCTCAACCCTTCACTCTGTACGCTGCATACTACTCAACTCTGTATGCAGCTTACTCCTCAATGATGCACTCTATAAGCGATGTACTCCTTTGTACGCAGCGCACTTCTCAACCCTTCACTTTGTAAACAGTGCACTCCTCAACCCTTAACTCGATACATAGCGCACACCCCAACCCTGCACTCTGTATACAACACACTCACAAAGCCTCCACTCTGAATGCAGTGTATTCCCGAACCCTGTACTCTGTACACAGCACACTTCTGAAGTCTGCCCTATTCCTGCACCTATTCCCTGAGGAAATAAGCCCTTAGTATCTTTCTATCTATCTATCTATCTATCTATCTATCTATCTATCTATCTATCTATCTATCTATCTATCTATCTATCTATCTATCTATCTATCTATCTATCTATAGAAAGAAATCCAGGCACATACCTCACAATAAATTAGGGTTCTTTTGAAATGTGCATATACCAAAGAAGCAATGACATTTGGGGGTCAAATCCTTAACAGTTATCAAATGCAATATTTATAATGTCAATTGACTAGAGTAAAATATGTGCAGTAAATATTGTAAACATTGTGATATTACCTTAAGTCAATACACCAAAAAATGGTGTTAATTATTTTATGGGCAAGCCATTCAGTATTTAATAAATGTACCAAATTCTGTTTTGTACAAAAATATCTTGATGCTTTCCAGGGCCAAAAACAGACTCTTCAGGTCTGGTATTGATTCATATGGAAACCCATGCAAGAAAAAAAAAAAAAAAAGAATGGTGTCCCCACAAACAAATATATACCAGCCCCTTAAAGACTTTGAGGCCAGACGAGGGTGGGGGGGGGGGGACAAGTATATGGTCCTTCCCCTCCTGGACCACACCAGACCACCACATGCACTCAACATGGGGGGGGGGGGTAATTTCCGGGGAAGATCCCCTTGGCAAAGCACCTTGTCCCCATGTTGATGCAGACAAGGGTGTCTTTCCCACAAAGTTGGCTCATTGGCTTATGGGAATCTGGAAGCACTCTTTAACAATAAGAGGGGACCTCAGATTCTGTCCATATATATATATATATATATATATATATATATATATATATATATATATATATAGTACCCCTACTCATTTACTAAATAAAGTAAAGCACGAAGTGTGGAGAACACTGTGGGCCAGATTCAGGTAGATCAGAGCATCTTTGCTCTGGAGTAACGCTTCTCATTTACGTTACTCTGCCGAAATTTTAGGAGCAAGTGCTGTTATTCATGAAGCACTTGCTCCTAAAGTTGCGGCAGCGCATCGCAAATGAGCCGGCGGAATTCAAATTGGGCGGGTACGGGGCGTGTAGTATTCAAACTAAGCGCGATCCCGCGGCGAACGTACTGCGCATGCGTCGAGTGTCAATGCATCCCAGTGCGCATGCTCCAAATTCTGTCAGTGAACGTCAATGACGTCACATCCCCATTCATGAATGTTTTACGCAAGCGACGCGATTTGTTTTTTTTCCGACGCGATGACGACGCCTATACTTAACATAGAATACTCCACTAGGGGGCTGCTTTATCTATATGTCGCGTATCGCTTCCGGAAACGTCGTAAAGTCACTGCCTCGTGCCCGAAAAAGATCGTGAATTGCCGATTCCCGCTCATTAACATATTTTTTGAGCGTAAATCGGCGGGAACGCCCCCGGCGCCATTTTTAAGTTGAAGTAACGATGCGATGGCGAAATTCAATTGCGCCGATCGCATCGGAACTCCAACCCGGCGTTTCTTGTTTTCTGGTTACAGAAAACAAAAACGCCGGCTTAAAGTGACAGTTAGGCTGGCGGATCCATTGATCCGCCAGCCTAACTCTACCTGAATCTGGCCCAGTGTGCTTTACTAAATAAATGTAATGGTAAATATGCAACCGCCCCCACACCAAAAAAATGTATAATGACCCGACCGATGGACCATTTTCATCGGACAAACCTAACGTGTGCGGACCCCATCCGTGTGTTTTCCATCAGTGAAAAAAAAATAGAACCTGTTTTAAATTTTTACCATGGAAAAAAACGATCATCTGTGGAGAAGTCCATTGGTCAAAAATCCACGCATGCTCAGAATCAAGTTGACGCATGCTCGGAAGCATTGAACTTCCTTTTTTCTCAGCACGTCGTAGTGTTTTACGTCACCGCGTTGGACATGATCGGATTTTTAACCAATGATGTGTAGGCAAGACTGATGAAAGTCAGCTTCATCTGATATCCGATAAAAAACATGATCGGATGAGATTCCATCAGATATCCAATCGTGTGTACAGGACTTAAAGGATCACTAAAGGATTTTTTTTTTAGCTAAATAGCGTCCTTTACCTTACTACAGTACTGGTTTCATGTCCTTATTGTTCATTTTTGCTTTGAAGTTGCTGTAATCCTGCTCTGTTCTCCACACTTTGTGCTTGTCTGTTTCCTTATAACCACAGTGCTGAGGGCTTTCTCACGGTGGTCTGAGCTGTCATTACTGTGTGTCTAAAACTTCCCAGAACCAATCAGATTCATTTTAAAAGCAAAACACTGCCCTGGATTTGTTTGTTTTTGTTCTGTGTGTCTATTTCTACTTCACAGAAACATGAAGCCAGTTCAAAAGTGAAACTAACCTGCAGGCACATTATATGATTGATTTTTATCTATTTTTAATCATTTTGAAAAGGAATCGGTTAACTTTTATGTCTCTATACCCTGTAAACAGTAATTTCAGCAATGTGACCCTTTAAGGCTATCACAAAAAAAAAAAAATGGATTATTTAAAAATTGTGTTTTAGTAAATTTACTATTTCAGAAAAAAATACTACATACATTATTTTAGAGCAAAATCTCATGTAGTATTAAGCTCTATCAGAAGAATATTATTATTGTTTTTATTTTTGATAGTACTATGTAAAATGATCATAAATTATAATTCTGCGGAAATTATTTTAACCACTTAATACCCGCCCGCCGTGAAATGACGGCGGGCGGGATACTCCATTATCCTGACATCACGTCATATGACGTGATGTCATTTCAAGCCGCTAGGTGGCGCGCTCGCGCCGCCCGCGCCACGCTCGCTCACCCATCGGGTTACTGACAACACCGTACGCATGCCCGGCGGCCGCGATGGCCGCCGGGCACCCGCGATTGCCGTGTAACTGAGCTGGGACATGGAGCTCTGTGTGTAAACACAGAGCTCCACGTCCTTTAGGGAGATAGGAGACCGATGCTGTGTCCCTTGTACATAGGGACACAATCGGTCACCTCCCCCAGTCACCCCCCTCCCCCCACAGTTAGGATACACATTTAACCCCTTCCCTGCCCCCTAGTGGTTAACCCCTTCCCTGCCAGTCACATTTATACAGTAATCAATGCATATTTATAGCATTGTTCACTGTATAAATGTGAATGGTCCCAAAAATGTGTCAAAAGTGTCCGATGTGTCCGCTATAATGTCGCAATCCCGGAAAAAAAAACGCAGATCGCCACCATTCCTAGTAAAAAAAAAAAAAAAATCATAATTATGTCCCCTATTTTGTAGGCAATATAACTTTTGCGCAAACAAGTCACTATACGGTTAATGCGATTTTATTTTTATTTATTTTTTTACCAAAAATATGTAGAAGAATACGTATCGGCTTAAACTGAGATCAATTTTTTTTATTTTTTTTATGGGATATTTATTATAGCAAAAAGCAAAAAATATTGTGTCTTTTTTCAAAATTGCTCTTTTTTTGTTTATAGCCCAAAAAATAAAAACCGCACGGGTGATCAAATTGCACCAATAGAAAGCTCTATTTGTGGGAAAAAAAGGACGCCAATTTTGTTTGGGAGCCACATCGCACGACCGCGCAATTGTCAGTTAAAGCGACGCAGTGCCGGAAGCTAAAATTTTGTCTGGGCAGGAAGGGGGTGTAGGTGCACAGTAGGCAAGTGGTTAAGAATTAAGCTTATGTAGCAGAAATTCATTATTACTGCTATTTGAAAGTATTATTAACAATTATCATTGTGCAGAAATTGTTTCCATTATTATTTAATGTAAAAGAAAGCTATTATTATTATCATTATTTAAAGTCATCAACAAAAAAATGATCATTCTGTAGAAATGTTTTTAAGGTATGAGCTTTTGTGAAAGAGATTCATTAATATCATTAGCAATATTACATGAAGCATTACATTTTGCTATGAAGGTGTTAAAATGTATAAAAGATTTCATTTAATTGCTTGTAAATTACAACATTATGTTCTCTATAATTTCAAGTACCACTGTCCGCTGTGACATTGTTTTTCTTTCCCCCACCACAGTATACATTGTGTATTTTTATGCAAATTCCAGCTTCTGTGCCTCAAGGGATTGGCCTGGAGGGGAATTCAGCCAGGATTTGATTTATGGTACAATTGCAGCAGTTAGTTCATTTTATAGCTGGTATGTAACTTTTTGCGTTAGCCATGCTAACAGCTCTAACTTAAAAATTAAACCCTTTAAGTGTAACAATATTTATTGTGCCATTACGGGAAAACCTCTTGGTAGAAAAGGGCCTCAATCGGGGTCAAACTTCAAAGAAAAGCGATGCCAACAGACGAGGAAGGGTCATATAAATATGTATGAGTGTGCATACTGTGACCCGCGCAAGTCATTTCAGAGCACCTGGGAGGGTGTAAATCCCTATTTTTCAAAAGGATAAAGAGCCGCGGGCAATTTCCTTCAGCGACTGAATTTTTTCCTAAGAATGCAAACTGGTTAATCCATATTTTTCCAAAATTATCACATGAAAGAAAGAAGATAAGCTTAAAAACGGAACATGAATAAGCTACCAAAATTAATATCTTTTCCTTATTCTCTCCTTTTTTTTTTTTAATTTTCCAATTTTGTCTCCAGTGTGATCGCTGCCTGCCACTTTTCAACGACAAACCGTTTCATCAAGGTGACCATGTGAATGCATTCAACTGCAGGCCATGCCAGTGTTACAACCATTCATCCAGTTGTCATTATGATGCTACTGCTGACCCTTACCCCCATGACCATGGACGAGGGGGAGGGGGAGTGTGTGAAAACTGCTTGCACAATACTACAGGTAACAGGTTTCGGTGTTAAACTGTAAGGTAGATGTAAATTCTAACTGAATTGCAATTTTTTTGTTAAGGCACTGTGTTTTATTAAATAATTGCCTTTATTCTTTTATTTTTATTTTTTAATAAAATGTTTTTAACCTTTTTTTGTTCTTTGTTACATATCAGTGCTGTTGATATTCTTCAGCCTATTTGCAGCTATTTCCTGTCTACCTGCAATTAGTCAGTACATTATTTGGGATTAGTGCAGTGTATTGAAAGTTGCCAGGGAGAACACCAGTGAACTAAATTTACCTTTAAACCAACTTCACACCTAAGCATTGTGGTAAGCAGGGATGGACTGGCCATTGGCCGCCCCCCTCCGCTCCTCTGTCTCTCCCTTCCCGCAGCGCTCACCTCCTCTCCCTGCCCAAAGTGCTCACCTGGGGGGAACAAAGAAGTGGGGGGAGGACCAGAGGAGCAGGGTGGACGACAGAGGAGCATGGGGGAGGGGACAGACAGCTGACTCAACAGCTATGGCCTGGGAGTTTCTCACTTCTGCCTAATCTTGTCCCATGTGGGGGCACCAAACTGATTCTTTGCCCCGGGTGAAATAATGTCTAGCTTCCCCACTGGTACTGCCTATAAGAGTACCAGTACCAGCCGTTCTACTCTTATAAAGTAGAATGGCTAGTGAAGGGGGAGAGGGGGCTTGAGTGGCCAGGGGGGGGGGGTGCGGGAGTTGTCCGGCCTCTGTGGGAGAGACTTGTCAAAGTGGGCCAGTCTGGATGAAGTCCAGGGCCAAATTTTTGTCCCAGTCCAGCCCTGGTGGTAAGCACTGTAAAACTCACAATGGTGCTTAAATGTAGGTGCGTAAGGATGGTCCAGATGTTCGAATCGACCGTAAGTTCGATTTGGATATCGGGCGTTCCTTTGTTCGCAGAAGAACCAAACATATGTGGCGTTCGTGGCAAATTTAAGCGCCGTGGAGTGCCACATAATTTCACTGCGAGATGGCAGTGCATTGACGGCTGCTGATTCGCTTAAAGCGGATGGTTCACCATAAATAAATATTAAAAGCCAGCAGCAACAAATACTGCAGCTGCTGACTTTTAATATTAGGACACTTACCTGTCCTGGAGTCCAGCGGCGTCCGCAGCAGAGGATGAGCGATCGCTCGTCTCTCTGCTGTTCCCCCCTCCATCCACGGCGAGGGAACCAGGAAGTGAAGCGCTCCGGCTTCACTGCCCGGTTCCCTACGGCGCATGCGCGAGTCGCGCTGCGCCCCCGCGATTGGCTCCCGCTGTGTACTGGGAGCTGAGAGTTCCCAGCACACAACGGGAAAAGCCCGTCTTTTGCCCGAGACTGCGGGCCGGAAGTGGGTGCGGATACCTGTCTTTAGACAGGTATCTGCACCCCCCTCTCCCCTGAAAGGTGTCAAATGTGACGCCGGAGGGGGGGAGGGTTCCGATCAGCGGATCTTCACTTTAGGGTGGAGATCCGCTTTAAGCATGCACCTGATCTGCATGCTTTGGCCAATCACAGCGCGATCTGCTGTGAGAGCATGATCGGCCAAAGGCAGGGTTCCAGTCTGCTGTGAGAGGTTGCGTCTTCAGGTAAGGGTCTAGTATGGATTTGGGGGGGGGACCCACTGTAATATTTATTTATTTATTTTGGCTTAATACTCGTACCAGTCCCGAAGTCCCCAATTTTTTCCTTGATTTTGTATCTATATTGCCGAAAGCCAACAATACATTACAGCTGCGAGCAAGTTTAAATGCCAGTTAAGCCTTTAAAATTAGGACTTTTGAATTTTAATGTTTGTGTCTCATAGACTTTAATAGAGTTCACTCAAACTTTTTGCCTGTTCGCATGTTCTGGTGTGAACCGAAATAGGGGGTATTCGGCCCATACCTATTGGTAAAGTGCCAGTAATTTTGAATGGTACCCCAACTCACCGTAACGTGCATGCAGCTACTACAACCTTTAGGCTGGGATCAAACTAGTGTGAATTCAATGCAGATGTACAATTCACATGGCAGGAGAGTGTGACTAGCTCTCTATGAAGCTGGTTCACATATCTCTGTGACCGCTGCACAGCGGCTTGCAAAGGAGTCATGTGTGTCTTTGGCTTAATTTCAGGGCTCAATTAAGGCCAAAATTTTGCCCTGAATTATCCCTCAAAAGGAAAACAGGGATGTGCTGGAATCCTGCTGCGAGTCGCACTCGGCATCAGTTTTGCACCTTTGCAAGGTTTGCTTTAAGCATGTCTTAAGCCCTGCACACACGATCAAACAATAGTATGAAAAATACCACTTTCAAAGTGATCGTACGGTAATCTGATCATTAGTACAGTACACATCTTTTGTCCGAAATGATCCGAAGGGACAAACTTGAAAACTTTTCTTGCACGATACCAGATCGTACAATTATAATTTTACTATTAAAGTTTTTGTCCGAAAATACAATACATTACATCACTTCCCAAATTTTAATAATATGATAATTTTCATACTTTAGTAACCTATTCATTTTCAATATGTAGCATGCAAAAAAATAAAACAGGCAATCATGCATCCGATAATCCCATCATGTGTACCAGGCTTTAGTTTCAACAATGCCATGACCATTTTGGAGCCTAATTTTGATTATTTCAGCCAAGTAAAACAAACAGCACAAATCTGTTTCAACTGAAAAGATTTGGATTCTCAGATTGGCCCTATGCTGCATGTCTTTATAGAGACACAACTTTGGGTTATAGAGCAGATGGAAGTTAAATGAGGTAAAACATTGTTTGAAACAGGTTCATAGTTTCATATGCTGCGGATCACTACATTGGCAGGTAGAGCCGAAAGGTGCATTAAAACGGACATTGTGAAAAATCTGAATTCTCCCCCCAGGAGCAAAGACTTTAAATCTGAGTCTCACAGATCATTTTCATAAATTTGAAGATTAAGCTTGTGACCCCTATCTCTTGCAGGAAGAAACTGCGAAGTCTGCAAGGATGACTTTTTCCAGCAATTTGATGCCGACCCCACTGCCACTGACGTTTGCCAGCCTTGCAACTGTAACAAGGAAGGCACTGTTAACAAAAGTCAGGACTGTGAAAAGGTAATGATGGCAAATGATTGGGAGAAATTTGACCTTGGAGGTTCTGTCATTTCAAAACTCCAGTGGGTACTTATCTGTACAGTAATGCGGGGGGACACATGAAAACATTCTTAGTAGAATAAAGTGGCGCATTCACTATGTTGCAAAATTTGAACAAGAGCCAGCTATAAATATGAAGCTCTGTACTTATTTTTTCAGTAGGCAGTAACTCAGGATTTTCTTTTTTAACTTTACATTTTTAATAGCTTGATATAGAGCAATCCATGGAGTGTGATTTGGCATTTCGTGGCATTGGTGTCCAGCTATGGCGGTTCGTGGGATTTTGCCGACCTGCCGCAGTAAAATGATGGCGGCTGGTTGGCAAGTGGTTAAAAACAAACAACCGTAAAAAAAGAAAAAAAAATGTTGTCAATAACATTTTTATTGTAAGATCAAAAATAGAGCAATTGTACAATCATAATAACATTTGTACATATAGCTTGTATATAGTAAGTTCAACAATCAGGCCTTGTACACACGAGGGAATAAATCCGCTGAAACTGGTCCGACGGACCATTTCATCCGAAAGATCCGGTCGTTTGTATGGTCAAACGGACCGTTTCGGACGGATTTTTCCAGCGGAAAAATTCCAAAGCATGCTTTGAAATATTTCCGCCGGACCCATGTCCGTCGGATATGTCCGCTCGTTAGTACACAAAAGCCTCGGACAAAAAACCCGCGCATGCTCAGTCAAAACGATGGGACGGGAGCACTCGTTCAGGTAAAACTCGCGTTTGTTTGGGACCTGGCACATTCGTCACCTAAACTCTCTATATAGTGTTCCGTTTCGATCGTTTTTTTGTGCTTTCTTCTCTTGCTAGAATGAACCCGTTCTTTTGTCCAGATGTCACATATTGCTAGCTTGCATTTTCATTATTTATTTTTCTATTTGACACAGTTTGCTTGCCAGATGTCCCCACATTTGTTTATGTTCTCCACATTTTAAAAATTTCTCTTTGGACTTAATGTTGAGTATTTATTTTTTTTTTAAGATTTGGATTTAACGTGTTTGGAATATTTCAAATTTTTTTTTTTTTTCTTGTTTCATCCTTTATTTTTATTTTTTTCACAAAAATGGACGCTTCTTTGGGGTTTACCAAGTTCAAACATAAAAGGTCCCCCCCCCCCCCTAAAAGGAGTTTGGGTCCTTTGCAAATGCCACATTTTGTTTGCCAAATGTCTGATGCTTACTCACCACAGTATTAAACACAATAGACAAGGTTTGAAAGTAAATACAAAAGCCATTTATTTCCGGCCAAAAAATAAATTATAAATCACCAGAACGGCAGCACTTGATGAGATTGCAACATACATGCATACTTGGCAATTACAACATGATGAAGGACAAATTAAGTAACCTCAGGAGTCAATATCAAAAATCAGGATCAGCAGCACATGAACAAAGGAACCCAAGCTGTGCTACTACAACGAGCTCAGTTTTTTGGACAATAAACTGGATGGCAGGGATTCATCTTCTCGACTTCCTAGCAGACTTCCTTCCAGCGAAACTTCCACGGGTCCGTCCACGGAACCTTGCAGGTGGGGCTGATGTGGCAGGAGGAGGATGAGGATGATGGGGAGCAGGCCAAGCTGGATCCCACAGCACAGTGTCCATGGTCAGCTCGTTCCTTTTCATCCTGGCCAGGACCTGATTTATAATGTCCTTGGCCAGGCTTTTTTGCTCCTCCCCCCCTTGGTTCAGCTCATTGGCCACAAATGCGCTATAGCATTCCGTTGGGTTGAGGGGGGCTCTCATGATTTCGGCAGCCTCCCGGATGACCTGAAGGCTTTCATCATGCACCTCCCTTCTGCGCCTCTTTGCAGCTGGTGGCCTCATTTGGAGGGGAGGAACTTGGCTGATTGTGCTCAGCCTGGGCCTGGGGACCTGCTGCACCTCACTTGACCCGGCCTCCTCCTGGCTGCCACTCACCCCTTCCGCCTGGCTGACATGGGCCTCAGGAGCTGCCACCTCCTGGCTGGTCTCTTCTTCCTGTGTATAAAAAAGGCAACATGTTGTAATTTTTGGCACAATCAAGCACACACATTTTATTTCTCTAGACTTTTTTAGTTAGTATTAATTTCAATTAAACAGACTGTCCTTCTGACCCCTGCATTTGGCATCCCTGTTTGTTTTTTGTTTACAAGATCAACTCACAAATTCAAAATAAATAGCAGCACAAAACTAGTTTTGAAAATACTAGACCTCACTGAAGATGGCCAGATCTGGCTCCATGTCAGCCAGCCCTGCTTCTGATTCTGCAGGGCTCCTGGGATCCGGGGAAGTTCCGCTGGGAGGAAGTGTTGAAACCGAAGCCCTGCCATCCAGTTCATCATTCAAAAAACTGAGCTCTTTGTAGTACCAGAGCTTGGGTTCCTTCTTCTTAGCTGCTGCTGATCCTGATTTTGGATATTTCCGTTTTTTATAGACATTCCTGTAGCTTCTCCTGAGGTTACTGAATTTGTCCTTCACCATGTCGCCTGTGCAACTTGGCACCCAAGTGTGCAGGTATGTCGCAATTTCATCAAGTGCTGCCTCTCTCTTTCCAGTGTCCAAATAATGGGTGTGTCTGGTGTCCCAAAGAAGGGGCATATCCCGATATCGGGCTATTAATTCCATTGTAGCCTCCTTCCCTTTCAGCAAATCCATTCTTTTTGGCTGCTTATCGAAATGAAGCTTCTCAATAGTAATGTCTAGAATAGAAATTGCCAATCAAACACAAAGCACAACTTTCCAAAGGCTCAGCTTTGTCATTCTTAAAATATGTGCACATTCATTCATTTTAGAGCATCTACTTTATACAAACACAGTGTCTTATGCTGCTACATAGCTGGCCTGCTCTGCCGCAATGTTGTAACCCCCAAAAAGTTGGCATTCAGAGTCCATGTTGCAAGTTGTAGCATGTAGTTAAGAACACATCCACCATGAATATGAATGCTAGCATTCACCTCAAGGCACTAGTTCATGTGTAGCTATCATGCCCCTCAGCATTGATGGCAGAAAACACTACCTACTTATCTCTGTCCAACCAATACACAACACTACTGGCATGATCTGACAGCATACTCAAAAATACAAATAAAGAGGAAAGAGCATTCTCTACATATATCTTGATGAAGTGATGTGTCCAAGCACTTTACTCTCTAAATGTTATGGTGGGCCCCAAAATACATAAATAACAGTGGCCTAAAAAGGGTGCAAACAACATCTAAAAGCTCCATCCCCCATGCCTGTTCAAATTATATGCCTGATCCGATGTTTGCATTTACCTTCGTCTCTCTCTCTCCTCGTTTCCGCTCGAGTAATCTCCGCGTAACCTACGTAATCACGTCGTTTCCATTATATTCCCCACGCAATCAAGAAACGCCACCCTCGTCTCCGCCCATGACGTACCAATTTCTGCTTTCCACGCCCATCTGCAACGTTGATTGGAAAATATGGCGATGTCACACGAGCGCACATTAGCCTCTGATCGGGATCAGGAAGGGACACAGGCCGGAACGTCCCGATCCAGGCCAAAACGTTACAAGGCCACAAACATGTCTCTACAAGAGATGGTGGAGTTGGTGTCCATCCTGCGACGGAAGGACTATGATGGTGAGCATGGCCCATACAGCACCCCTAACCGGAGGAAGTCTAAAATTATGGATAAGGCAGCAAGGAAACTTTATGAGATGTTTGGGGTCACCAGGTCCAAAGAGCAGCTCCGGAAACGCTGGTCCGACTTAAAACTGCGCGAGCCAGAGCAGTATCGCAAAATAAAAAGAATCATAGAAAAAAGTAAGTACTTTAAAATGTCTTTGGAGTGCCTATTTTTGTCGGAAATGTTTTGCCATGTATATTTCGCCATCTGCCTCGTTGGCCTGCTTGTATTTTTTAAACCCTGCCTTGTAAATTTAGTAATGTTTGTCTAATATAAATCAGACGACTTGCCACGATCGTAGTCAACATCGTTCCAATCACATCGTTTATCCTCAATCCGCGGTTCCAGGAACATCACACCTGGACGAGGCTATTTGGCGAAAAACATCGTTTTCAGAAACAATGTTGAAAATATGATGTGTTTGTGCAAACTAATAAGTTTCTTTAAAAAGGCAATCAGGATTCAGTAATTCACACAGTGCTGAGATAACTTAATATACAGCTGTTTGGACATCTGTAATTTAGAAAACCTGTCTACCCACATAAAATAGTCATTTGGAGTTTAGGAGAAGGGACTCCAAAAAAGACTTATTCAGGAGGCCAGCCATGTGTGTCACTTCCCCAAAAAGCCTCATTATATCGCAGCTAGGGAGACATCAGCTAGCAAAAAAAAGGAACATGGTTTGTGCTGTAATAAGGCCAAAACTAGAATTGTAACGCCACTTCTAAGCAATGTTTGCAAATTAGTCCCTCCAAAAAGATCTGTTTGCTGATGTTTTTTTTTTTTTTTTTTTTTTAGGGGAAAGAAGAGGACAGCGCTATGAGGAGTCAGGGAGGCCCACACTGTCTCCCAAACGGCCCGAAAAAATTGTTGAGCAGGAGGATGATGAAGAAGGAGAGGAGGAAGAAGGAGAGGAGGAAGGGAGAGAGGAGGAAGGCGGATTGGTGGAGGAAGGCGGATTGGTGGAGGAAGGCGGTTTGGTGGAATTTGGCGGATTGGTGGAGGAAGGCGGTTTGGTGGAATTTGGCGGATTAGTGGAGGAAGGCGGATTGGAGGAGGAAGGCGGTTTGGTGGAATTTGGCGGATTAGTGGAGGAAGGCGGATTGGAGGAGGAAGGCGGATTGGTGGAGGAAGGAGAAGTTGAAGAAGAAGGAGAAGTTGTAGAAGATGTTGAACTTGTCAGTACAACAGGTCAGTGACACCCCAGCTTTGCAGGGAAAAAGAGATGTAGATAGGCCTGGACCTTACTTACTTACAATGTTGTGTTTTTCCTTTGGCATTTTTAGGGGATGAAGATGGGATTAGCACATCTGTCGCTCCTATTTTTTCTCGTGCAAGTGCACAAATCCTAATACAGCAGATAATGGAGTGCAGCACCGATCTGGCCAATATGAGGGAAAGGATGGTGGTGATGGACCAAAACTTCAAAAACATGCTCGATATTTTGGGACGTATATAGAAGACTATCCCCCCCAGCTGCCCCCCATGCCCCCCCTGCCCTCACCCCTAACCACCCCACTCTCAAAGATGTTGTATAATGTTCGTTTAATATCCCCCAAAATTTGAGGAGGCACACACACACACGGGTTTATTTACTGAAGCTATAAGGGGCAAAAGCAGCATCACTTGGCATATAAAACAATCAGCTTCCATGTTTGGATGCGAAGTCTTAATTGACTAAGCTTAATTTAGAAGCTGATTGGCTTATATGCACAAATAAGCCGGAGTTTGGACTGTTTAGTAAATAAACCCCAATGTCTGTTCACATGTGCGATCTGCCAGCACAGGACATTAATTGTATGTGCTTTGTGGGTGCAACCCCTTCCTTACTTATCAAGTAGGTGACAGAAAGGGGTTGCACCCACAAAGCACATACATTGATCACCCATGATGGCAGATAGCACATGTGAACATTTCGCATGGGATCTCATGTGAAAAAACACCATTTGGCCCATCACACACACACAGCATGTGTGCATCCTCAAATTTTGGGGGATTCCGGCGTGACCTAAGACCATGTTGTCTGGGTTTGTTATGCCAAATAAAAGGTTGAACTTTGTAAGTTCGATTGTTAGATATGTTTGTCAAAACCACAAAATATTTTTTGAATAAATAAATACTTTCTAAACCAAGTTTTCTAATTAAAACACAAAAATGTTCGTAAATAAAAAACAAATAAAAAAAACTTTTAAAAACACACACACACCAGTGGCTTCTTATTTCTAACCTCAATACCCAGTTTGTAGAAGAGTGACTAGAATGTGCAATTGTGTGTATTTACTAAAACCTGCTAACTAAATTGGGCACAAGAAATGCACTAGTTTCAGAACCTGGAAGACAGATAAAAAGAGAAAAAGCAATAATGACAAACAACTGTATAAAGTCCAATGGTCAAATTATTTATTATTTATTGGTAATATTTCTTTATTTTGGGGGCCGAATTATAAAGAAATATTAATCTGGCATAGCTATGGCCCCCCGACCCATAAAGTACTCAACATATTTGTCGCGTACCTCACGAGCAGATTGGGTGACCGAGCCAGCGCGACCAGTGTCCAGCCCAGGAAGGGTATCTGAGGGTAGTCCTGCCTCAGCACCGATGTTGGGTAGGTACGTCTGGGAATGCCTGCGTAAAAAATTATGCAATATGCAGCAGGCCAAAATAACAGAGTTAAATTTATATTCCGCCAGATGTATCGCTGTCTGGAACAGGCGGAACCGGCTGGCGAGTATCCCAAAGGCATTCTCGACTACCCTCCGGGCCCTGGCCAGCCGGAAATTGAAGACTCTCCTCTCCGGGGTGAGGGTCCTCTGGGGAAAAGGCCGCATGAGGTGAGGTCCAAGTCCAAAAGCCTCGTCCGCTAAAAAAACAAACGGAAGTCCTTCCACATTGTCTTCATCCGGTGGCAGTTCAAGACCACCAGTTTGTAGACGCCTGTAAAATTCGGTCCGCGCGAACACTCCCCCATCAGACAGCCGGCCATTCTTCCCCACGTCCACATACAAAAATTCGTAGTCTGCCGACACCACCGCCATCAACACGATACTATGAAAACCTTTGTAGTTATAATAGTACGAGCCCGAAAGAGGTGGCGGCACTATGCGGACGTGCTTCCCATCAATTGCCCCTCCGCAGTTTGGAAAATCACAACGCTGGGCAAAGTGGGCAGCCACAGTCTGCCATTCCTGCGGCGTGGAGGGAAACTGTGGGGACAAAAGCAAAAAAAACAAATTAGCACTTTGGCACAGAAACAACATTGCAAACACTAGTAAAAAAAAATCATTCTGCAACATCACGGTATTAACATTTCCAAAAATTAGTGTATAGAGAGTATTTAGGGCAACAAATCTAGAGACAATTATTATCAGACTCCACATCACGCTGATGGGGCAATACGCTTTTTTAGAGGGAGGGAGTTGAACTACAATGGAGCAGGACACCAAATAAAAAAAAAAGGTGTTTTTGTCCCTAGGAGATGATGCTGGACAGGTTAGTAGTGTTGAAGGTAAAAATATGCAGGTAGGCCAAACCACATTAACCTGGAAAGCTTAACAACATGCATGGGGAGAAAAGGGAACATTAAGCACACAGCATATTACAATCATGGTGACTAGGAAAACCAACACAAAAAGGTGAGAAAAATATGCAAACATTATTAAAGACACAGATTGTGATGTTAAAGGAGGAAACTTACCTTAATAAACTCCTCCTGCATGACTTGTATGATGGCAGAACACGTCTCCGGTATGATGATCCCAAGCGCCTGGGGAGAGATGCCTGTTGAGAACTTGAGGTCCTGCAGGCTCCTCCCAGTCGCCAGGTACCGCAACGTGGCAATAAGCCTCTGCTCAGCCGGAATGGCTTGGCGCATCACAGTGTCCTGCCTCGTGATATAGGGGGACAGGAGATCCAGCAGACGGTGGAAAACGGGGTCCGTCATACGGAGAAAGTTCCTGAAGTCATCAGGATTATTCTCCCGGATCTCCCTAAGCAGAGACATATGAGAGAATCGATTACGCTGCCGCAACCAATTCTTGGCCCAGGAACTCCTCCTCCTACTGTTCCTGTCCAAATCACTGGAATGCACACAGACTCCAGAACAAAACCCATAAACAGCACGAACTCGTGAAAAGTTGCGCTGCTGCTCCATCATGGCTTCAAACCGGCCGGCTGGTCAGTCAAGAACACACTCAAACAGAAAGCACCCCCAAATCCAGCAAGACCTGCAAAGATCGCACGTCAAACAGATACGACCGTACAGGACGGCACTGCAAAGCAGAAACGCCGCGTACGGCGACACTGAATGACAAATACGAGCCCACAAGCACACACTGAACCTGAAAATACGACCTGTTAAGCGCGGAGACTGAAAAGCACGAATCAGCTCTAACCAAACCTTCGCTAACACCGAACTAGCAGAAGCGGAACAGAGGGCGGCGCCGATGGCTTCGTCATTCCCCTTTATAGTGACGTTGTACGTGGTTTACGTGCCCGCGTTCTGGTCCGCTGGGATTTCGGTCCGATGGTGTGTACGCTCATCAGACCAACGGACAAATTTGACTTATCCGCTGGGAAATATCCGTCGGATGTTTCCGACCGGATACATTCCCTCGTGTGTACAAGGCCTAAGTGTCACATGTTATAATGTTAGAGCTCTCTTTAATAGTAATCAATCAAACCATAGCTGGATTCTTGTCTTCTCCAGTCTCAGTGTGAAATCAATATGCGGTATGGATTTTTAAGTTGCAAAATTTTGTGATATGATCGACCGACCGATCATTACTCCAGTATATGTATTTTAGGTGCGCTCTAATTACGTGTATGATGCACGAGAAGTTTGTATAGTGTCCTTTGATCCGTCTACCCCAACAGGTGCTAACTGTAGAGGGAGCCAATTCCACTTTTCCTCTCTTGAAGAGCTTTAAGCACTTTCAGGCATGTTCTCGCTGGGCATTGTGCTTCCTCCCATTGACCTTTAGGTCTTATTTTTCAGAATAAAGGCTCATTCACGCTTTGGTCTTCAGATTCAGATTGATTTTCAGGGCACATTTGATAGGTGGTGGG
Organism: Rana kukunoris; assembly: GCA_029574335.1. Taxonomy (NCBI): domain Eukaryota; kingdom Metazoa; phylum Chordata; class Amphibia; order Anura; family Ranidae; genus Rana; species Rana kukunoris. The sequence continues at coordinate 509,824,908 of CM056052.1, forward strand.
GAGGCCTTGCTTTGCTTCCTCATTGGTTGCTTTAACCCCTTGATCGTCACACTAGTGTGCCACAACCAAGTGCATGGCACTTTTTTGCAGGGCACTTGCCCCATTCACTTGAATGAACTCGTAGTTGGTGGGCACTATGCCCACTGAAAGCAACAGGGGGTATAATTTCATGCTTTGCTTTGTGGTCGTGGCAGAGGTACACCCCAGCCGCTGCCTCTGCAGCTAAAGGGAGGGTAGCGGTTTGGAGGTCGTAAAATTGTGGCTCAACTGCTCCCAATCTCAAGTATGAATGAGCCCTAAAGGCGGCCATACACGGTTCGAATTTCAAAAGAATTTTCTTTGGAAAATCGTGTCACAGAATTTTCGGACGAATTTTGCACCGTTAGTGGGCTGCAGCAACAGCCGATTTTCAAATTTTCAAACAAATTTGAGAAATCCGACATTTTTGAAATTTTTTGAAAAACCAACGATCTTCTGATCAATGATGGAAGAATCGTGCGAGAAATGTAATAGAAAAAAATACGCATGTGAAAGAAAAGAATATTCCCGGAGAGAAAAGAATATCCCCGGAAAGAAAAGAATATTCTCGGAGAGAAACGAATAATCCCGACAACATGAAGGTTTGGTCGGCCGAATTTCGAAAATCAATGGTGGCATCATCGGATCACAAAAAAATTAACGTTCTGGTTTTGAAAAGAAAATTTGACCGTGTATGGCCTGCATTAGTCTTATTAAAAAGTCTCATTAAAGTCTCCTTATGTTACAAAGCTGCAGGATCACTGTAAGAGTTAGTATTTTATTAACTGTTGCTACTTTTTTATTCATTAGAGAAGCATTTCTCAAAATTGTAATATCAAACTGAAACGCCTGAAATAATTTCCAGGTCTAGTGAGAAGCATTGTAGTAACATCACCAAATCACAATCCAAATCTCAAGAGAATAGCATTTAGAGGCAGCAGTGCCTTTTGGGAACTCACACTGCAGCTATACAGATTTAAGGCTGTAGGGATAGGAAGTCTATTTTCAATAAGAGAATAATGGTAGATTTTTAATTAAAACTGCTTAATCTCAGCATGGTCAAAGCAAAGGTTCACTTTCAAGGATTCAAAAAAACGTAAAGTGACCTTTGCTTTGTCTGCCCAGTGTAAATTTTAACTGCCCTATCCCCAGCAGTACATTCCCACCTGTTCTTGAGCAGCTCTTTGTTTGCCCTCCTACATGCAAAAAAAGGGAGAGTGAAGTGACCCATTTCCGTAAAAAATCTTATTCTGAGGCCTCATACACACAACCTTTTTTTTCGGCAAGAACCAGCAAGAAAACTGCTGGCAGAGCTTTCTTGTGTACGAGGCTTTCAGATTTCTCGTCGGGAAATCCGGACAGAATCTTGACGATAAAAAATAGAGAACCTGTGCTCTATTTTCTTGTTGTGATCCTTGTTTGCCTTTTTCCTGACGAGAAACCCGAGAGTGTGTATACTTACCTGTTGCCGTGGAAACCCGTGCATGCTCGAAATGACTTTGACGCTTGCGCAAAAGCTTCCACGGCATAGGTAGGGTGAAGAAAGATGGCGGCGACGGCATTGAATGTGACAAGCGCATGTTCGCCATACGAGATGACGTCACCACGTCCTTGCCTTTTAAGATTCTGTACACTCGATTGGCAAGAGATTCTTGCCAAGAATCTCGTCGGGAAAAACAAATGATCATCTCAAAAGTCAATATATGTTTATTCTTGACAGTGTAGTGACAACTAGTAGCTAGTAGCCAATGCATTTTGGGGGCACACACAACACCGTTACGCGACTGAGCCAATGCACAACTACTAAGCTCTTTACATTTGCTTGTTTTCAGATCAAGTACCCCTTTCAGTAGATTTTTCCAGAGCCCATTTAGGAACTCTAGCAATCCCAATCAAGTGCTGACGTAGGTTGATTCTTTGGTCATTTAAATGTACTGTGTATAACAAAAAGAAAAAGGTGCGCTACATGTGAATAGCAAAAAATTCCAATGGTGAAATGAACATTTAAGTATGTGATTGATTGAGTCCCAATTAAGGAAAGAAGATTCAGATGATGGTTCAGGTCTAATCCACGTTGTTTGGATATTTAATCTTGACTGGAGATAAAGCTGATCATAATAATCTACAGATAGATGGCCGCTTACCAGACAGTTGGACCCCAGGGGGTCTTTGCAGGCACTGCAGGCACTCTGATGTCTCTCCAGGTGGGATAATCCAAGTTGATTCCCTCTAGACAACACAAGGGGATGGCTGGCACTTCAGGCGGTGGAGGCCTCCCCCAGCAGAACCCCGTTAGGATGAAACGCAGCGTCGGGCGGAGCGAGTATCGTATCGATGTCACCACGCTATCAGCTGATCGGACCAGGAGTCTCACGATTCGATCCAACAGCGGAATACCAATCACCTGTTTTTTTGATTAGTCTTTGTACTTTCTAGCAGTGCTGAGTTTGTTTGCAATACTGGTGCCCTGCAGTGGCCAGCAGTATATATGTTTTTCATGATGTCAGTACGATTGGAAAAATAAACCCCCGTTTTTAAACAAACTACTGCACTATGGAATCCTTCTCTACTTAATCCACATGGTCTGTCCACCTGTTTGTAAACTTCATCCTACAGTATCTTGGAGCATTTGGATGTCTTTTTTCTTTGCCTGAGTGACACCGCCTGAAGTGCCAGCCATCCCCTTGTGTTGTCTAGAGGGAATCAACTTGGATTATCCCACCTGGAGAGACATCAGAGTACTTGCAGTGCCTGCAAAGACCCCCTGGGGTCTAACTGTCTGGTAAGCGGCCATCTATCTGTAGATTATTATGATCAGCTTTATCTCCAGTCAAAATTAAATATCCAAACAACGTGGATTAGATCTGAACCATCATCTGAATCTTCTTTCCTTAATTGGGACTCAATCAATCACATACTTAAATGTTCATTTCACCATTGCAATTTTTTGCTATTCACATGTAGCGCACCTTTTTCTTTTTGTTATACACTTGTTTTCAGGAACCCATATATTGGTTTCTTCCTTTTAGGTGCAGCACTATCATTTGTTTTTATTAATTTGTTTGTTTATTTATATATATTTTTCACTCTATCATATACACGTGACAGGGGCGGGATTAGCGCGGATTGTTCTGCCCTACATTGAAATGTACTGGCTGCTGTATTTCTACTGGTCGCTACACTGTCAAGAACATAGATAACATATTTGAACTTTTCAGCTGATCATTTGGTACTCTAATCCTTTTGCTCGCTCACACTTCTCAATCTGGGAGGTTTCCATTCCGTGGTATTATCATTCTACTTTTTTTTCCTGATGGGCCAAGGTCAATTTGGCGAGAACTACCATCAACCTATATATATATATATATACTGTATATATATATATATATATATATATATATATATATATATATATATATATATACTACATTTTGTGTCCAGCTGCTTAATTTTAATTTCATTTTATTTTAACACTTTAAGAACTGACCTGGAACAAACCTTTATTTTTTGATCTCAGACTTTAGTACTTATTCCAGGTCAGTGACGTAGAATATATGAAAGTCAAATTGAGCCAGGCAAATCGTATTCATAGAAGAAGGTCAAGTTCAACGATACAAGCCTCCATAATTCACTAAATAGAGGTTCCTTTAAAGTAGACGCAAACCCTTTTATTAAAGTTTTATATAACCTTTAACATGTTAAAATAATTTTCAATGTACAGCTGTCATTAAAATACTTTCTGTTATGGTGGGTGACAACTGTCTCCCAAATGTCACATGCACACCTGGAAAAGACTACACACGTTCAGACACATATTGCACAGGTGTAGTCCACCATCAATGCCAGTCTAGAGCAATGATGAGCGACTGATAGTGGAGCAGGTGCATGCAGACAGGAAGGAAGTGAGTAAGAAAAGCTAAAAAATGGGATCAGAGAAAATGTCATCCAGTTAGAGTTTAAAGTGGTTTGTAAGGGCTGAAATAATTTACCTGCATCCATTCTATGCATGCAGGTAAAAAACCTTCTGTATGCTGCCTTCCCTCACATACCCCCCCCCCCAAAGCTCACCTGAGCCGCCTCAATGCAGTGATGTACACGGGAGCCTTGGCTCTCTCCTCATTGGCTAAGACACAGCAGCAGGAACCGCTGTCTCCCACTGCTGTCAATCATAGCCAGTGAGCCAGTGAAAAGAGAGCAGGGGCAGGGCTGAGCTGTGGCTCTATGGGTTGGACCTAGCATCATGCACTTGTACCCTCTATAGCAAAGAGCTTAGTATAGGGGGAACTGGTCAAGGGGGAGGGGCCAGGAGCGCAGGGGATTAGAGGAGAGGAGGATCAGGGCTGCTTTGTGCATAACCATTACACAGAGCAGGTAACTATGACATGTTTGTTATTTAAAAAAAACTAAAAAATTAACCTTTCATATCACTTTAACAACTTGAGGCCTGCTATCTGCTGCCATAAACCTGGTATTTTTTTAAACGCCCATCAATTTTATCAGGGGAGGGCCCCCTCCCTCTCCCACCGATCTCCGGTCATCTCCACCGCTTACCAGAGCCGTCAGTAGCGTCGGAGCCGATCGGGTCCTCTCCCCTCTGAAAATTAATACATTTATTACATTTTTTAATTTTGCATCCAAGTGTAAATTTGAGATCTGAAGTCTTTTTGACCCCAGATTTCACATTTAAGAGGTCCTGTTATGCTTTTTTTCTATTACAAGGGAAGTATCATTTTTATTTTATTTTTTAAAGGGCAATGTAAAAATAAAAAATAAAAGTAAAATAAAAAGTAAAATAAAAGTAAAATAAATAATAATAAAACATTTTTTTAAAGCTTTTTAAAGCTCCCTGTCCCGCTGAGCTTGTGCGCACAAGTGAACACATAAATAAGTCATGCCTGCATACAGGGCCGGATTTGCTCTCCCAAGGCCAGGTTCCGCAATGCTGCACCCCTCCCCGCCAACCAAATGCCCCCCCCCCTCAAATCAACGGAGAATGGCAACTGGAGAGCAGGGGCGGCACGGTTATTTATTTTAATATTTTTTTACTTTTTTTTTATTTTTATTTATTTGTAGCTTGTTTACTTTTTTTATTTTTGTATAATTTTCTTATTATTTTAAATTAAATTTTTCTTATTCTTTACTATTTTAATTACTTTTTTAGCACACATTTGACAAGTGATTTCGGCGACATCGCTGCAATCACTTAACGAACAAGCGGATTCTCCCACACAATTCTCCCACACAGCAACTTACCACTCTTAACTGTATGTTCCGGCCGTTGGGGGACTCCATGCCACTGCCGCCCCGAGGCGCCCTGCCGCCCCGAGGCCTGGCCTCGGTGGCCTTGTGGGAAATCCGGGCCATGTCTGCATATGAAAACAGTGTTCAAACCCACACATGTGAGGTATCACTGAGATCGTTAGAGTGAGAGCAACGCCTATGGAGATTTTTAAGAGTCAAAGCCTTTAAAGGGTCACAAGCGGGCGCTATTTTGAAGCGTGAGATGTTGAGTATCATTTTACTCTGCGTAACATTATCTTTCACAATAAAAACAAATTGGGCTAACTTACTGTCTTATATTTTAATTCAAAAAAGTGTATTTTTTCCCAAAAGAATTTGCTTGTAAGACCACTGCGCAAATACGGTGTGACATAAAGTATTGCAACGCCATTTTGTTCTATAGGGAGTCTGAAAATATATATATAATGTTTGGGGGTTCTAAGTAGGGTTGTCCAGATACCGATACTAGTATCGGTATCGGGACCGATACCAAGTATTTGCGGGAGTACTTGTACTCGCGCAAATGCTCCCGATACCTAAATAGAATACTTTTTTTGTATTTATTAAAGCGGATGGTTCACAAATAAAAAAATATTAAAAGCCAGCAGCAACAAATACTGCAGCTGCTGACTTTTAATATTAGGACACTTACCTGTCCTGGAGTCCAGCGCCGTCCGCAGCAGAGGATGAGCGATCGCTCGTCACCCTGCTGCTCCCCCCTCCATCCACGGTGAGGGAACCAGGAAGTGAAGCGCTGCGGCTTCACTGCCCAGTTCCCTACGGCGCATGCGCGAGTCGCGCTGCGCCCGCGAATTGGCTCCAGCTGTGTGCTGGGAGCTGAGTGTTCCCAGCACACAACGGGCGGGAGACGGGATGTGATGCAATGCCCGTCTTTTGCCCGTGAATGCTGGGCCGGAAGTGGGTGCAGATACATGTCTATCTGCACCCCCCTCCCCCCTGAAAGGTGTCAATTGTGACACCGGAGGGGGGGAGTGTTCGGATCAGCGGATCTTCACTTTAGGGTGGAGATCCGCTTTAACATGTTCTGTGAAAATTCTTTGAGTTTTTTACTACTGCGTGACAAGAAAATAAAAAATTTTTATTCATTTTTACTCATTTTTATTCTTTTATAATGTCTTGAGTTAGAGTTCTTCATAATTCTAAAGAAAATATCCTTAGTCTGTATTGTGGTTTGAAAACTGTCACATGACATTTAAAAAAAGTATCGGTATTCGGTATCGGCGAATACATGAAAAAAAGTATCGGTACTTGTACTCAGTCCTAAAAATGTGATATCGGGACAACCCTAGTTCTAAGTAAATTTCTAGAAAAAAAATGATTTTAACTTGTAAACACCAAGTTTGAAAAATAGGCCCGGTCCTTAAGTGATTAAAATATAAAAACAAAATGTACAGAGCTACAATTTAGTGATCACATTTTAATTACAATTTTATCAAGAAAAATTGAAAAAATAGAAAAGATATGAAATTATATAATATCTCAGCGCTGCACCAAGTGAAGCCAAAAACACTGTGGCAACAGAGGGCAAGGACAATGATTAAGGAACATTTAGAGAGAGATTAATAAGTCAGGACTGAAAGAGCTGAAATGAATTAGATGTTACAGAGAGAAGCCATCGAGTGGAATTTTCAAGAGCTGACCTGAGAAAGATGGAAATATGAAAGGTACAGTAGAAGGATTTTACCCATGAAAATTAATTAGCGTGTTTAAAGTGATTTTTTAAATAAAGTTATGTAGTAAAACGGTGAATTGCACTCTTTTCTTGCATAATGTACAACTGCCAGCCAGAGAATATTTTACAAACTGATTTGGTGTATAAACTGTAGATTAAAGGGGATTTCCAGGAACAAATAAAGAACCACTGAAGACCAATACAAGGCTGGAAGGTTAAAGCAGAACTCAGCTCTATCTGAGCACCACAAACTAAAAATGCTATACAAGTAATTTATAGCCCCTTCATGGTGGAGGGTAAAACGATTCCTAATGCCTAACCACAATTTTGCTACATTGATATGTGTTAGTAAAACTGCACATATCATTGAAACTACTTTGTGTATCCAGGTGGATTATACCTTGTTTTTTTGTTTTTGTTTTGTTTTTTTCAGGACAAATTGAGTTTTCATTTGGTGGTAAATGATAAATGGGTATCTCCTGATTTTTTTTTATTATTATCAAGGGAAAACTGACCCAAAATAATAAAAAAAAAAGATTTTTTATTTAAGTGGTATATTTGTTGCTATTAACATAACCTACTGCCAAAGAACTACCCAAAATAATTTCCCTGCTCCTGACAATTGCTGTCATACCACACATGTGTATGTTATTTGTTGTGTGTACCTGTAGTAGGACCCAGAATCAATGGTGCACATTTTGACTTTTTTTTTTTTTTTTCATTTTACCTAAAGCACACAGCTGTTGATTTACTAAAACTAGAGAGTGTAAAATCCAGTGCAGTTCTGCATAGAAGCCAATTAGCTTCCAGTTTTCTTCTTTTTTTTTTGTGTCAAAGCTTAATTACTTGCCACCCTGCCGCTGTAGTTTTACGGCAGCAGGTTGGCTCCCCTGCGCAAGAGCCCATAGCTCTATGTTGGCTCTCTCGCAGGCCACTAGGGGCGCGTGCGCGCCCCCTCTCGCTCCCGAGTCCCGTGCGCGGGGGGCGCGATCGCACACAGGCACACAGCTCCCGGTCCTGTCAGGGGGAGGAATGCTGATCTTCTGTTCATACAATGTATGAACAGAAGATCAGTGATTTCCCCATGTCAGTCCCACCCCCCCCATACAGTTAGAACACACCCAGGAACATACTTAACCCCTTCCCCGCCCCCTAGTGTTAACCCCTTCACTGCCAGTGGCATTTTTGTAGTAATCAATGCATTTTTATAGCACTGATCGCTATAAAAATGCCAATGAACCCAAAAATGTGTCAAAAGTGTCAAAAAATACCCCCCTATTTTGTAAACGCTATAACTTTTGCGCAAACCAATCAAATAACGCCTTTTTTTAAGAAAAATATGTAGAAGAATACGTATCGGCCTAAATTGAGGAAAAAAAATGTTTTTTTTTAATGTATTTTTGTTGCTCTATTTTTGTTTTTAGCGCAAAAAATAAAAACCGCAGAGGTGATCAAATACCACCAAAAGAAAGCTCTATTTGTTGGGAAAAGCCACGTCACATGACTGCGCAATTGTCAGTTAAAGCAACGCAGTGCCAAATCTCAAAAAGTTCTCTGGTCTTTGGCCAGCAATATGGTCCAAGGGTTAAGTGGTTAATTAAAGAAGTTGAAGTTAGAAGCTGTATGGCTACCATGCACAGCTGCCCCAAATTTTGCACTTTCCAGTTTTAGTAAATCAACCCCACTGACACTGATATTACCGTATATATTTGAGTATAAGCGGACCCGAAAATAAGCCGGGGCACCTAATTTTACTACACATATCTGGGAAAATGTATTGACTCGAGTATAAGCCTAGGATGGGAAATGCGGCAGCTACTGTAAGTGAAAAAGAAGGTCCACAATGCCCATTTGCAGCCTCACTGTGCCCATTTGCAGCCTCACTGTGCCCATCTGCAGCCTCACTGTGCATTCCTTCAGCCTCACTGTGTCCGTCTTCAGCCTCACTGTGCCCATTTGCAGCCTCACTGTGCCTATCTGCAGCCTCACTGTGCCCATTTGCAGCCTCACTATGCCTCACTGTGTCCATCTGCAGCCTCATTGTGCCCTCACTCACTTACCTTTGATATCCCGCTATGTCATGCTGCAGTGGGCGGCCGTCCATTGTAACAAAGCCCCGCCTCCTCCTCATCCATGATAGACGGAACACTAAACACTGATCAGTGTTTCATCTATCATGGACGAGGAGGAGGCAGGGCTTTGTTACAATAGACAGCCGCTGACTGCAGCATGACACAGCGGGATACTCGAATAGGTGAGGTGAGGGGGGCTTTTTTAGCATCAAAAATGTGCTAAAAAGGTTGGCTTATACTTAAGTATATACAGTAATTTAAAATATGTTTTTTTTGCTGACTTAAAATACACTGACATTGACTGTTGAGCCTGACTCTTACCTTTGACCATGACCTGTGGAACCAAAGAGGTTAATCCTCTGCATTGTGTAAAAATGCTGTTTGATTCTGTCTTCTCTAAACCTCTTCTTCTTCCACTGTCCTCAACCCATCTTCTTATAGAACAGAGCCTTTGGGGTAAGCTGCACATGCTCAGTTTGATTTGTATTGCTAGAGAGACTTTTTTTTTCTTGGGAGGGTGCATATGATCAGCACAGGGCCAATCAGCATTGTCCAGACAGAGAGTCAGGGGTCCTGCAGCCTCATAGGACAATCCAGGGATAATGAAAACTCTGCCTACAAGCTTTACCCAGTGCTCAGCTAAACACTGATAGAAGTGACAAAAATCCTATATACTGCTGATTGGAAAAGGTATTTAGCAGTTTATGATTACTAAAATAATTGCAAATGTAGCATTCGTAATGGAGATAGCACATTCGTCACGCTGTAACAGACTAAAAAGCGCGAATCGTCTCTCACCAAACTTTTACTTAACACGCAGTAACATGAGATTAGCAAAAACAGCCCCAACTCTATTGAACTGCATTAGTCAACATGCACAGTATCACAGCCACTACAGGTGTTCAGTGGTGAGCGGCTGTATGTTAGTGTTCACGGCTCAACCGGTTTTACTGCCCAGTGGCTGCACATGTGAACAAAGCCTGAAATCTGAAGTTAAACCAGAAATGGATTTTCCAGCCCAATAATGATCCAAAGCCCACTAGCAAATCCACCAAGGAATGGCTTAAATAAAAGAAAGAGGGTTATGGACAGACCAAAACATAGCCTTGTTTTAATTCCCATTGAAATGCTTTGGGAGAATTTAAAATAGACACTTCATGCAAGGCAACCCTCAAACATTTTGCAACTAAAATAATTTTGCATAGAGAAGTGGCAAGAATGTCACAGAGTTGATGTCAGACACTGGCCGGCATTTGTGCAAACTGCACACAAGGGAGCAATACCAGCTTCTGAGGCTGGGGGTGTACTTACTATTTCCACAGTATGCCATTATATCTGTTGAAGTTTTTCTTGAATTGATGCTATACTCAAGCAGTTTTAGACAATGGGAAATGTTTTCTTTTTCCTCTACACTAAGGCCTCGTACACACAACCGTTTTCCTCGACAAAATCCATCAAGAAACTTGGTGGCAGAGCTTTTTTGCCGAGGAAAACAGTCGTGTGTATGTTTTTCGTTGAGAAAACTGTCGTGGATCTCGACGAGAACAAGTTCTCTTTTTTCTCGTCTCAATTCCCTTGTCGTGTTTCTCGTCGGGCTGGTTTACGACGAGAAACACGTTTGTGTGTATGCTTAGAAACCCACGCATGCTCAGAATAAAGTATGAGACGGGAGCGCACCTTCGGTAAAAGTAGGGTTTGTAATGGAGATAGCACATTTGTCACGCTGTAACAGACTGAAAAGCGCGAATCGTCTCTCACCAAACTTTTACTTAACACACACTAACATGAGATTAGTAAAAGCAGCCCCAAGGGTGGCGCCAGTGGAATGGAACTTCCCCTTTATAGTGCCGTCGTACGTGTTGTACGTCACCGCGTTTGAGAACGACAAGATTTTGTCTTGACAGTGTGTACGCAAAGAAAGCTTGACAAGATTCTCGACAAGCCTGACAAGGAACTCGTCGAGGAAAACAATGTTTCTTTTATGAGTTTCTCGGTCGTGTGTACGAGGCCTCAGAGTCAGGAATTAGCCAGTTGCTTTTTTAGATTTTTGAAGGAAACCTGAAGGGTCTGACATGTATTTATTTGCATATCTGTTTGATGTTGTTCAGGTTGGAGGCCAGTGCAGCTGCAAAGTCAATGTCTGGGGTAGACAATGTGACCAGTGCAAAGAAGGCTTCTATAACCTACAAGAGTCAAATCCACATGGCTGTCAACCCTGCCGCTGCAACACAGCTGGAACACTCAATGGAAGTAATACCTGTCACCAAACTACTGGACAGTGCAGATGCAAACCAAACTTTATTGGTAAGTCTATATACAAATCAAAGTGCGATAACTCATAACAAACCAATCATCATTACTCTAGTATATATTGCAGTTCATCCGTGCTGAGAGGTGGTGACTGCATTTGTTTTCTTTTGGAGCTTAATTAAATTTTTTCGGGTACAGAAGATACCTGCTGATCCTATCAGAAATTCAGTGTGTTTGTAACTTCTTGAGCACTCATTCAAATTCTCAAAAATTGTTTCCAGCTTGTAGGCAGATGCAGGCTGTATATTCCTGAAGTTCATAATAACATAGTTACATAGTTAGTCAGGTTGAAAAAAGACCATCTAGTTTAAACAAAAAAAAATAAAAAAATCCCTTAGACACAATCTTTCACCCCCAGTTGATCCAGAGGAAGGCAAAAAAACAAAAACATTATTGATCCATTATTGATCCAGATTGCTACAGCAGCGGAAAAAACTCCTTCCTGATCCCCCGAGAGGCAATCAGATTTTCCCCGGATCAACTTCACCTATAAATGTTAGTACCCAGTTATATTATGTACATTTAGAAAACAATCCAGATCTTTTTTAAAGCAATCTACTGAGCTGGCCAGAACCACCTTTGGAGGAAGTCCACATTTTCACAGCTCTTATTGTGAAGAAACCTTTGGAGATTAAATCTTTTTTTTCTAGACATAAAGACTGCCCCCTTGTCCTATGTGATGACCTTAAAGTGAAAAACTCAACTAAATGTTCACTATATGGACCCCGTATATACTGTATTTGTACATGTGGATCATATTCCCCCTTATTCTCCTCTTCTCCAGAGTGAATGAATTCAGTTCCTCTAATCTTTCCTCATAGCTGAGCTCATCCATGCCTCTTATCAGTTTGGTTGCCCTTCTCTGCACTTTCTCCAGTTCCCTGATATCCTTTTTGAGAACTGGTGCCCAAAACGGAACTGCATATTCCAGATAAGGTCTTACTAATGATTTGCACAGGGGCAAAATTATATCTCTCCCTCTGGAGTTCATACCTCTCGTAATACAAGAAAGGACTTTGCTCGCTTTGGAAACAGCAGCTTGGCATTGCATGCCATTATTGAACTTATGATCTACCAAAACCCCCAGATCATTTTCCATTATGTATTCCCTCAGTTGTACTCCCCCTAGTATGTATGATGCATGCATATTCTTAGCCCCCAAGTGCAGAACTTTACATTTATTAACATTAGACATTATTTGCCACTTAGTTGCCCAATTAGACAGAGCATTGAGGTTGACTTGTAAATTGGAGACATCCTGTAAGGATGTTATTCCACTGCATAGCTTGGTGTCATCTGCAAAGACAGAAATGGTACTTTTAATCCCAGATCCTATATTATTTATAAAGATATTAAACCACTGACAACCTTAGACCATTCAGAGTAAGAATCATTCACCACTACTCTCTGTATTAGTGTTTATTCATTTACAAATTGATCTTTCCAAGCCTGTAGACTTTACCTTACACATTAGTCATGTGTGGGGAACTGTGCCTTTTGCATAATCCAAGTATACCACATCCACAGCCACCACTCTGTCCAGTCACTTATTGTATACTGCGCTGATGATGCCATCGGTGCATGCACTCTGAAGGAAGGGCCGTTTCTTCAGGAGCATGTGTCGTGACCGCTGGCTCCCGTGCGCATGCGGCTCCGGCCAGTACACAGCCAAGGTCCCCGGCCCTGGAAGAAAGACGGGCAAAGATGGATGCGGCATGCAGCGGGGACAGCACAGGCTTTGTTTGCAGGTAAATGTCACATAATGTGCTAGTATGCAACGCACATTATGCCTTTACTTTGCAGGGAAGAAGAAAGGAAGAAAAACCCACCAGGGTTTACTTCCTCTTTAACCACTTGATACCCGCACGCCGTCATATGACGTCCAAAACAGGGACCTGTTATCCCGGGTGGATGTCATATGACGGCCTGGGCTTAGCGGGGGGATATCTCAATGATGCCTGCACCCAGAGGCATCATTGAGATATAATTTTTTAGCGGCAGCGATCCTGCGCACCGTAAGAACGATCATAGCGGCGGTTCCACCGCTAGATCATTCTTACAGGTGGCGGGAGGGGACATCCCCCCTCCCACCACCATCCGGTGCTTCTCCGTTCTCTCCCGTCTCATCGGGGGCCCGGAGAGATGATCGCCGTCCGCCGGATGTTTGCAATAGAGATGACTGGTGACCAGATGGTCACCAGTCATCTATATGACCGTGGGAGGCCCGGGCGCGATGTGATGACGTCACACCCGGGTCCCTGTAAGTAAACAAACCGCAATTGCGGCTAGTTTGAATGAGAACTGTAATTTTTTTTTTCACAATCTCATTCTTTCCAGCCTGGAGGAGAGATGTCTTATTAACCCTGCATGTCTTATTAACCCTGCATGTCTTATTAACCCTGCATCTCTCCCTAAAGAGGACCTGTCACACACATTTCCTATTACAAGGGATGTTTACATTCCTTGTAATAGGAATAAAAGTGATTGAAATAAAAAAATGTAAAAAAAAGTGTAAAAAATAAATAAATAAGTAAAATAAAAAATAAATAATAAAAATTAAAAAAATTAAAATGCCCCTGTCCCCGCTCAGAAGCGTATGCACACGTAAGTCCCACCCACGTATGTAAACATCGTTCAAACCACACATGTGAGGTGTCGCCGTGTGCATTAGAGCATGTGCAACAATTCTAGCTCTAGACCTCCTCTGTAGCTCTAAACTGGTAACCTGTAAAAAAGTGTCACCTTTGGAGATTTTTAAGTAACAAAGTTTGGCGCTATTCCATGAGTGTACGCAATTATAAAGCATGACATGTTAGGTATCTATTTACTCGGCGTAACCTCATCTTTCATATTTTACCAAAAAATTGGGCTAACGTTACTGTTTTGTTATTTTTTAATTTATGAAACAATTTCTTTTACAAAAAAAAAGCCGTTTGAAAAATTATTGCGCAAATACGGTCCAAGATAAAAAGTTGCAATGACCGCCATTTTATTCCCTAGGGTGTCTGCTAAAAAAACATATATAATGTTTGGGGGTTCTGAGTAATTTTCTAGCAAAAGAATGATGATTTGTACATGTAGGAAAGAAGTGCCAGAATAGGCCCGGGAAGGAGGTGGGTTTTAAAGCCCGGTATTGAAGTGGTTAAGTAAATGAGAACTGCAGAGCTTGCACTTAAAAAAAGTCAGTTTTCTTATATATGCTCTCAGGCTCCATATAAACTGAGCCCAACAATTCTGTATATTTTTCACCCTAGCACCATATGTCAACTTCCCCCTAATGTTGTCAAAATAGTTTAATCTGCTCGCTGTATGTGCGTCCCTTCAGGTAAATTAGTACTTTTCAAAACTGTTTTAGCTGAAACAAGTTCTAAGCAAATCATTTCTGTGCCCGTTTCCTTATTAAGCCAAAATAAATAGATTTTTCTTCCCCCCCTCCTACATATTCTTTGCTACAGGGCGCTTTTGTGATAAATCTTTCTATTCCCTATTATATTTCTTTGAACTGTTCCTATGAAATGCAAAATAAGTCAACATAATTCCACTGATCACGAACATTGGTCGGGTTACTTATCAAGGGCTATATAATTTTAATTTTGTAATTCAATGCCAAGCTGATTATAATAAACTACGGGCTCCCGCGTTATTTATCATGTTCTTATACAAGACATTCTTTTTTGTTTGTAGCTCCCACAGGTATTTTTCAAAAATTAGATTTGATTATAGCAATTTATTACTTTCAGAATATTTGAGGGGTGCTACAGCTACATAAGGACAAAATTTATCAAGTGCCTGAAATACACTGTGCATATAATACATTTTGAAATGTTGATGTATGGGAATATTATGATAAAGTGAGCCAAGGATTGCGGGCATACCTGTCTGAATCTCTTTGTAGGAAGCTAAAGCCATAACCAGTTTAAACACTTTTAAATTACGGAAGTTTGTTTATTTTATTTAGAATTTTTTTATTTTGCTGGTGTAAAGAGTTGTATAGCGTATTAAAAACATAGCTTTGTGATCAAACTCAATACACACAAATTATTTTATGTGCATGTCAAGTTTGCAAGCCTGGAGGTGCTGTGCTTTCATTTTTAAACTGCTGTAAAGATGCTGAAATCTGATTGTTTGATTTGGATAACACCTTTGCAACCTCAATGCAGCTTCTGTGCCCATCTGCGGCCTGATCTGCGCCCATCCAATGCAGCCTGATGCCTATCTGCAGCCTCACCATCTCTCATACAGTGCCGGAAATCAGAAGAGGGACAAGCACCGCCGGAATCACTGAGCTGTCATCTTCTGTTTACAGTACTCGGCTCTCAGTCAGCAGTCACATACACAGTCCCGCCTCCGCCATCACCATTGGACCAGCTCCTGTGATTGTCAGAACATTGGTCCAATGCCAGTGGTGTGGGCAGGACGTGTGTGTAACGTCAGAGCCGAGTAAACAGGACATGACGGCTTGGTGAGTCCGTCTGCGCTCGTCCCCCTCCTTCTTCTCCGAGGTACCCATATTTTCAGGGGGAAATAAAATGGGTTTTAAATGCCGATAAATATGGTATTTTTTTATTCAAAGCTGAACTCTACACATATGTAGACTGTATCTTCTGTGAAAGGCTTAATGCACATTAAATGCAGGTCAGAGGATTCCTTTTTACCACAATCATGTAGTGTGGATAGAAGTTCTGAGTTATGCGTTTGACCTGCTTTGTATTGAACGTTTCTCTGAACGTAGTATGCCGTATTGATGATGAGTTTGTACCACTGGCAAAGCAGGTGAAAAACAATGAAGGGACGGCAGCACACTAATAAGTTATCAACTTCGCCATTCTGCTCTCTCCTACTGTCAGTGTTTTCCCTGTCAGCACATGGGCAGGCAGTAGAACCTGATTGGCCCCTAGCCATGTCCCTTTCTCTTCCAGTGTAAGTACTGCAGTGCATGGACTGACAGAGCATGATATTCTAGACAGATTCTGGTGCTTTTGAAATTTGTATGTAACAACATTTAATTAGCTTTAAATCACTACACGACCACATTAAATTGTGGGTATATATATATATATATATATATATATATATATATATATATATATATACCTAATATATACCTATATATATCAGGACTCAAATACTGCACAAAGCCAAGGATGTTGACGTATATCTTACAATGAGAGCTAAACTGCAATGCAGATGAGAATTTGTGAAGAAACGTCTGAAACACCTAAATTCCCACAAGCTATGCTCTACCCTTTAAGACTGTGATTAGTGGCAAGGGTAGAAATAAATTTCTTTGACAACCCTGTTAGACTGGTTAGACTGTAATGAATGTCACTTAAAGATAACCCATAGTTATGGTTGCATTATACCCTTTGCTACTCATGTCCCTGAAGGTGTGGTAAAGTACTGCTGACAAGGCACACTCTCCACAGTGTTTGCCCAATATACAACCTAATAGCTTGCTTGCAATGTCAATCAACACCAGCTATAACTCCAGCTCCATTTCTGGTTTCTCATAAATATACCGCTTGAAACTTTTTTTTTGCAACCTCCATATGTTGGTCTTGATTTTGCCATGGTTTGGCACACATTCTTATGCAACCACTTCTGCTTTGACTTTTACTTGTGTAGCACCCTCCTAGATAGGTGCTAGGTTAGGTAAATGTAGTTACTTGCTGACTGTAATCAGTTAAGGTGCGTGTGATTGTTTTGGCCTGTTTGGTGTTTCTCTGGTTGTAGGGTTGACTGCTCCCCCCTTTTAGTCTGGAAAGATTCTGGAAGATACTGGGCTGGGAGAGTCAAATCATGCAGGTGAATTTTTATGTAGCTAGCCAATAGCAGGGGAGAGGTGCCCAGATGGTTGCTGGAAAGGAGCATATACTCTGTAACCTGAAGAAAAGGGGTCTTCTTCTAGAGGAGGAGATCACAGCCTGTACCCCCCCCCCCCGTGCAAGCCTGCCATTTGTTTGCTGTTCAGGCTAGCTGGGGGGACATATTCTACTGAAAGTATGTTGGAGGTAAGTGAGGGACTTTTCATCTGGGGATCTAGTCTGGTATCACTGGTACAGAGTCTGGACGACATTGAAAGGAGGCAAAAATGTATCCAAGGACATTAGTGAGTACAGGCTGGTGTGATAGACCCTTGAGAGTATGTGCTGCTGCCATGCCTCTTGTACTAGAGACAGTTTTGTTCAAAGAGGACATTGGGCCAGATTCACGTACATCTGCGCATTTTTGGACCGGCGTAGCGCACCGCCTTTACGTTAGACTGGCGCAATGTAGCGGCACAATCACCCTATTCTCGTCGCTTTTACGCAGAAATTTGCGCCTGCGCAACATTATTTCAGAGGCGCAAGGCGGAGTTATACAAATTGGGAAGGACGTGGGCGTGTTAGATTGAAATGAGCCGTGACCCCATGCAAATGAAGGGCCGGCCGGCTCGCGCATGCACGCTTGAAGCAGACCATGGTCAGCACCTCTGTGCGCATGCTCACAACTCGGGAACGGCGCAATCACTGAAATTGGAAGTGGACTAGGGCAACTTAGTGAACTACGCAGACAGCATAAATAGACAGACACAAACGCACTTCCTTTGCAAAAGTAAATCCCTTTGTATCCCTTCATATACAGCAAGGTGCTTTTGTTCTGTTGTTTATTAGCGTTTGTTTGTTTGTTTGTGACGTGTCTTTGAGATATTTGGGGACTGTTTTGCAGAGTGATTTTTGTCTTTTATGTGTTTTCTTTGTTGTTATTTTGTTTAAATTATATTTTTGCTGGGCATTTTTTATTTTTGCTCGTCAATTTTTTATTTTTTTTGGTTCTGTTTGTGTATGATTTTGGAATGTGGGGGTGACATTCCTGCGGGAAAAGGGGTGTCACCCTCATTTGTGGTGGAGAAGTGAAACCCAGGTCCGTGTGAATGGTGTATGAATGTACAGTGACATAATTGGAGCCGTGGCGTGGCGTTGCTGCTCACAAGTCCTGCATGGTGGGCTTGTGCCAATCCAATGTGATGAGGATGTGATGTGTCGGTGCTAGGGACCACAGTGGTGTGCATGCATGCATTCTCATTGTGCCATGATTAATGTGTGTGTTTAATGTGCAAAGATGCCTAATGTGAGCTGGCTCCTAGCTGCTCTTCCCTCAGAAGACGGGGTAGCCTTGGTTAGGGGGGTTCCGTATAGGAGTCATGAGATGGGGTCCCAGTGCATATGCAGAGTCACCCTGAAGGGATAAGACAGGAGGATGTTAGTAGTGCATGTGCCCCTTGTGATTTCAGCATCATGGGGGGGGGGCAGTCATGCCTGCCACCCATGTCACTCACCAACCAGCCAGCTGTCCCCATACATGTTCTGTTCGAAATCTGTGGGGATGGGGCTATGATTGTATATGTAGCTGTCATGGGTGTCGTCATGTGTTGGGCTCCTGCAGGGTTGTGGTTAATTCCAGGATGGCATGAGGGGTGAATCTGAAGATGTGAGACACCTCAGAATCACTCATGCCAAAGATGTCTATGCGTGTGTGATATATCAAGTGAAGAGTGAGGGGCTTGTATCAGATTAGATTATTATATCCATCAAGGTTTTAAAGGGCTATTGAAAGATAGTGAGACCCTGTTTGTAATTTGTATGTATGTTATGTATTGATGTATATATGTATGTATATTTTTTGTAAAAATGTTTCTTAAAGCAAAGAAAAAATGTTTGTAAAAAAAAAAAAAAAACCTCTCCCGTGCCCTCCTCCGTGCCCTCCTCCATGCCCTCCTCCTTGTTTGCTCATCTAAAGTCAGTAGTATAGCTATGAGCATGGATGCCACTGGCATGTTGGCATACAGATTGTTGGGCAGCAAGTGTGACTGCTCAGCTCCTCACTAACAGTGTTGCTTTCTCTGACATGTAAACGAATTGTCTAATTTTAGACCACCTTTTATATGGTCTAATTTTAGACAGGCCGTTCAGCTGTTGTTCTTTTGTGGATCCCCGTAACTCCCTCATTAGCATATTTGAATAGTAAATCAATGGTGTGTGTAGCGCAGTTTTTGCGCGGACGGATGTGCCTGTTTTGGGGATGCGGAGTATCGAAACGCATGCGCACATTTAGACTTACGCCGCGCATCTCCTGTTACGCCGACGTAATCGCTCTGTGAATCTGGCCCATTGTGTCTGTTGTCCTGAAACGCTCAGTCTATTAATTACTTGTGAAGGGACTCTGATCACATCTTTAGAAGGAAGTTTAGCATCCTTAAGCTGCTGTTACAAAGCTCAGTCCACTATTTGTTTGTGCAAGGACTCTGCTCAGATCTTAAGGGGAAGATTAGTGTCCGCAAGTAGCTACCGAACATTACTGGAGTATCCCACAGTTACCTTGAACTTATACAAGTACAAGTTCTACAACAAAGCATCAGAAAAAGCATGCCCATGGACTGTTCATTGAGCCAAAACAGTGACTGTGTGCCTGGCTGCTGGGCAACTAGAAGACTCTGGGGACCTTGAACTGGAGGCTTCTGCAAGAGTGAGTGGTACACTTATTATGTGCTAGTCATCTACTATTCACTACTAGCCCCATGAACCTACCAAAATGACCTTATTGCCATGCTCTAATTACCAGCACAGCATGTTCTCTCCTATAGACTGGCTCATAGCTTTCCATTGTGCCTAGTCTAATCTTGGGACCTTTAACTTTCCCTACTGTCTATGATGACCAAAATTGTAGTATTCAGGGGATTTAGTGATCCATCCAAACACTATGTTGTCTTTTACTACTCTGTTGCATTACAACCCTGTTTTCTGCCTCCAGGAAGCTAACATGACTCAGGAAACAATCTAATTTCTCCATAGAAAGCAATGCAAAATGCATTACCATTTTGTTTACACCTCCTGCTAGAGAGGGGTCAGAATACTTATTTTGAATAATATGGTGTTTTGCTGAAAGAAGAAAAGCTGGGTGTTCTTTAATGCTGTAGGCTTGTATCACACCATGGAATAGATTTCTTGTCACGTATATGTATGGCATATTCAAATAAGCCTTGCACCCATTTTTAAAACGAATGCAATATAAATCCATGTAGGCCAATTTAATAGTTCAAATACGAGTCATAACTCTTTCTAACAATACAGTTATTTTTATTTTAAATTTCACCGGTATGGTCTTCCTTCCTTGCTTTTTTTTTTTGTATTTTCCTTATTGAAATTAAATGATATGCCTTAGGTGGGTAATTTATCATTGCTAAAGAAACCTGCCTTTTGTAAAGGGGTTCCTGAATTTTTATCCCTATACATAATGTATTTCCATTTGGTTTAATAGATGCATTTGGTCTGCTTGTATTCTTAAACGCATGGACTTTGTGTTCACAGATGTTAGGTCAGTAAGGTAGAGGGGGAGTTGTTTTAGGTAAAATGTTTAACCACTTAAAGACCGCCGCATGTACATTTATGTCAGCAGAATGGCACGGACAGGCACATCAACGTACCTGTACGTGGCTGCCTTGAGGTGGGTCGGGGGTCCGATTGGGACCCCCCTCGGTACATGCGGCGGTCCGGTTTGCTGTGCGAGCGATCCGGGACAAGGGGGCAGCGGTTCATTTTTTTCCGCCCGCTCCGGATCGCTCCCAGCCAATGCGCGCGCTCCCCCTGCAGTGCACTTCCTCCTCCTGTGTAAACACAGGAAGAGGGAAGTGATGTGATCTATGCTCTCGGCTGTATTTTCAACCGCCGATGAGGAGAGATGGCATCACACAGTGAGTCTGCACAACACTACACTGACACCAGTACACGCAGGCACATTAACCCCTTGCGATCAAACCCCCCCCACCCCCCTGTCACAGTGTCACTGAATGCAGTGATCATATATATACTGATCACTGCATTTAGTATCAGTGTGACAGGCAGTTAGTGTTAGGTCCAGGGTAGCCCCCGTACCCCCCCTAATAAAGTTTTAACCCCTTGATCACCGCCCTAGTTAACCCTTTCACTCCCTATTGCCAGTGTCACTAAGCGATAATTTTTCTGATCACTGTATTAGTGTCGCTGTTCCCGCTAGGTAGCTATTTTTTTTTTATTGCAATTTTTTTTTACTAAAGACATGTGGCTAAATACATTTGGCCTAAATGTTTGACTAAAATTTAGTTTATTTGATTTTTCTTATAACAAAAAATATTGATTTTTTTTTTCAAAAATGTCGCTCTATTTTTGTATATAGCGCAAAAAAATAAAAATCGCAGAGGCGATCAAATACCACCAAAAGAAAGCTTTATTTGTGGGAAGAAAATGATGCAAATTTTGTTTGGGAGCCACGTCGTACGACCGCGCAATTGTCTGTTAAAGCGACGCAGTGCCAAATTGTAAAAACCCCTTGGGTCATTTAGCAGCATATTGGTCCGGTCCTTAAGTGGTTAAAAGTAGATGGAAAGCCCAATTGCTAGAATGGCATCTAATCATTACCATGTTAGGGTAACTTCAAAAGTCAATTTCAATTCTTCAATTCAAACTGCAGCCAAGACAGGAAGTGGCTGCAAAGAGGCCTGGATTTTAGCTGTTTCCCTATCATTTTTCCTGCAGTAGTTACAAGAACATTTTTACCTGTCTAAATGTAATCACTTATCTGTGAGTTGCAGGGATTTTCCAGTATTCTTCTCTGCTTTTTGACTAAGATCGAGTGTTGTATCAGTGTCCAGCAGGGCTACCTCACCATCATTCTGGCCTTATGGCTGGGTGGGCTGGTTGGATGTATAGTATCCCTATTGATATGATCGGGGTCCTGATGGATCATTCCTGTGAAAAAAAAACCAGAATAAGCACCCGTATGGTAAGGTGGGGGTCAGGGGGAGTATTTCCCTAATGTGGAGAATTCGAAAGGGCCTAGTGCTATCTGATTTGAGGAATCCCACATTGTCTGGCTGAGGGTTAGGAAGACAGAGAGCCTGCAATGTCAAGCACCCCCTAGGATTGATGTCCCAGTGGTGCTCTGAGTTTGGGCCCCCTCTATGACACTAAGCACTAGGCAATGACAACAACCACTTTTTCTACACCCTTCCTCATGGGCTAGGCCTTTTGTTTCAAGACCACAGGACTTATTACCAAACTGCAAGGCCTAGCCATTGTACTCACATTGGCACAATTTTTAATTACTTTAATTATTTTATTTTAATTGAATCACTCTCTGTGTTTGTCACAGCACTTTATAGGTGTGGTTTTCCTTTAACTCACAGATGAAAGGTGTGAGTCTTCAGGCCTACCCTGAAGTCTAAGGGGTGGATGTATAGCAATTTGGCTTATTCTTTACCTGCCTCAAGGGCTGACTCTTTGGATAAGCACCCCCCCCCCCTTTACAACCATTACTTGTTTGGCTTTGGCTGATCATGAGGAGCCAGTCCTTTTGGCTAGGTAGTTTCAAATGCGCCTTGCTCCCGTCTGGAGTTTTGAGTTCCCGGGGGCCAGAGAGGGGTCCTTTCTCTTCAGAAGGGGGCCATGACACAGCTTAGTGCACTATTTTGGTTCACTTTGGTGTTTTTGTTTTTACACATCACCGTACAGGCTTGAAAAAAAAAAGAAGAAGATTCTCCACCAGCAGTGACAATATTTTTCTACTTTATAAGTTATAAAAGGGGAAATTCCTTCTGAATTGCAGCACTTAGAATGATTTACATTTCCTGCCCACTTTGGCACTGTGATGTCTCTGGTTAATCTTATATAAAATTGATTACAAAGATCAACATTTCAGCTTTAAAATATCTCTTTGGTGTAATGTGGATTGGAACCAGATTACATCGGCATATTTGCCACTTTCTTGACAATAAAATAGTGTCATTTATATTGTCCCTCGTTAAGCTTTTCAGCGTGTGTTTTTACAAAAATCAATCTGATAATGTTAAGCACTTAAAGTTAAGGCCTAATAAAAAAAAACTGCAAAGGGGTCTTAAAATTTTGCAGACACCAAAAGAAATTTTCAGAAAGAAAAAAAAAAGCAAGCTTTCTGAAAGTGCTCTGTTCACACATTTTTTTCCCAAAATTTAAAGGAGAAATCTAAGTCAAGACTTTCATTAGTACTGTAGATCCGATTACTAATCGCTAAACGTATTTTTTAACCGTGCTATGTGTAATTGCTTGAAATCCTTACTATTAAATAATTTTGATTTGCATCCGCACTTTCAGTTTTGAGAATCAAAGTGATTTGTTGGTCATGATTTGTTGAACATGAAAGCTTTTACTAAGGCTGCTTAAGGAATTTCTAACACAAATAACAGCCACTCAATTCATGTCTAGGAAAAAGAAAGATCCACATAAGATGGGCAAAACTCAAAACAATAAAAACAATTCTCTGGTACATTTCCTAGTTAGTCAGTACTAGGCATAATTGAACTGATTTTGGCAAAATGAATTTTGCATCAAAATATAGGTTTCACAATAAAAGTTGTTAATGCTAAAAATTACATATAAAAGATAAATAAAATATTCAGTTTTCAGTTTCACCGCTACTTAGGTAACATTAATCTCATGTATTATTATTTAGTTACAGCAGTAGGGCTGTATTTAAGGCAGTTTGGTTTATTTAATTACGTGATCTTTATATTGTGTTTTTGTGCGATAGTTTGGTGTGTGCTTCCATTGTTCATTTATTTTCTTTTACTTTTATTTTGACAATGGAGTGCCACTATTTGGCACAAGATGATCAGGTCCAGGCTTGTTGAAGGAAGCTTCCATTTTTCTCAGGATCCTTTTCAATTGCACCTTGAAAAAACTGTCAAAAAGTATCATAATTTCACCCTCCCCTTTGATTCCCATGCATTTTAATAACATGGGGAATCTTTGTCAAAACCTCTTGCTTTTGCCACTAATGGCGAACCTTTTTAAGCCTGAGTACCCAAACTGCAACACAAAATCAACTTTTTTTTCAAAGTGCCAACACTTATTTACTAAAGGCAAATCCACTTTGCACTACAAGTGTAAACTAAAAGTGCAAAGTGCACTTGAAATTGCACTGAAAGTGCACTTGTAAGTACAGTCGCTGTAGATCCAAGGGGGACATGCAAGAAAAAAAAAAAACAGCATTTTAGCTTTTAGCATTTTAGCTTGCACATGATTCGATAATAAAATCAGCAGAGCTTCCCCTAATTTCAGATCTACCCCTCAGATTTACAGCGACTGCACTTCCAAGTGCACTTTCAGTGCAATTACACAATTGTAATTAGTGACAGACACATATAATGGCCACAAGGGCCTCTTAACAATGTCAGCGACACAGCAACAACGCTTCCTCCAAACATATGTCCTCTCATTCTTGGTTGCCCATGGCGACATCCGTATCCGCGCAGCTGCCCTGTCCCCTGGCTCACAGCATGCTGCTCCAGTCTCTCTCCCTTGCAGAAATTACTTCTCTCTCTCTCTCGGCAGGTGCTGGTGCTGATGCTGGGCTGTACATTAAAAGGGACCCATAGTCTTCCAGGACTACATGTCCAATGGTGCACTTGTCCTGGCTTCTCATTGTTCCTTGGCTGCAGCCAATGGGAAGGGAGGCAGGAGGAATCAGAGTTTGTGGCGATCTCTGCAAGGTCCGCTCTGTCCCTGTCCAGCGCTGCTTTACAGAAGAAGAGGGGCGAGTGGGGGAAATACACTGACAGCCCACGCTCTCTTTTCCCCTTGCCACAGTGCCGCTGCACTTCTGACTCCTGCAGCTTCACTGGGCGGGGGGAGGGAATTAGAGAGTGCAGGCAGTTTCGGCAGAAGGGGCTTCTCAGTATAGCTGGCGCACCCACAGAGAGGGCTCTGCGTGTCATCTGAGGCATGCGTGCCATAGTTTCGCCATCACCGCTCTAGGTCAACCATCTCTGGTTAGCAAAAAAAGCCTAATTTAACTATTTAAAAAGTTTACACTTTATCACATACATTCAAATATATGTGAAGCTACACAGCCAAGTCAAGGCGACTCTTCAAAATGAGATGTTACCTTTAAACAATCTGAGCTTTTAACCTAGGACATAGATCCGGGTATATAAATTTATTTAGTTCAGAATTGTCTTGGAGGTATTCTTGTCTTCCTTAACGGTGCAGCAGACTGTAAGTAGCTGAAGACCCTCCTTCAGTACCACAATTAAAAAATTATGGGATTAGGCAATAATTAATGTCTGCAGTAAAAATAATTTATTGAATGATAATGTAATCGTCAAATATGTAAAGACCTCCACTAATTTGTGGCCATCTGTCTTAGTGAATGATGGAAGGCCAAATGGATGTACCATTGCCAATACAAGAGTATGTCAGGGAATTCCTGGGTGTGTCAAATGGCAAATGTGACACACACATGTAGCTGCTTAAAGGGGTTGTAAAGGTAAAAAAAAAAAATCTTAAATAGCTTCCTTGACCTTAGTGCAGTCCTCCTTCACTTACCTCATCCTTTGATTTTGCTTTTAAATGTCCTTATTTCTTCAGAGAAATCCTCACTTCCTGTTCTTCTGTCTGTAACTCCACACAGTAATGCAAGGCTTTCTCCCTGGTGTGGAGTGTCAGAAACACTCATTTTTGGTGGCCTTTTTCCCCCTGAAATAAGCATTGTACATCAATCTATGGTAGAGACTACTATGGTGATTAAAACTGTCTATTATTTGAGAATTAAAGTAGAACTCCATCTAAATTTGCTTTAATTACTCTCCCCCTTTAAAAAAAAAAAAAAAGAAACATTTTTCGACTACTCACATTCAGCTCTGCATAAAGTGCTGGCATTACAACCCAATTGCAGTTAAAAAAATGGACTAGAGCACTCTTCACTCACCGTGCCTGATAGGTGGTCTCCAATCTACACACAAAAGTCCTCCAAGGTAAGGGGAAGTTGGCAACAAGGTGTGTAATAATCAAATCAATCAATTCAAAGGAGTACATGTGTTCCAAAATAGAGCCAATGGCTCCATTTTGGAACACATGTACTCCTTTGAATTGCATAAAGATTGATTTTACTAATACTTGCCTTGTTGCCGACTTCATCTTACCTTGGGAGCATTCAGCTCGGCCGCAACCAGCACCATGCAAGCATTTCCTGTGAGACCAGGCTGTCACAGCCACTCCCCTGGGAGGCGCATCCAGCGCTGATCCAGTCAGCCTAGGATTATAGTCATAGGTGTGCACAGCCTATTGCATTAGGGTGTACACCCCAAAGCTCAAAAACATATGCGTGTGCATGTGTATATATAAAGCAATGATTAAGCACTTTGTGTGAAACACGTCTGCTGAACAGCGTGGATCCCTCATGTGTCATGATTTTTAAACCTTTGACTCTACAATAAACTAACACATTTTTCTTCATCTCTGTGCCACTTTTTCTCTTGCATGTTGCATGGATTTTCCAGGTTGCGGACCTCAGCAGGCACCCAGTCTTGTTGCCACAGTAGTATTAAGAGATCTTTAATTTGCAGACAGCCTTGGAGCAGTGTACACTCTATTTCCTTTTTTCCTATGTGTATATAAACTGCCGGTGTTAGTAGAGAAGTGGACGATGTCAGTAGGGCAGCTTGGCATCAACAGTGCTGTGGAAGGTGTTAGTCGTTATTTATTTTTATTGTTTTGTTTTTTATTGTTTTTTTCAATTTAATTTTTTTAATTTGCCTTTTACAATTTTTTTTAGAAGTCCCATTATAGGGCTTTGGTGAAATATCATGTGTCTAAACAGGGGGCATCTGCAGCACACAAGTTGATTAGGGTGTGCCCAGGCACACCCTGTCCACACGCCTATGATTATAGTACTGCAGCATTAAACTGTGCTCACACTTCATTTTGTGAGTGATTTCACAATGTTCCACACACTGCCAAAAGTAGGAAGGACCTGTGACATATCAAAAGACACTTGGAATTAAGTCATACATTTAAGTGATTTGAAAAAAAAAAAAGAATGGGAAATTCAGGGAGGGGATGGGAAAATTGAAAGGACTAAAGCCTCATACACACGCTCGGTTTTCTCGGCAAGAACCAGCAAGAAAACTGCTGGCAGAGCTTTCTTGTTGAGTAAACCGAGCGTGTGTACGAGGCTTTCAGGTTTCAGAACACTGCCCAAAATCTCGACGAGAAAAATAGAGAACCTGCTCTCTATTTTTCTCGTCTGGATTCTCGGCAGTGTTTTTCTGCCGAGAAACCCGAGAGTGTGTATACTTACCTGTCGCCGTGGAAACCCGCACATGCTCGAAATGACTTTGACGCATGCACGGTAGCTTCCTAGGCATAGGTAGGGTGTAGCAAGATGTCGGTGACGGCATCTAGTGTGACGAGCGCATGCTCATCATAGACGATGCCGTCACCGCGTTCACTCCATTCAAAAGAACGGCGGTTCTTTTGAATGGAGTGTCTGTACACTCGGCCGGCAAGAGATTCTTACCAAGAATCTTGTCAGGAAAAACAATGTTTTTTCCTGATGAGATTCTGGGCCGTGTGTACGAGGCTTAAAGCTGTAGATGTGCTTTACCAGACATTGGAACTGATCTCAATAGCAGTTCATTGATTTCAGTGTGCCACACAAGACAATGACCTGGACATGCAATAATCAGGCAATTTTTACAGGGGGTGAGGCCCAGACATTATTAGTAGACTTTGCATTGTACTGCAAGCTTTGTCTTAAAAGGGCTATCTTTACCTGTACCTTTTTCGAAATAAAATATAAAATCTGCAATAACATGTTTTACATATTTGGCAAGATTTTGAAACAAAGCGATAGCTTGCAGGTCTCTACACTGGAATTGCTGGTCAGGGAGTCAGCTTTGTGCCTGAGAGCCAGTTCACACTGCAGCGGCACGACTTCAGGGGCGATTATCAAAATTACTTCTGTATAGAAGTCAATGCAAATCGCTCCCCGAGTCACCCTCGAAGTCATACAAGAACCTTTTTCTAAGTCGGAGCCATTTGCGTCGCTCCTATTAGAACGGTTCTATCGCATAGAATGCGACGCGACTCGTCAGGCGACTGAGCCGCCTGACGAGTCGCCCCAGTGTGAACCGTCTCTGAAAACATCACCCACACTTTATTTCTTTCTTTAAAATTTACATTTGTTCTGATAAATTTTAGATTTTATATACTCAGTCATAAAATGTATTATCCTTAATGTAAACGGGTTTGTAACCTATAGAGAACATTCTTTAAACCAGGTCAAAACATCTTCCCTTACTTTTCTCTTTCCAATTTTCCTTTTTTTTTCCGTAAGTTTTCCGAATTCAAAATAGTGCTGTGCTTATCACAATTTTAAATGATCACATCCTTAGAAGGGTGTGAAATGATAATTAGCAGATAGTTATAAAAAATAATTGTAATATATTCTGAATAAATTTCAGGCCAAGCCCAGTAATGTTGTCATTAATCACTGCCTCGCTGCAGCCATGTTTTTTTTTTTTTCTTTCTCATGAAAATACGGAATTAAAGCATTAATTTTTCACAAATTGATAGTGAGAGAAGTCCCCACCTCCTAGTCATGGAATATGCAAATGACGGAACAATAAATAGAACATGGCAAACACAGAGCAGTAGCCTCCTCAGAATTAACTCTTTATGTGCAAATATTTTATTCTTCAAAAATGTAGCTGGTTTAAAAATAAAAAGACTGCTTTCATTGGTTGACTTTTATGATTTTTGTTGCACATTTTGCCAAGTATATTTTTTTGTGCAGTTGGTATGATTCGGTTCAGAAATAAATGTTACAAATACTACTAACAGTGCAAGAGGTGGAGGACACCAAAAGTGGGAAATAAGAAAAAAATGGGGGTACTAGCCGCACCACTTCACAGTATAAATATAAATAATACACATAATTTACTATGTTGTGACAGCAAAAATAGATTTATAACATTAATTGTAATTAAATGTTAAAGCGTTTTCCATCTCTATGAACTCAAAAAGTTAAGCCCTGTACACATGATCGGTTTGTCCGATGAAAACAGACCGATGGACTGTTTTCATCGGACAAACCGATCGTGTGTGGGCCCCATCGGTTTGTTTTCCATCGGTGAAAAAAAAAGAACATATTTTAAATTTTCCCTATGGTTAAAAAAAACGATAGAAAAAAAAGATCGTCTGTGTGGAAGTCCATCGGTCAAAAATCCACGCATGCTCAGAATCAAGTCGACGCATGCTCGGAAGCATTGAACTTCATTTTTCCCAGCAAGTCGTAGTGTTTTACGTCATGGCATTTTGGCACAGTCAGATTTTTGACTGATGGTGTGTAGGCAAGGCTGATGAAAGTCAGCTTTATCGGATATCCAACGAAAAAATCCATTGGATTAGATTCCATCAGATATCCGATCGTGTGTACAAGGCTTAAGGATTTGCTATGTTATAGGGACATTTTAGAACTGTGCCGAAGCATAACCCTGAATATGTTATTTGTTTGTCTGGGATTCTTCCTGATAAAAGGTGGCACAGTTTCTGATATGTGAAAGTGCCTAGGCACTCTTGTATCTACAGCCTCACATATACTATATTTCCAAAAGTATTGGGACACCTGCCTTTACATGAACTTTAAGGGCATCCCAGCTATAACAGCTTAAACTCTTTTTTAACTCTCTTCTGGGAAGGCTGTCCACAAGGTTTTGGAGTGTGTCTATGGGAATGTTTGACCTTTCTTCCAGAAGTACATTTGTGAGGCCAGGCACTGATGTTGGACGAGAGAGCCTGGCTCGAGTCTCCGCTGTAATTCATCCCAAAGGTGTTCTATCAGGATGTGGTCAGGACTCTGTGCAGGCCAGTCAAGTTCCTCCACACCAAACTCGCTCACCCATGTCTTTATGGACCTTGCTTTGTGCACTGATGCACAGTCAAGTTGGAACAGGAAGGGGCCACCCCAAACTGTTGTGTCAAATATTCCCAAAGACACAATCCTAAACCTTGTGGATAGACTAAAAATATATAGTGATGAGCGCTTCAAAAGGGTGATGCGTGAACACTACACAAATACATGAATATATAAATAAATAAATGAACAATAATCAGTGAAAAAATAGCTGCTAATGGCTTTGTGTGCATTAATCAAACTTATACAGTGTGTCAATAAGTAGAGTCCCATATGACAAGTGGGTCTAGGTGACAATCAGGTCCTGTTGAACCAGTGAGAAGGTATACTGGATAGTGGATAAAATGCACAAAACAGTGTTAAACAGTCTTAAACTGGTGGTGTGATGGTGGGCTGGGTGATTAGATGGTGAGAATCTTCGCTCTGGATGCTTATCTATATCTAGGTATACAAGATAAAAATCAGAAAACAAATAGATACAGCTATGGAGATGGAGCGATCGTACTACCGCCTCGATTCACCCTTTTGAAGCGCTCATCACTATATATTTTTACCTTACTTCTTTTATGTGTATTGTGGACACTTTAGATTGAGCTGCCTCAGACTGGTTGATGCCACCAGATTACACATCTGTATACTCACAGTAGCGCATTAGACCTTACTATCATTCACTTGTAGATAGACTCCCCAAAAGAGTTGAAGCTGTTATAGCTGCAATGGGTGGGCCAACTCAATATTAAACCCTATGGACTAAGCATTCCAATACTTTTGGAAATATATGTGTATGGATACCTAAAGTGTGAAATCGAATGCACTGCTGTCTCTGACTGCTACTCTCGGGAAATTTGGAGTAAGATTTAGTGATGTGTTCTGTGTAAGCAGGTATTTCCAAGGGGGTTACTGTATTGACTGTTTTTATTTTTTATTTTGTTGTTGTTTTTTTGCTCTACTGTGCAGCTCTGATTGTTCTGCTTGCTTTCTCTGTATAACTGTGTATTGCATGTAGGTTAATTGCACTATTTAGTTATATTGCCCTGCAGAATTGGTAAATCCTGAGAAGCAAGGGTTCACTCTGCTGGTTGGAGAGATCCTGCAACAAGCGTAGCTCTGTGCCATTATGTGATAACTGGATCTTGTTCCGACCTTTTCTTAAGATCTCTTCTTTGAGTTGGTAGTTGATTATGTGGCAGACTACATCCCTGGGTGGGTCAGATTCCCTGCCTAGTGGTCAAAGGGCGCAGTGAATTTGTTCCATCACTATCGGGGATGTAGGGGATCTGTCCAAAAGGTTGTTGAAGAGGCCTACTACCGTAGTGCTGCAGTTTGTCTGTATCAACTGTTTCTGGAAGGCCTCACAGTCTTAGATTATTGCACCTGCCATGGTTGTCAAGGTCCATATGTTTATTAAGATCACGGAGCTGCAGGGAGTGTGTGTCCATAACTTGTTGGGCCCTGCAAATTGCAGTGAACTGTGATGCAGTCACTTTCTCTACCTCCTGGACCTGTCCCGCAATAGACTGTATGTCAATCAGGAGGTCTGTGATTGCAGCTGTAAGGGTCTCCTTAATGTCAGCTGCAAATGAGAGGAGGTCATTTAAGCTGGGTTGTTGGTGCGGTGTCAGGAGGATTTCCCCGTTATTAGGAGAGGAGCATGTGTGAGATGTTCCCGCTGGTGCCTGGTGTGTAGGCGGCTGTCTGCTTTGTGAGGGCGCCATATTGCCAATCTGGATCTGAAACATTTCTGGGGTGCTGTGGATCACAGGGAGAAGGTGAACTGAGGTGGAGGAGCTGCAGGATGAGCTTTCAGTGGCCATCTTCCACCGAGGTCAAGCCATGCCCCGGGTTTTGCAATTATTTATGTCATACAGTATTTGCATAGCGTTTTTTCAAACTCTATTAAAAAAAAAAAGAATACACTTTTACATTTTAATGCAAAAAAAAACAACACAATGCCTTTTCCAATTTTTTTTCAAATATAAAAGAATATGTCATGCTGAGTAAATAGATACCAAACATGTCATGCTTTAAAATTGTGCTCACCAACACAACAGGGACAACTGACGTAAATTTTACCATCTATAGATGATGCTTTAACAACCTTGGTAGGTTACCACTTTATATGTACAGAGAAGGTCTAGTGCTAGAATTACTGCCCACGATTCGACGTTTGTGGAGATAACAAACATGTGTGTGACGATTGCGGTTTGGCATAATAACACCAATGACGGGGCACAATTCCTACCAATGACACAAGTGACAGGGCACAGTTCCTCTCACTGACAACAAAGATGAGGCATTATTTACTCCAACTGATGCTGGACGACAGTTTGACCCCCCTGAAGTCTGAAGGACAGTAAACTGGCTCTTCGTTTAGAGAGTTTGGAGACCTCTGGTCTATAGTAAAGGTTGACCCTCCACCCCCAATTAGAATTAGAGATAGTGATGGTTGCAACTACTGTGGCCAATTGATCATACGACACACCTGGTACCAGTTTGAGATTGAAGCCTTATTCTTAATAACATTAAATTCTGCAATGGCTTGTTTTCAATTATAGGGGTATGTCTATTATTTTTTAGATTTTTTTTTTTCGTTTTAAATGGAGCATACCTTTAATTACACAACACAATTGGGTGGATTTACTAAAGGCAAATCGACTGTGCACTTAGCAAGTGCAGTTGCGCTAATTTTCCCCAGAGCTTAGTAAATGTAGTAAAGCTCTGCACAGTCTATTTGCTTTTAGTAAATCAGCCCCTACGTTTCCTCAGTGAGTGCAATAACCATGAAACATATATTTTGTCATTGCAGGTCCTCTGTGCGATCGCTGCAAACTGGGCTACAAACAAGACATATTAGGACAAGAGAGCTGTACACAATGCATGTGCAATTCTTATGGCTCCATCAATCAATTCTGCAATCCCACCAGCGGACAATGTAAATGCAGAGAGAATGTCAGCGGACTCCGCTGTGACACCTGTATTGACAACTATTATGGGTTGTCTGCTGATGGTTGTAAACCCTGCAAGTGTCACACGGAAGGGATTATCCCTGGAACAGTTTGTGACGCTATGACAGGCCAATGTGTCTGTCAGCCTAATGTTGGAGGAAGGCAGTGCAATGAATGCCGGCTTGGCTACTACAAATCCACACAAAATGGCTCCATGTCTTGCCTGCCCTGCCAGTGTGATGGATCTGGCACCATAAATGGCTCACAGGCCTGTGATAAGTTAACCGGACAGTGTTTGTGCAAGGCTGATGTAACAGGGCCACGCTGCAATGTTTGCGTGAGCCATACCTACAATCTATCGACTGTGAATCTCCTGGGTTGTCAGAACTGTGACTGTGACGCTATTGGAACTTTGCCAGGTTCAAGCTGTGACCCAATCGATGGACAGTGCCAGTGCTTGCCAGATTTTCAAGACAGAAGATGTAGCAGATGTAAGCCTGGTAAGTGTTAACAATGAATATGAACAGGAAAAAACTGCTAAAATAAAGTGTACCTATAGCCAAAATAATGCTTTAGCTTTGGATAAAGTGGCAAACCTTGCTTGCGTTCCACTAGACTTAGAGCCGGTTTACACTGGGGCAACCTGGGATCCGACTTCAAGTTGCCCCAAGTCGTGCGGTCGAGAAAATGAATGGAGCTGTCTTAATGTACACTACTGAAGTCGCTCCGACTTCATTAAAGGTTCCTGTACTACTTCAATCTGACTTCTAGCCAACTTGTACCCATTGATTTCAATGGAAGTCGCCTCAGAAGTCGGATCACTGTCTTAACTGAAACAACAATACAGGAAGATAACATACATTTCTCAGGCAAACACCTCCCACCCTTCCTCCCACAGAGCTGATTATTGTTTGATTGGCCACTGGAAAGCCTCCTGTCCTGGAGGTGACTTGAAGTTGCCTGATGATTCCTACTCAAGTTGTGTCCAAGTTGCCTCACAAGGTCGTGCTAGAACTCGTTCGGGAATAGGAATGTCTGTAAACGACGCTACTCAAACAACGAATGACGTAACAACGTGATTTCGCGCAATGCACGGCGGGAAATTTCTGAACGGAGCATGCGCAGTTCGATCGCCGCGGGAACGCGCCTATTTTAAATGCTTCACGCCCCCTACTCGCGTAGATGGCTTGCGCCGGGAGAAATACACTACGCCGCCGTAGTTTACTGGACAAAATCTACTGGGATTCCACGTAGAGCCAGGTAAAATACGGCGGCGTAGATTATTTCTGATACTCTACGCGAATCTAATTGTATGTGAATCTGGGCCACAGTTTTTCGAACTCTGTGACACTATTTTGATGTTGAATTTTAAAATCAGCTGTCTTCTGTCAGATGAGCAAACATGTGAGATCAGCAGGCTTGCTGCTGCTGCTTTTAAAATTCAACATCAAAACAGTGTCACGGATTTCTAAACACTGTATTTCGCGATACTGTATAAGCTTAGTTTAGTGGTAAAAATGAGAGTGAAATGCAAGATTTCGGTGGGTGTACAAAGATGTCCACTTGGCGACTTCAGACTGTAGGCTGAGTGTGGGTGTACCAAGATGGCCATGATGGAGCGCCACTTCCATTACAAAGTCTGACGGGTCGCCTAATCTGATGGAACACAGACAATGGGGGTCATCATTTTCTGTGACAACTGTCAGGCCGTGTACACACAACCGAGGTTCTCACTGGAAACCAGCGAGAACCTCGCTGGAAGCTGCATTCCAGCGAGGACCTCGGCCGTGTGTACGCTCTCGGCGAGCTTCCCGTCGGGAAGCCCGTCGAGCAGAAATAGAGAGCACGCTCTCTATTTGCTCGACGGCCCGCCTGGAAGAATGGCTGGTTGCCATTCCCGATGGGCGGGTCGCCGATTTCGACGGCCGGCAGGGAACCTCGACGGGCGGAACGATGTGTTCTGCCCGTCGAGGTTCTCTGCTGTGTGTACACGGCCTCAGAGTTTTCTCTCACTTCCTGTTGTGCCTCAGGAAAATGAAGAGAAAATAACCAAACGTGACACAGAATGACAGAGGTTAACCATTATTTACTCTATGCAAAGTGTAAAAAATATATTAGCTTTAGGTAGTCTTTAATTTGCTAGTCAATGGGGATGTGGATTTACTAAAACTGGAGCCTGTGCAGCTCTGCACAGAAACCAATCAGCTTCCAGGTTTTAGCCCAGGTTCACACTGGGCTGTGGGAGTGAAGCCGTGCGAGTTCAGCTGAACTCGCACGACTTCACTCCCGCCAGGCAGTCCCGATTTCGGCCACGATTTTAGAGACATCTGTGCAGGTTTCTGCACAGATGTCAATGTAAATGGCGGCCCCAAATCACAAAAAGTAGTACAGGAACTACTTTTTGAATTTGGTGCAGCGCTGCAGATGCGGCGTCTCACCGATTAGGACGATACCATTGCCGACAATTGCCGGCAAATTCCGCTAATTTGAGATGTGATTTTACATGTAAATCGCATCTCAAAACGTACCCAGTGTGAACCAGTGCTTATTGTCAAAGCTTAATTGAACAAGTTGAAGTAAGAAGCTGATTGGCTACCATGC
This sequence comes from Rana kukunoris, assembly GCA_029574335.1. Lineage (NCBI taxonomy): Eukaryota > Metazoa > Chordata > Amphibia > Anura > Ranidae > Rana > Rana kukunoris. The sequence goes on from CM056052.1 coordinate 509,860,571, forward strand.
ACAGCTGCACCAGATTCCGAGTGTTCCAGTTTAAGTAGATCCTAGCAAATCCTAGAAATTAACTTCTATAATTTGTTGTGTAGGGTTTGAGGTAGACGAGAAATAATTGTACTACCACAGAGGCACCATCCCCAGAAAATATACGATTGAAGTTCAAAAAAGGATGGAGTGGGACTTTAATTGTGCCTCGGTGGAGCATGAACAAAAATATTTCAATACCACAATTATGAGAAAATAGAAAAAGGTTTTAATGCCAACCATGGGCAGAAACTTCTTTAAAATTCAATGTTGTTATATGATGGTCTGTCTGTGTTATTTTTAAGGCCCTGACGAAGCGGGGGTTCCCGCGAAATGCGTAGGCAAAATCTTCTGACATCTCTTACCAGAACCTGCACATCCTCGATAAAAAAAAATAGTAGATTGCATTTTGTCTTAAATTGTAATAGATTTACAAGAAGTTTATACCCATGGTAAGCAAATAAAACCTTTTTGTATTTTCTCATAATTGTGGTATTTATATATTTGTGTTCATACTCCACCCTTTTTTGAACTTCACCTCTTATTTGCTGTCTTTTGGTCTGTTACATACAATTGAAAGTGTTTCAGTATACCAACTACAAGTCCAAAGGAGATAGAAGATTTGCGGTCCAAGGTCCCAGACTATGGAACGCTTTGCCAACCAGCATTCGGTTGGAGGAGAACCACTTAGCATTCAGGAGAAAGATTAAAACTCACCTCTTTTGATACCAAAAGAGACAGGAACATCAAGCGCCCAGAGGCGATTTTGTTTGCATGTGCCGCGCTATATACGTTTTCATTCATTCATATCTTTTTAATAAAACAAGTTGATCTTATCAGGGCTGCCCTGTGACCTGTGCACATTTCCCATGTTATCTCAGGCCGCGTACACACGATCGGTTAAACCGATGAGAATGGTCTAATGGACCGCTTTCATCGGTCAAATCCGATCGTGTGTGGGCGCCATCGGTTATTTAACCATTGTTTAAAAAAAAAGCCAACTTGCTTTAAATTTAACCGATGGATTCCTAACTGATAGGTCAAAAACGATCGTTAGTAGGCACGAACCATCAGTTAAAAATCCACGCATGCTCAGAATCAAGTCGTCGCATGCTTGGAAGCATTGAACTTCATTTTTTTCAGCACGTAATTTATTTATTTTTTTACGTCACCGCGTTCTGATACTATCGTTTTTTTAACCGATGGTGTGTAGGCGCAACAGACCATCAGTCAGCTTCATTGGTTACCCAATGAAAACGGTCCATCAGACCATTCTCATCGGATGGACTGATCGTGTGTACGCGGCATTAGAGTTGAATTAATCCCTCTAGCTCTTATCTTGGACTACAGAACAACAGTTCTCTATGTTGGGAAGATGAGGATAGGGGAATGGTTTCAGTCGGTTAACAAAAGACAACGTGGTAGGGCAAACATAATTCAGCCCACAAAATTGCTTTGTGTTGTTGGTCAACAACAGATATTAGAAGCTAAGGGCATTTATGGCAGATTAACAGGTATTTGTATGTATTTGTATGTATTCTGCATGGTATATAAAACATAGGTAATGTGTATGTATTCCAGAGATGTACTACATATATTTTTCTTTATTGTAAAATGGCATTTACGATGTTGCCATCTCTACTATGAGAATGGGGGCTTGTTTTGTTCCTGTTCTCATAGCATTCTCTGCTGTGAGCCTTAGCACCATATCTCATGAGATGAAAATGGTTTACAGCAACACCTGCTGGCCACATATGGTAAATATGGAATATTCACATGTAGTAAGTTCATTCTTACCATTAGTAAAAAAAAAAATTATAGCATAAGAAAAAGAAAGCATATACCGTATTTATCTTCCTATAGCACACACCGGCGTATAGCGCGCACCCTCAACCTAGAAGGGAAATTTCAGGGAAAAAAAAGAAAATACTTACAGTTTGAATGCTCCTCGTCAGTGTCTTGCCCGGCGTCCATCGGCGGCCTTGTCCGGTCTGGCGTCCGTCTGCGGCCTTGGTGGTGTCCTCCCCACTTTTCCCACGCTGTTTTTGAGCCGATCCCCACTTCCCGCGCTGTGTTTGAACACTGCCGCTGACATATACCGAGCGCAGTACACTCGGGCACGCTCGGACACACTCGGCTCCTCTCGCATACAGGCTAGGAGGCGGCGCAGGGCGTGACTGCGAGCGGAGCCTGGCCGCGTGTACCCGAGTGTACTACGCTCGGTATATGTCGACGGCGGCGTTCAAACGCAGCGCGGGAAGCGGGGATCGGCGTATATCGCGCACCCACGATTTTCCCCTGATTTTAAGGGGAAAGAAGTGCGCGGTATACGCAGATAAATACGGTAGTTAAGACATTGTAGATTCCCATTAAGGCTGTTTAGGGAGGCGCCTCTCCAGTCATAGGGAGGACTCCCTACAAAATGCTGAGAGCTGGAAAAAAAAATGTAAATTCTGGTTTTAAAAATAGGTTTAGGGGAGGCAGGCAGCACAGCAGGATGCCCTGGCTTGAGCACTCCCAGGGGACTCTATGAGAAAATTTTAGCATGTTAATAAACTGATCCTTTAAACTTAATGAAAAAAAAATCTCTTTCACCAACATCTGACACAGCATAGACTACTTTGTGAAAGATTCATATCAGTTTCTAGAATCAGTTTGTCTAACTGCCACCTAGAGTAAAAGGTAATAAGGTCTCTTTAGAGGATTCTCCTGTTTTTACATTTTCGAAACCTAGTCACAGATGCACAGTTTAGCAATCGCAGTTCATGGATCATGGTTCAATCATCTAACCAAAGTGTCTCTCATGTGTTAATCATGCAAGGCTGATTTTATGTTCCCTGTGGTCCACTAAAAAGTAATGGTTTCAGAAGCTGAAATGTTTAGGACATTAACTTCTCCTGCGCCATCAATGATGGCCTGGCCTGGATATCAGAAAGGGCAATGGCACCCCACACTGGCATGATATTAATGATACAGGACACTTAGCCACCAGAGAAAGCTTTGAAAACGGCTCCTCGAGCTACTCAAGCCCTATTTTCGGTGGAGCACGGTCGTGAATTATGAATTGCTCTTCTGTTTACAAATATAATATAAAGTGTCTGAGATCTTTCACATATGAAAATTGAGTTTCCTGCCTGGATAAGGAAGAACTAAGCTAAGGGTTTTTAGATCTAAAATGGCAGCATATTATACATATTGGCCCGGATTCACAGCCAACGGCGCATCTTTGTGTGGGCGTAGCGTAACTTCTTTACGCTACGCCGGCGCAACGCTGAGAGGCAAGCATGCTATTTACAAAGAATATGCACTCAACGTTGCGCCGGCGTAGCGTATAGTTGTCGGCGTAAGCCGAAGTAAGTTAAAGTAGGTGGAAGTGGGCTGTAAGTGGGCATGATATATTAAAATGAAGCGTGACCACATGCAAATGATGGGCTAAGCTTCAAAAACCGAACTGCGCATGCGTCGTCTCTTGGACGCATCCCAGTGCGCATGCTCACAGTCACGTCGAAATAGCTGCCTAAGATACGTCAATACACTGCCTACGACGTGAACGTAACCTACGCACAGCCCTATTCACGTAGTACTACGTAAACAACGTAAAATACGACGGCTGTTCCCTGGTCTATACCTTTGAATGGGTTGCGCCTCCTATATGAGTAATAACTTTACGCCGGACGTAACCCTTATGCAAATCGCTAATACATGTGCCGGACGCAAGTACTTTCGTGAATCAGCGTATCTTACTCATTTGCATATTTAACATGGGTACGCCGACGATACGCCGTTGTAGGCAACTTACGCCGGGCGGCTGAAGCCTATTTTTCTGACATATCTAGCTTGAATCGGCGCAGACATACGACGGCGCACATTTGTACTTACGACGGCGTATCTATAGATACGTCGGCATAACTCCTACGTGAATCCGGGCCTAAGACTACAGCATAGGTGTATTTCTGGCACGGGCAACCCAACGTTTGGGCTACTTCTGGGCATGGGCCTTCTGTGCTGAAAAGTAATGCAAATTTAAAATTGTTTCTCATGGCTCATACATAAGGGCATTATTTCACTGCATTTTATGAGAAGTTTTTAAATCTTTTTAAACATTATCTACACTTCTTTTATGAACGTCCTGTTGGTGTGCGCACACTCCATGTGTGGTTGAACATGACAGTTTTACTACAGAGGCTATGGCCGAATGAATCAGCACACCATGTATTTGATCAGCTGCTTGTATTCCGACTTTGGAGTATTGTGAATAGGAGACTACACCGAGAATCTGAACCAGCTGCCAATCAGACCTGGTTGGGATCCTTTCAGAGCCTGGAATGGCTTTAGCCCACTGTTGGCTGATTCTGGCTCACAGAAGAGCATTCCTGTAACCCACATGAGAAGTGTAGCCTCAAAAAAAAGTTTTGGCCATACTGTACTTCTCTTTTAACATATATATTGTCATTAACACTAAACACAACACCAATGCCTTATTTTGTAGCTCTTTTCCTTAACACTTATCTTCTGTAGACACTAAACACTTAACCCCCTTAACTTAATTCTAGACTTCTAATACTAATCTCCCCCAACATTGAACACGTTACCCCAATACCTAAATTCTAGACACCTAAAAATAACCTCCTAAATAATGGGCTTTACAGCCTGTTTCCTACTGCGCATGCGTGAGTCACACTGCACTGTCTGAATGGGAGGAGGAGGGGCTGGAAATTTTGTAGATCGCCGCACAACTATTGCAGGGATCTTACTCAGAAGTGGGAGCCGGTACCTGATTTTGACAGGTATCCGCTCCACCCCAAAAGGTGTCTATTGTGGCAGCAAAGGGGGAGGGGCAAACAAGCAGAGTTTCTCCTTTTGGGTGGAGCTCCGCTTTAACCACTTCAGCCCGAACCATATTGCTGGTCAAAGAGCGGGTCACTTTTTGTAATTCGTCACTGCGTCGTTTTAACTGACAATTGCGCGGTCCTGCGACGTGGATCCCAAACAAAATTGGCATCCTTTTTTTCCCACAAATAGAGCTTTCTTTTGGTGGTATTTGATCACCTCTGCGGTTTTTATTTTTTGCGCTATAAACAAAAATAAAGCGCCAATTTAAAAAAAATATATATTTAACATTTTTTGTTGTAATAAATATCCCCAAATATATATATATATATATATATATATATATATATATATATATATATATATATAAATTCCCCAGTTTAGGCCGATACGTATTCTTATACATATTTTTCATAAAAACATTACAATAAGCGTTTATTGATTGGTTTGCGCAAAAGTTATAGCGTCTACAAAATAGGGCATAGTTTTACTGCATTTTTATTAATATTTTTTTTTTACTAGTAATGGCGGAGATTAGCGATTTTTATCGGTACTGTGACCTTATGGCGGACACTTCGGACACTTTTGACACATTTTTCAGACCATTGGCATTTTTATAGCGATCAGTGCTATAAAAATGCATTGATTACTATAAAAATGCCATTGGCAGGGAAGGGGTTAACACTATGGGGCGTGGAAGGGGTTAAGTATGTTCCCTAGGTGTGTTCTAACTGAAGGGGGGTGGGACTGACTAGGGCAAATGACATTGTATGAACAGCGAACAGTAATTTCTCCCCCTGACAGGCCTGGGAGCTTTGTGTTTACACACACAGCTCCCGGTTCTCACTCTGTAACAAGCGATCACGGGTGCCCGGCGGTGATCGCGCCCCCCCGGGCACGCGCGTCGGGACCAGGGGCTAACGGGAGGCGCCCCTATAGGCTGATTCGCGAGATGACGTAGATCTACGTGATCTCGCGCAGGGGAGCCGACCTGCCGCCGTATAACTGCGGCGGCTGGTCGGCAAGTATTTAAGGCTCTTTAAAGTGGTAGTAAACTCTGTACTACCACTTTTACCTACAGGTAAGCCTTTAATAAGCAATATAACAGATAGAGGAATGAGATAAATCATCACACTAGGTGTCTTGGATAGAGGCAATTCCACAGTATAGAAGTATTTATAGAAGTACGCCTTGTTCATTTTTAATTTCAGAGGTTTACAAACACTCTCACAAAAGTGAGTACACCCCTCACATTTTTGTAAATATTTTATTATATCTTTTCATGTGACAACACTGAAGAAATTACACTTTGCTACAATGTAAAGTAGTGAGTGTACAGCTTGTATAACAGTGTAAATTTGCTGCCCCCTCAAAATAACTCAACACACAGCCATCTATAAACGGCTGGCAACAAAAGTGAGTTCACCTCTAAGTGAAAATGTCCAAATTGGGCCCAATTAGCCATTTTCCTTCCCCGGTGTCATGTGACTTGTTAGTGTTAAAAGGTCTCAGGTGTGAATGTGGAGCAGGTGGGTTAATTTTGGGGTTATCGCCCTCACTCTCTCATACTGGTTACTTGAAGTTCAACATGACACCTCATGGCAGAGAACTCTCTGAGGATAAGACAAAATTAATTTTTGCTCCACAGAAAGATGGTCTAGGCTATAAGAAGATTGAAAAGACCCTGAAACTGAGCTGCAGCACAGTGGCCAAGACCATACAGCAGTTTAACAGGACAAGTTCCACTCAGAACAGGCCTCACCATGGTCAACCAAAGAAGTTGAGTGCACGTGCTCAGCGTCATATCCAGAGTTTGTCTTTGGGAAATAGACATATGAGTGCTGCCAGCATTGCTGCAGACGTTGAAGGGGTGGGGGGTCAGCATGTCAGTGCTCAGACCATATTCTGCACATTGCATCAAATTGGTCTGCAAGGCTGTTGTCCCAGAAGGAAGAGTCTTCTAAAGATTATGCACAAGAAAGCCTGCAAACAGTTTGCTGTAGACAAGCAGACTAAGGACATGGATTACTGGAACCATGTCCTGTGGTCTGATGAGACCAAGATAAACTTTTTGGTTCAGATGGTGTCAAATGTGTGTGGCAGCCACCAGATGAGGAGTACAAAGACAAGTGTGTCTTGAACACAGTCAAGCATGGTGTGGGATTGTCATGGTCTGGGGCTGCATACGTACTGGGGAGCTACAGATTATTGAACGAACAATGAAGTACTGTGACATACTGATGCAGAGACTGGGCTGCAGGGCAGTATTCCAACATGATAATGACCCCAAACACACCTCCAAGATGACCACTGCCTTGCTAAAGAAGCTGGGGGTAAAGGTGAGGGACTGTCCAAGCATGTCTGCAGACCTAAACCCTATTGAGCATCTGTGGGGCATCCTCAAACGGAAGGTGAAGGAGCTCAAGGTCTCTAACATCCACCAACTCTGTGATTTCATCATAGAAGAGTGGAAGAGAACTCCAGTGGCAACCTGTGAAGCTCTGTTGATCTCCATGCCCAAGAGGGTTAAGGCAGTGCTGGAAAATAATGGTGGCCACGGAACATATTGACACTTTGAGCCCAATTTGGACATTTTCACTTTTCACTTTTGTTGCCAGCGGTTTAGAGATTAATGGCTGTGTGTTGAGTTATTTTTGAGGAGACAGCAAATGTACATTTATATACACGCTGTACACTCACTACTTTACATTGTAGCAAAGTGTAATTTCTTCAGTGTTGTCACATGAAAAGATATAATAAAACATTTACAAAAATGTGAGGGGTGTACTCACTTTTGTGAGATACTGTATACATAGGTGTGCACAGCCTATTGTATCAGGGTGTGCACCTCAAAGCTCAAACACATATGTGTGTGTGCATGTGTATTTATACTGATGGTGTCAGTAGAGCAAGGATTGGTGTCTGTAGGGTAGTGGATGGTGTCAGTAGCTTTTATTTTTATTATTTTTTCAATTTTTTTTTTATTAGTAACGGGATTTGGTGAAATATAAGGGGTTTAAACAGGGGTAATCTGAGCCACACAGGGTAGATAGGATGTGCCCGGGCACACCCTGTGTGCACACCTATGACTATGGGCCAGATTCACGTACCAGCCATTTACAGTACGCCGCCGCAACTTAAATGAGCAAGTGTCGTATTCTCAAAGCACTTGCTCCGTAAGTTGCGGCGTAGTGTAAATGACCCAAATATCCCCGCGTAAACGAAAGGGGGCGGCTTGTATTTAAATTAAGCGCGCCCCCGCGTCGATCGAACTGCGCATACGCCGGCCGGGAAAAAAGCCCAGTGCGCATGCTCCAGCTCACGTCAGAAAACGTCGTTGAAACCGACGTGAAAGCGACATGATCGTCACTTACGCAATGCCCTATTTGCGAACGACCTAGTAAAACGACGGAAAAAGACAACGCTGTTCCGATGCCATACTTAACATGGCATACGACGGAACTTCGTAAACGTACCCCTTATATAGCAGGGGTAAGTTTACGCTTACGGAAACAACGTAAACGACGACGAGGCAGCGCAAAAAGTTCGGGAATCAGTATATCAGGCTCATTTGCATAGGCAAATGAGAAAACAACGTAAAAGCCACCTAGCGGCCGGCGTAACATTACACTTAAGATCCGACAGTGTAAGTGACTTACGCCAGTCGGATCTTAGTGTAAAACCGGCGTATCTTGTTTTGTGAATACAACAAAAATGATACGCCGGCAGGATTTTCGAATTACGCCGGTGTATCTGCAGATACACCGGCGTAATTCTTTTGTGAATCTGGCCCTATATATATATATATATATATATATATACACACACACAAACATATATATATATATATATATATATATAGGGCCGGATTCACAGCCATCGGCGCATCTTTATGCCGCCGTAGCATGTCTTCTTTACACTACGCCGGCGCAACGTTGAGAGGCAAGTATTAAATTCACAAAGAAAATGCGTCGGCATAGCGTATATTCGTCAGCGTAAGCCGGCGTAAGTCAAAGTAGGTGTAAGTGGGCTGGAAGTGGGCGTGTTGCATGGTAATGAAGCGTGACCCCATGCAAATGATGGGCTGAAGGTCACCCAAGTACTTAAAACAAATGGCGCATGCGTCATAACTTGGACGTATCCCCGTGCGCATGCGTACAACCACATTAAAATAACTGCCTAAGTTACGTTGAATCACTGCCTACGATGTGAACGTAACCTACGCCCAGCCCTATTTACGTATTACTACGTAAACGACGTAAAATACGACAGCTGTTCCCTGGTCCATACCTTTGCATGAGTTGCGCCTCCTATATGAGGAAAAACTTTACGCTGGACGTAACCCTTACGCAAATCACTTAAAACATGCGCCAGGTGCAAGTACGTTTGTGAATCGGCGTATCTCTCTCATTTGCATAATTGCATCACAAATCAATGGGAGTACCAAAGGCGTCCAGCGTAACTTTGCGCCCACTATACGCCGGCGTAGGCAAGTTACGTCGGTCGGATGAAGTCAGTTTTTTTGGTGTATCTTATTTCTATGGGTACGGCGCAAAGATACGACGGTGCATATTTACACTTACGTGTCGTAAACAAAAACATTGTGGGCCAGATTCTCATACAAATTCGCCGGCGTAGCGTAACGCATTTACACTACGCCGCCGCATCGTACTAGAGCAAGTGCCGTATTCTCTAAGCATTTGCTCCGTAGTTTGGGTTGGCATAGCGAAAATGGCCCAGTGTAAGCCCTCGTAATTCAAAGGGGGCGGCTTCTATTTAAATGAAGCGCGCCCCTGCGTCGAACGAACTGCGCATGCGCCGGCCAGGGAAAAAGCCCAGTGCGCATGCTCCAGCTCACGTCGGAAAGCGTTGTTGAAACCGACTTCAAAACGACGTGATCATCACTACGCAATGCCCTATTCGCGAACGAGTTAGTAAAACGACGTAAGCGACGGAAAAAGCCGACACTGACCCGACGCCATACTTAACATGACATCCGACGGTACCTCGTAAGGTTACTCCTCATAGAAGCAGGGGAATCGGCGTAGTAGCCTCATTTGCATAGGCAAATGAGAAAACAACGTAAAGGCCACCTAGTGGCCGGAGTTGTCATTACAACTACGATCCGCAAGTGTAATGGTATTACACTTGTCGGATGTTCAAGCGTATCTATGCCAAAGTGATGCTAAGCATCACGCGCATAGATACGAGCCAAAAAAAACGGCGATACGACGGGGTATCTGAGATACTCCGTCGTAGTGCCTCTGAGAATCTGGCCCTGTATATGTTGTGATGCAAAAGTATAGTAGCTAATGACAATGCTTACAAGTTTATATACGTTTAACATAAAAATATTCAGTTGGTGCTTTTAACCTTTTTTAAGATTAGTAAAAGAAAAACTCTTCCTAATCTGTAGAGGGAATTTAGCGGCTTTCCTGGCTGGAGGATCAAAAATTAATTGTACTTAAAAAATGGTCCAAATATATTTGTAACCTGAAATGGGTAAAATGTTAAGGGAATACATTTGGTTCAAGTGAAATTTATAGGCAATTTGTTAAAGTAGGAGTGCACATTAGAAGGTGCATTAGAGGCACGTTGGTTTAATATGCCACTCAATAACTTGAGCAGAGGTTAAAAATGCAGCCTAACCTCCATTAAGTATATTTTTTAAATGTTTTAATTTAAAATTATTTGGGGTGTGCACTAATAAATATGACAACAGCCTGTTTTTTTTTTTCTTTGAATGCCTCCCTTAGTGCAAAGTAACCTATTGACATTTGCTGCAGGCACTTAATCAGCAGGGACAGTGTGAAGGCAGGGAAGTAATGTCAAGATTTCTCAGGCCTTGAATGTACCCTGTCCTTGAGAGCGAGACACTCAAGGTTTATTTGGGTCTAAGGCTTTGTAGAATTTAAATTTAAGAGCACCTTTTTAAGGCTCTGATTTTGGTAATCCTAAAAAAATGGCAATCCACAGTAACTATCTTATTTAAACCTGCAAATAATAATAATAATAATAATAATAATAAAAAAAGAAAACATGAATAATAATTTGTTATCCTCAAAGTTACAGATGTAGTACAAGTTTAATAAATAAATTCAACAATTGGAAATGAAACATTATGTCTATTGAAATACTTAAAACTTTACATTAGTTACCGTATATACTCAAGTATAAGCCGACCTGAATATAAGCCGAGGCACCTCATTTTACCACAAAAAAACTGGAAAAACATATTGACTCCAGTATAAGCCAAGGGTGTCCATCTGCATGTCTCACTGTGCCTCACTTTGCCTCACTGTGCCCATGCCTCACTGTGCCCATGCCTCACTGTGCCCATGCCTCACTGTGTCCATGCCTCACTGTGCCCATGTCTCACTAGACTGACATATAACATGGGAGTCCAGCTTCAAAAAATTGGTGCTCCCTAGCCGTAGGTCCCCCAGACAACAAAATCTGCACACTTGTAGAGGACAAATGGGGCTACATGTATGCCAAGTTCCAGGGGACCTATGACCGGCCAGTCAGGGTCCCCAAATTAACCAGAAAAATGACCGCTTAACATAGGAGTCTATGGAAGGGGTATCCAGATTTGAAAAATCAGTGCTCCCCGGCCGTAGGTCTACTGGACAACAAACTTTGCACACTTGTAAAGGAAGAGTGGGGCTATACGTGTGCTAGTGCAGGGTCCCCAACGTCTGGGAGATCAGGAGAAAAAAGGTGACTCGAGTTTAAGCCGAGGGGGGCATTTTCAGCACAAAAAAATGTGCTGAAAAACTCAGCTTATTTAGTAGGCGTCCTGACTCTCCTGGTCTCCCCCTCCCCCTCAAGGGAGGGGGCGAGCACGACACTCCACACCAGGGAGAAAGCCTCACATTACTGTGTGGAGTTACAGACAGAAGAACAGAAAGTGAGGATTTCTCAGAAGAAATAAGGACATTTAAAAGAAAAATTGTAGGATGAGGAAAGTGAAGGAGGACTGTACTAAGGTAAAGAAAGCTATTTAGGGAAACACTTTTTTACCTTTACAACCCCTTTAACTTAAAAAGATTGTTAAAATTTCACATGTTAGTACAGTAACTCTTCCTCTATAGTAACTCTTCTTCTTTTTCATTGTAGGTAAATAATAAATTCCAAGCAGAAGCAACATACCTTTATTGAGTTCTTGACGAAGGAAGGGTTCAGGCTGTCTCATGTTCACAGAAGGTCTACAAAATGTTTACGGAGATGACAGATGGATAAAGACATTTAAAGAAGAGGAAACCAGAATTAAAAACAAACCATGGAATTTGAGAGCATCAACCGTGAACACTGCATGTACCCCCTCTTTTGTCAAGAACTCAATGGTAGCATGTTGAATTCGGCTTGAGATGCATTATTTATCTGCAATATAAAAAACTAACAGTTGCTATAATGGAAGAGTTACTCCACCAACATGTGACATTTGAACGACCTATGTAACCTATGTATGTAGTGGGTGCTGCAGTCTGAAGCCACGTACGGTACACACGATCAGACCGGTCCGATGAGACTGGTCCGACGGACCGTTTTCATCGGACCACGCTGAAGTGGTCTGATGGTTTGATGTGCGTACACACCATCAGTCCAAAATCCCATTGGGCCAGAACGCGGTGACGTAGAACACAACGACGTGCTGAAAAAACTAAGTTCAATGCTTCCAAGCATGCGTCGACTTGATTCTGAGCATGCGCAGGTTTTTGGTCCGATGCTTTTGTGTACTAACCATCGTTTCGGTCCGACGGACAGGTGTCCGTCGGACAGATTTTAAAGCAAGTTTTAAAACTTTGATCTGACGGACAACGGTCCGATGGGCCGTACAGACGATCAATTTGGTCCGATGAAACTGGTCTTTAGACCAGTTTCATCAGACCGGTCTGATCGTGTGTACGCGGCCTCAGACTTAGATTAACATAGGCAAGCTGACAAGGTCAAGTTCAGAGTGTCTGCAGCTTGGAGGAATTCCCCCTCCCCCTTTTCTTCTCATTGTGGATGAGTCAGAGGCATTCACAGGCAAGACAGCCCACTCTGCGTTTCCTCCTATTTCTTTATTGGCAGAGGGAAGCTGGCAAATCAAGGGAGGACTGCAGGAGCAGCAAGGAATGCTGGGAGATGGAGTTCTCAACACAGGCTGTTTCATTGTAATCTGCATAGTGAGGACTACAGATTCCAGCAGCCTTTGCTATACAGAATATCTTAACCCCAGAGGCTTCCTGGGGAAAGGAGAATTACCACAAGGTGTGAGAGAGACTGAACACTGGAAAGGGGGCTACAGTCCTAAGGTTGTGAGATCATTCCTGTTACAGCCCTGAGGTTAGTGGTGGACATCCATAACTAAAGAAAAGACCCCAAGTCCATCTCCAAGCATCCCCATCAGGATGTGGCGTTTCCATGAGGAGGTGGCCAGTCAGACACTTGTAAGGAACACTGAATTGCTGCTGTTACCCTGACTCACTTAACCACTTCAATACAGGGCTTTTATACACCCTTCCTTCCCAGACCAATTTTTAGCTTTCAGCACTCTCACACTTTGAATGACAATTACTCAGTCATGCTACACTGTACCCAAACCAAATTTTTATCATTTTTTTCTCACAAACAGAGCTTTCTTTTGGTCATATTTAATCACCGCTGGGCTTTATATTTGCAATACAAGTGAAAAATTAGAGAAATTTTTGAAAAAAAAAAACACTTTTTTTTAGTTTCTAGTCTAAAATTTTGCAAATAAGTAATTTTTCTTCATACATTTGGGCCAAAATGTATACTGCTACATATCTTTAGTAAAAATAATAATAAAAAAAGTGTATATTATTTGGTCTCTGTGAAAGTTATAGAGTCTACAAGCTATGGTGCAAATCATTGAAAAATTATCACATCTGATCACACCTAAAGTACTGACGGCCGATCTAATTTCTTGAGACCCTAACAAGCCAGGAAATTACAAATACCCCCCAAATTACCCCTTTTTGGAAAGTAGACATTCCAAGGTATTTAGTAAGAGGCATGGTGAGTTTTTTGAACATGTAATTTTTTCACACAATTCTTGGGGAAAAACATATAATTGTTCTAACAAGTTATTTTTCACACACAGCACATGCATACTTGCAATGACACCTTAAATACATTCTGCTACTCCTCCCGAGTATGACGATACCACATGTGTAAGACTTTTACACAGCCTGGCCACATACAGAAGCCCAACATTGAAGTAGCACCGTCAGGCGTTCTACAAGCATAAATAACCAGGTACTGGTTTCTGGCAGGTACTCTGGTGAGGTGGCAGGTATTCTGGTGGTGGGTAATCTGGTGGTGGGTACTCTGGTGGCAGGTACTCTGATGAGGTGGCAGGTACTCTGGTGGTGGGTACTCTGGTGGCAGGTAGTGAAGTGGCAGGTACTCTGGTGGCAGGTGGCAGGTACTCTGGTGAGGTGGCGGGTACTCTGGTGGCAGGTGGTGAGGTGGCAGGTACTCTGGTGGTGGGTACTGTGGTGAGGTGGCGGGTACTCTGGTGGCAGGTGGTTAGGTGGTGGGTACTCTGGTGGCGGGTACTCTGGTGGCAAGTGGTGAGGTGGCGGGTACTCTGGTGAGGTGGCAGGTACTCTGCTGGCAGGTGGCAGGTACTCTGGCGGCGGGTACTCTGGTGGGGGAAAATCTGGTGAGGTGGTGGGTACTCTGGTGGTGGGTACTCTGGTGTGGTGGCGGGTACTCTGGTGGTGGGTACTTTGGTGTGGTGGTACTCTGGTGGTGGGAACTCTGGTGTAGTGGCGGGTACTCTGGTGAGGTGGTACTTTGGTGTGGTGGCGGGTACGCTGGTGAGGTGGTACTCTGGTGGCGCGTACTCTGGTGTGGTGGCGGGTACTCTGGTGGCGGGTACTAAATGACAGGTACTCTTTATTTAGGGGGGGGCAATCTGGGCACAGTAGTAGGTTGCAGATGGCGTGTGTAACTCACTATTAGCTGATCTCCTCCTCACACTGGATCAGCGTGTGAAGAGGAGAACAGCAACAGTAAGTTACACACACACACTCAGTGTTGTGTTTACATTTAGTGACCGGCTGTGATTGGACACAGCCGGTCACGTGGTAAACATCGGGGCTGGGCTGTATCCAAAGGAAAAGCCTCAGCTCCGATCACCGCACTTCCTGCCCTCAGGGGTGCGCGTGATTGTCGCACACGCCGCTGCGCAGCTCTGCATTAAATCCGGTAAGCAATACCGCAAAAGTACTGCCGCCTGCCGCTGTTAGATTACACCGATCAGGGATTGGCTGTGTCCCGAGGGACACACAGGATCCCCGATCACCGTGCTGCGCGCCCCCGGGGGCCTGCGCGGGCTTCATGCACGCCGCTGCTCAGCTCTGCACAATGGAAGCCGGTAAGCTGCACGGTAACCCCCGCCGCCCAACGCCGCCGCTCCGCAACCGCTCCATTACCCCCATTGGGGGACGGATGTGTCCAGAGGGACACACCGGATCACCGATCGCCGCTCTGCGGGCCCCCAGGGGCCCGCAGCAGCGGCGAAAAGCCGAGGAATTCAAATGACGTCCACCCAGGATGGGAGATCCCATCTGTGGACGTCATTTGACTATGGCTGGGTATTGAAGTGGTTAAAGGGGTTGTAAAGGTAAAAAAAATTCCCTAAATAGCTTCCTTTACCTTAGGGCAGTCCTCCTTCATTTACCTCATCCTTTGATTTTGGTTTTAAATGTCCTTATTTCTTCTGAGTAAGCCTCACTTCTTGTTCTTCTGTCTGTAACTACACACAGTAAAGGGAGACTTTCTCCCTGATGTGGAGAAAGCCTCTTGAGGGGGCAGGGGGCGAGCAGAAGGGTCAGGACACTCTCTACTTTGCAGATAGAAAAAGGAGGTGTGTGTTAGTGGGCATCCTGACACTCCTGCTCGCCCCCTCCCCCCTCAAGAGGCTTTCTCCACACCAGGGAGAAAGGCTCCCATTACTGTGTGTAGTTACAGACAGAAGAACAGGAAGTGAGGATTTCTCAGAAGAAGTAAGGACATTTAAAAGCAAAATCGAAGGATGAGGTAAGTGAAGGAGGACTGCACTATGGTAAAGGAAGCTATTTAGGGAAAAAAATGTTACCTTTACAACCCCTTTAATTAGAAAGAACTGTGATGTTGTTACACTCTGCCTTGCAGTGAAAGCACCTGTCCACTCTAACTGAAGATTTCCAGTGCCTTGCTATCTACCAAGGCTCTATGGATGTACTTTGTTCACTTAAATTACAGGAGATCAACAAGTGCACCACCCTAGAGTCATCCAAAGTCTTAAGGGCCCCATCTATATTCAGGACTTCAGTCACCTACAAGTGGATTTAGGTTGGGGATTGATTCAGTGCATTGGGTCAGGTACTGTGGTTAAACATTTGAAGACGTTTGAAGAGTTCGAGATATGGGACTCAGAACCTCCCCTATCTAGCAGTCAAGATGACCTTCGATCCCTCCGTGGCTGGGAAACCCAGGACTTTTCACACTCTGGGAGTGGTCTGACCAGGGGCCAGTTAGAGCCCCCTCATCATAGGGACCAATACTGATCTTGTCAGAAGACTGTTTACACCAATTGTTCTAGAGTCAGGCACTTCAACTACGAGTGTACACCCTATGCTGAGACAAGCTTACCAGCTCGTAGTACAAGAGCAGAAGGCCCCAGCTGAAGGAGTGGGCAAGATATGGTGCCTGAACCCGGCATGAGAAGGTACTACAGTGAAGTGGCTTGCCTACAAGCAACTATCAAGCTAAACTGGAAGCAGCCAGGCCCTTTAATTGTCCTTAAAGCGGATGGCCAGGGAGCAGATGCGGGAGTGGAAATAATCCCAGAAGTAGTTTAAACCAGGGCGTTACAAAGAAGTCACAAGAGAATTTTGGTCAGTTTCTGCAACATCATGGCTTCCCCAGTGAAGGTGCCAGCTCGAATGTTGCTGGAACAGGTGAGTTTGGCCACCCCAGTCTCGCCATCTAATTTGGTGAGGGGAGTCTAGGATGAAACCTCTGTCGAGGAGTTTTATCCAAGTAATACTCCTCTTTCTCCTAAGTGGAAGGAAAGGGTCAAGCCCCAGCTCTTTAGATAGCAGGCTGCATTCTCCAAGATTAAGTTTGATGTGGGGTGTACAACAAGCGCCCAAAATCGGATTTGTCTTCAAGAAGATAAGCCATTTAGAGCAAGGGTCAGACGGATTCCTTTAGGAGACTTGGAAGACCTGAGTTAACAACTGATAGAACTCAAAAGGACAGGTATCATCCAAGAGTACCGAAGTCCATACGCATCCCCAATAGTGGTGGTATGGAAGAAGAATGGGTCACTAAGGTTGTGCATCTACTATCAGACATTAAACCAAAGGATCATTCCCGACCAATATACCACTTCAAGAATAGAAGACGCCTTGCAGAGCCTGTCAAGGGCAAAATGGTTTAGCGTGTTGGACCTGAAGAGCGGGTAAAAACCAAATTCCCATGCACCCTGAGGATTGGGAGAAGACCGCTTTCAGTACACCAGTGTTTTTTTTTGGAGTTTGATCATATGCCTCAAGGTCTGTCTGCCCCCCCCCCCCCCGGCTTAAAAGAAAAAAGAGGAAGATGAACACCCAGACCTAGATATGCCTGTCAGAATAGCTGGAGGGCTCAGGAAACCGAAATAGTCAATTCAGGGACACTGGACTCCCCAGTGTAAGGGGGCTTTCTGGCAATTGAAGTGGAGTCTAACAACTGCTCCAGTCCTGGCCTATGCAGAACCAACAGTACATATGAGCTGCACGTTGATGCCAGTCGAGAAGGTTTAGGCAGGATGCTCTATCAAGAACAGCTGCTTCCAGTTGCCTATGTGAGTCAGAGTCTGACACCTGCTGAGAATAATTATCCCATGCACAAATTTGAGTTCCTGGCTTTGACGTGGGCAGTGGTAGATAAGCTGGGGGTTTATCTGTAAGGGGCAGACTTTGTGATCAAGACAGATAATAATACTCTCACCTATATCCTTACTACTGCCAAGTTGGATGCCCCCGACCACAGGTGCTGTCTTGGTCTTAGGCACCTGTAGATGTCGCTATCTTCATATCCCTTTGGTGCGTCCGGTTAACTTTTGCATGACAGCCGCCTGCCAGTTTACTGGCTGTGCTGCATTCAGCTCTCTTCTGTTACAAGCTCAAGCAGAACTGTGTTTACTTGAATGTAAGCATTTACTTATGCTGTGCAATAAATGGATACATGCTTTTATTAATGTGTGCTGTGGCCACTTTCATGTTTTCTGCATACCCACGAGGATCTTTCCAGATCTGATGAACACTGCTGCACTGTAATTCAAGCTCTGCTTCACCTTTCCACCCATTCCTCTGCTCATCCTTCCCTATGGGATATCATGCTCTCCTGCACGATAAGGCTGCTGGCTAGTTTAACACAGCTTGTTCCATCCAGTTGGATCCCTCACCTTTCAGCTGCATCCATCCTGGAATCTTTTCCCCTCCATTATCAAGTACAATAAACTCAGCTTCACATTATTTGGTTGCCTCTTGAAGAGCCTGTTCTCTACAGTTGCTTGATATTTCCCCATAGTGTGGCAACACAGCTACCTATCCTCTTTTCACGTTACTACATAGCTTGGTGCTCAATTCTAAATGAGAGTTCATAGAATTTTTTTAATAGATTGTTTCCATTTAGAATGTACTGTAAGGAGTGTCTAGCGCTCCTCTCCTTAATCCAGAATCCTGGTTTTGGCTATGGTCTCCCTGTCCTTGTCCACCTGCAAGGTGATTGATGTGGTCAGTCTCTGGGTGGAAACCAAACATGTTATAAGCACTGCCAAGCCCTCAGTGCTCGTGCTTATGATAGAAAGTGATACGTGTGTAATTCCTGATCAAGCCCCCTGTCTGTCTGCCTTGCTCTGCTAGTTTGGATTTTCCTGTGCATGACCCTGACCGGATATTGGACTATTCCCTGAACTCAGCCTGCCTTTTACCTGGACTGTCATAGAACCACTCTGCCTGTCTGACAACCGCAAGTACCTGTTTGCTTTGCCAAGTTCATGCTTGCCCTGGCGTGGTGAACTGGCACTATACCATTGTGCATAGGACCTTGGGGCAGCCGAGTACCGGTAGGCCTGCTTGCCTTATGGTAAAGGGGGTTGCTATAGGCGGAGAACACAGTAGCCAGCTATAGTGTCAAACCACCTGTGTTGGGGTAGACATGACATGTACAATATATAGCCAAAATGTATGAACACCTAACCATCACACCAACGGTGGATATAACAAGTCTACATACTCCTGTTAAAATGTGTTTATATAGTATTTGCCTACTTTTCTTCTCAAAAACACTCCAAATCTGTCAGATTGTGAGGGAATCTCCTGTGCACAGCCCTCCTCAGATCACCCCCACAGATTTTTAATCAAATTCGGGTCTGGGCTCTGGCTAGGCCACTCCAAAACTTTAATCTTCTGGTAAAGCAAAATCATTTGTTGATCTGGATGTATGCTTTGGGTTGTTTTCATGCTGAAAGATGACGTTCTTCTAAATGTTCAGCTTTAAAGCAGACTAAGGCCTCTGTTCCAGCTGAAGAAAAACAGCCCCAAAGCATGATATTGCCACCACCATTCTTCACTGTGGGTATGGTGTTCTTTTGGTGATGTGTAAAGTGGTTTTTGCGCCAAACATATCTTTTGGAATTATGGCCAAAAAGTTCAACCTTGGTTTCATCAGACCATAACACATGTTCCCACATGCTTTTGGGAGACTTTAGATTTGTTTTTGCAAAATTTAGCCAGGCTTGGATGTCTTTCTTTTGGAAGAAAAGGCTTCCATGTTGCCACTTACCCCATAGCCCCATCATATGAAGAATACGGGAGATTGTTACCTGGTACTTGCCAGATATTCCTGCAGCTCCTTTAATGTTGCCTTAGGCCTCTTGGCAGCCTCCCTGACCAGTTTTCTTCTTGTCTTTTCATCAATTTGGAGGGACGTCCAGTTCTTGGTACTGTCACCATTGTCATATTTTCTCCACTTGATGATGACTGTCAACACTGTGTTCCATGGTATATCTAATGCCTTGGAAATTATTTTGTACCCTTCTCCTGACTTATACCTTTTAACAGTGAGATCCCTCTGATGCTATGTAACTAAGAAAATGCCAGGAAAGACCTACTAGAACAGCTGAACTTTATGTGGAGTTAATCAGAGGCATGGCAGGTGTGTACTGACTCATATTTAACATGAGTTTGAATGTGATTGCTTAATTCTGAACACAGCTACATCCCCAGTGTGCACATGTATGCAACCACATTATTATTATTATTTTTTTACCCCCCCCCCCCCCAAATGATTTCAGTTTGTTTTTTAAATAACTTGTACAGTTTATAGGTCACATATATGTACATAGTTACCTAGTAGGTAAGGTTGAATAAAGACAATAGTCCATCCACAATAAAGGTGGAAAAAGTTCTGAAATGATTTAACTTTGTCAAATTTTTTATATCACAGAAACCTGACATTTTAATAGTGTGTAGACTTTTTATATTCATTAGTATATGAGATTGTTGGGCATTCTATTTGAAAACCATGGGCATTATTATAATTTTTTTCATCCCAACTCGTAACTATAGCACCTTTTACCTTTCGGCTATGCTTTCCTACATATTTTGGGCTAGATTCAGGTAGATGTGCGTAAGTTTGTGCGGGCGTAGCCATGGGCATCCACTGAAATTTTTTCAGAGGGGGGCGCTTCGGCAGCGGCAATACACAGTCACATTTTACCCTTTCTTCGACCGCGAGCAGGGGTTAAAAGGACCCCCCCATGTTAAAATGTAAAAACACCCCACTGTGTCCCCTGCATCTTTCAATATCTCTTTGTCACTACTGTCTACCCCCTCTCCACAACTGCACCTCTGGACCCCTTTACATTACACAGCAGCCTGCATCACTGGACCCCTTTACATTACACAGCACCCCACAGCTCTGGACCCCTTTACATTACACAGCACCCTGCATCACTGGCCCCCTTTACATTACACAGCACCCCACAGCTCTGGACCCCTTTACATTACACAGCACCCTGCATCACTGGACCCCTTTACATTACACAGCACCCCACAGCTCTGGACCCCTTTACATTACACAGCACCCTGCATCACTGGCCCCCTTTACATTACACAGCACCCCACAGCTCTGGACCCCTTTACATTACACAGTACTCTGCATCATTGGACCCCTTTACATTACACAGCACCTCTTTCCCTTGACTGAAACACTACACTATATGGACAGTATATTTATTTCAGGTCTAAAAGTGGAACCTTTCGGAATGAGGGACAAATGGGTTTGATTCCAGAAGAGGGACAGTCACTCTTAATAAGGGACAAATAGAGGGGAGGGGAGCACTGCAGTCACCGCTTAAATCGTCCCCAGGGCCAGTTCGGCCCTGCTCCTGGCAATTTCAGGGGGGGGCAAACGACCCCCCTTGCCCTATGGAGCGGACGCCCATGGGCGTAGCGTATCCTATTTACGCTACGCCTCTGCAACTTTTACAGGCAAGTGCTGTATTCACAAAGCACTTGCTCCGTAAGTTGCGGCGGCGTAGCGTAAATGTGGCGGCGTATCCCTGCATAATTCAAATAGGGCAGGTAGGGGGCGTGTTGTATGTAAACTAATCGTGACCCGGCGTAAACGATGCGCCGAATGAACTGCGCATGCACCGGCCGTGAACGTATCCCAGTGCGCATGCTCCAAATCACGTCGCAAATAGTCAATATAAACTGCGTGAACGTAACTTAAGCCCAGCCCCATTCTGAATCGACTTATGCAAACGACGTAAACGATGTACAATACGACGCTGTCCCAACGTCCATACTTAACATTGGCTGCGCCTCATATAGCAGGGGTAACTTTACGCCGGGCGTAAGCCTAATGTAAACGATGCAAATAGATACGCCGGCCGCAACTACATTTGTGAATTGGCGTATCTAGCTCATTTGCATAATCGACGCGTAAATCGACGGAAACACCACCTAGCTGCCAGCGTAAATATGCAACTTAGATACGACGGCGTAAGAGACTTACGCCGGTCGGATCTAATACAAATCTATGCGTAACTGATTCTGAGAATCAGGCGCATAGATACAACCCCACTCACGCAGAGTTACGATGGCGTATCAGGAGATACGCCGGCGTAACTCTTTGCTGAATCTAGCCCTTTGCCTTTCAGATGCTTACTCAGCCAGAAGAACATTTGTAAAGTCAAGTACTGATGTTGGATGAGAAGATCTGTCTCCACATTCCTATTCACCCCAAAGCACTTTAGTAGGGTTGTGGTCAGGATTCTATGTTGGCTACTCAAGTTCCTAAACCCCCAACTTGTACAACCATGTCTTTAAGATCCTGGCTTCGTGCACAAGGGGACAGTCATGCCAAAACAGAACCAGGCCTTCCCTAAACTGTTGCAAAAAGATTGGAAGTTCATTATTGTCTAAAATGTATCTTGTGGAATTAAAAAGAAAATAAATCAGCGCAGAAATTACAAATGAACCCCTGTATAGCAGCTGAACACCAGGGTCAATAATCACAAAATCCCTGTGTAGAAACAAATACAGATGGTGCAGCGCTCAAATAAAATAATAAAAGATGAATAGAAAGTCCATAAAATCGCAGTACACCTCCAGTGAGTGCTAATGTAGACAGACAGATGACTGTGTAGATAACTTCACACATGCTAGACACACATCCACCACCACATGAAATGGCCTTCTTACCTCACCACCTGGACCCTTTGATTATGGAGGGTTAAATGCGCTTTAAGTATAAATATCAGCAAATCCAGCAGTAGTAGAGACGTCACAGAGAAACCAATAGGTCATCCCAGGTCATGTAATAAACAAATGCCAAAACATAGTGCTCTCCGTTTGGATAAACGATTTAATCGTAATGAAAGATAAAAAACACTCGCAATGAAGGCACCACGGTCGGTGCCGATGTATACAGCGTGTATAATGAACAAAGTGATAGCCGCGGGTGACGTCACAACGCTTATGTTGTAGAATTGACAGTATCCTTCACTAGAAAAACCTAAACTCAATAAATTGGCAAGGGATCCACATTCACTTGGCCATTTAGGTAGCTGGGATGGCCAGGTGTCTACAATATGCAGACTGGAATATTTTGTTTTGTTTTTTCGTTTTCATCTGGAAAATACATTTATTTAGTTACTCCCGAAAATCGTTTTGATTTATTTCGTTTTTCGTTGGGGAATAGCTTTCGTCCCAAAATCCAATAATACTTGGTTTCTGTCGAATGGTCAAAAGAACATTCGACGGAACTTCGAAACTTTACATCGAATCGTACATTTCCAGTCTAATATTCCGCCTACAAGAATGACTAGTAATAATGTCGAATCTATTCTCTATAATGTCGAATCTATTTTCTCATGAATCGAAATCTATTCTCTGTAATGTCGAATCTATTATTTCTATAGTGTCGAATCTTTTCTCTATGATGTCGAATCTTTTCTCTATGATGTTGAATCTTTTCTCTATAATGTCGAATCTCTCTATATCGAATTATTACCACAACGAAAACGAAAATAAAGCATTTTTTATGCCGGATCTGTCGGTTTTCATTTCTTGCGCTTTCTTTATCTTTTATTAAAACGATAACGAAAAAGTAGGGCTGCGGAAATTAACGATTAATTGTTCGATTAATCGTTAATTTCTTTGATCGACTAAAAAAAATTTGATCGACGATCCGCGGAGTGAGCTCCGCGGTCTCGCCGATAGGAAAGACCGCGGCTTCGGCCTAGCCCTGGAGCCGCGGCCATCTTGGTCCACCCGGCGGCAACCAAGTAGCGGCGCACTGACGTCATCATCACCCGCCCGCCTGCTTGCATCGTGCACGTGTCAGTGTCGGCTACTCTGCGGATGGGTCCTCCTGCCTTAAGAAGGTAAGAGAGGACAACCATCATGTATAGCATGCGGGCAGATGTGTACAGGAAAAGCATGGGGGCAGATATGTGTATATGAAAAGCATGGGGGCAGATATGTGTATATGAAAAGCATGGGGGCAGATATGTGTATATGAAAAGCATGGGGGCAGATATGTGTATATGAAAAGCATGGGGGCAGATGTGTGTATATGAAAAGCATGGGGGCAGATATGTGTATATGAAAAGCATGGGGGCAGATATGTGTATATGAAAAGCATGGGGGCAGATATGTGTATATGAAAAGCATGGGGGCATATATGTGTATATGAAAAGCATGGGGGCATATATGTGTATATGAAAAGCATGGGGGCAGATATGTGTATATGAAAAGCATGGGGGCAGATGTGTATATGAAAAGCATGGGGGCAGATGTGTATATGAAAAGCATGGGGGCAGATGTGTATATGAAAAGCATGGGGGCAGATGTGTATATGAAAAGCATCTGCCCCCATGCTGTAATAGACACATCTGCCCCCATGCTGTAATAGACACATCTGCCCCCATGCTGTAATAGACACATCTGCCCCCATGCTGTAATAGACACATCTGCCCCCATGCTGTAATAGACACATCTGCCACCATGCTGTAATAGACACATCTGCCTCCATGCTGTAATAGACACATCTGCCCCCATGCTGCAAGAATATACACATCTGCCCCTATGTTGTAATGTACACATGGGGGCAGATGTGTATATTCTTGCAGTACGGGGGCAAATGTTTATATTCTTGCAGTATGGGGGCAAACTGTATATTACATCATGGGGGGCAAATGTGTGTATATTACAGCATGGGGGGCAGATGTGTGTATATTACAGCATGGGGGGCAGATGTGTGTATATTACAGCATGGGGGGCAGATGTGTGTATTCTTGCAGTATGAGGG
This sequence comes from Rana kukunoris, assembly GCA_029574335.1. Classification (NCBI taxonomy): domain Eukaryota; kingdom Metazoa; phylum Chordata; class Amphibia; order Anura; family Ranidae; genus Rana; species Rana kukunoris. The sequence continues at coordinate 509,885,288 of CM056052.1, forward strand.
CAGATGTGTATATTAAAGCATGGGGGCAGATGCTGTAATATACACATCTGCCCCCATGCTTTAATATACACATCTGCCCCCATACTGCAAGAATATACACATCTGCCCCCATACTGCAAGAATATACACATCTGCCCCCCATGCTGTAATGTACACATGGGGGCAGATGTGTTTATTCTTGCAGTATGGGAGGCAGATGTGTATATTAAAGCATGTGGGCAAATGTGTATATTACAGCATGGGGGCAGATGTGTGTGTATATTACAGCATGGGGGCAGATGTGTATATTACAGCATGGGGGGTAGATGCTGTAATATACTCATCTGCCCCCATACTGCAAAAATATACACATCTGCCCCCATCACATTTACCACTGAATAATGCAGAGTTGCAATGCAAGGAGATCAGCTAAAAGTAGTTGTATCTGTATGTGCGTTAATTAATCGAAATTAGTCGATTAATCGATAAAAAAAAAAAAAAAAACGATTAATCGAACACAAAAATTTTAATCAGTCACAGCCCTAGAAAAAAACAGATTTTTGGACGAAAATGCATTCTAACGAAAACGAATGCACATGTCTACAACATATGACTATATAGTGTAATCATCTAAGGCTATGCAAAATCTAGTTGATATTTTACATAGGAAATCCAGTCTTTTGGTGGTGCGTTGGGGGTGGTGGAATATTAGCTGTATCTTGTGGGGCCTTATAGTACCATCTATTTAATGCCAACTTTATTTTTTATTTCTTGTTTACTTTAAATTAAAATAAAACATTTGTAGCAAAACAATCTTTCAATGAGTGCCCTACATAGACTATTGAAAAAAAAATCATACGTTCAAGCCAATAAAATAAATTACCTGTTTTTCCAAACATTTGCTCTTGGCATGGATACTGTAAACTGTTCTGAGTGACTTTGCAAGATGTCACTTTCTTGGAAATGTTGGCAAGCAGTGAGGTTTCTGGTTGACTTGTAAAGTAGCCAAAATTGTAAGTAAACCTGTTTTTTTGCGGCAATGTTTCCTGATCTTCTGTTTTCTTGAAATACCCATTTACAAAGTACAGTAAAGTAATCCCCTGCAGAAATATTAAAGTACAACTGTGGTCTAATTAAAAAGAAGGATACTGAGAAGATGTTGAAGTAATGTAATATAAAAAAGTGACTGCTTTTTCTGTCTTGGGAGAGCAGATGATACATAAACAGTTCTCCAGGAAACTCCACTATTGAAATCTGTGTCTGATTTACTAAAGTTAACGAGCGTATATTGTTGCAGACAACCAAAATGTATCTTCAAAATGTTTACTGTGTACGTTGATACACAGGCAAGTTGATTTACCAGTACGTTTTTCAAGAGGTGAGTTTTACTATGGAGTGGATGGCGAATAAGTGATGCGTATAAATATTTTTGGATCTATTTGACTGCTGTTTAGCAGTTTTACATGTGCATGTGTAGGAACAAATCTGCATGAAGTGCTTATTGATATTAAAGAAGAAGTAAAGCCAAAGTTCTAGGGAAAAGGGAGGCAAAGCCTCCAGCTTTTTGTTTACAGAGCCCTAAGAACCGAGCAATCAGCAGTGTTTGATCACTTAGTTCTCAGTCTGATGCCGCGTACACGCGATCGTTTTTCGGCATGAAAAAAAACATGTCCTAAAAACGACGTTCTTCCACACATCATCGTTTTTGAAAAATGATGAACAAAGCGCGGTGACGTACAACAGGTACACCGGCACTCTTTTACAGCGTGGTTAATGTGCTTACTCCATTATGAATAGTAGTTTTACCAGAACAAGCGCTCCCGTCTCATAACTTGCTTCTGAGCATGCGCCGGTTTAAAACGTTTTTTACAACCCGAAAAACGTTATTTTTTAAAACGACGTGAAAAAATGAAGCATGTTTGAATTTTTAGAAGATGAAAAACGATGTGAAGCCCACACACGATCATTTTAAATGACGTTTTTTCATGCCGAAAAAGAGTCGGCAAGGGGACAGATGCAGCATCAGATCAGTGCTGTATCCACCAAGGTAAGTATGATTCCTGAGAAGAAAAATTCTCTTTTAGGCTGCATTCACACCTGAGCGTATCGTATCGTTTTGCTGCGATTTTGCAGCGTTTTTTACCGCGGTTTGTCGCGATATTTGCGGCGTGATTTTTTATACTTACCTCTATGGTGGGTAGTGTGCTCTCTTGAACAGCTCAAAGTGCCACTGCTATCTGACAATTTCAGATTGGTAGGGTAGTGTGTTCTCTGCTAGGAGCCATGGTTTATCTCCCCAACCCCTACTCCACTATAGGACATGTGTTTTTCAGGCCGTCTTTACTTGATTTGCTGAAAAAGACCAATGTTTACAGTGTTCAATAGCTCAATTGTATATGTACGCACAGAACTAAATGAGTAATAGTAGTGACTTTGCCTTCTTACCATGGCTTTTTACACGTTATTCTATAACTTATTCTAAACAGCTTCTGCTCTGCTATTTAGGGAACCCATAGTGCTCTGAAAACCCTGGCCCAGATTCAGAGAGAATTGGATTCTCGTAGCGTATCAGAAATACACTACGCCGCTGTTTTTTACCTGGCTCTACGTGGAATCCAGGTAGATTTTGTCCAGTAAACGACGGCGGCGTAGTGTATTTCTCCCGTCGCAATCCATCTAGACGAGTAGGGGGCGTGAAGGATTTAAAATAGGTGCGTTCCCGCGGCGAGCGAACTGCGCATGCTCCGTTCGCAAATTTTCCGCCGTGCATTGTGCGAAATCACGTCGTTACGTCATTCGTTGTTTGAGTAGCGTCGTTTACGGACATTTCTATTCCCGAACGAGTTACGCAAAAAAAATAATTAAATTCGACGTGGGAACGACGGCCATACTTAACATGGGCTACGCACCGTTAGACCAGCAAAAAGCTGGTCTAACAGTACGTAAAAAAAAACAGACGTAAGCGATTGCGAAGACCGCTCGTATCTTCGTGGATCGCCGTAAAAACACATTTGCATATCCCGACGCATGAAAACGACGCAAACTCCTCCCAGCGACCGCAAAAATATCGCAGCGTAGATCCGAAGGCTTACGAAGACGTAAGCCTCTCGGATCGAAGCCCGAAGCCGCCGTATCATGGTTTGAGGATTCAAACTAGTGATACGGCGCGCGAAATTTGAAATTACTCCTGTCTAACACCAGTTAGACAGGCGTAATTGCTTTATGAATCTGGGCCCCTGTGTTTTAAGTACAGTTTGTATTATATGGTTATGAACAAATTTTTTTTATAAAGAGTTTATAAAGTTGGTACATTAAATAAAAAGAGAAATTTTAACAAAATAAATCCATTATAACCTGGTGACATCTAATACCTGCATTTATGTTCACATTGGTTCATTTGGATCCAAGACTTAAGCTGTATAACGGGACAACACTTCCTCCCAAATGTGGTTAACCTACAGCAGTTATATAACCAGCCTTTGTCACTCAGATGTCAAATGCCAAAGCGTCTGTGGCCAGTAGAGGGCCTCCCGCTTCACAGTTAAATTCAAGGACTTGCATAGAACATAAGCCAAAGGTCCTTCTTAGGTAAAAGGGACCATATTCTAAGACAAGCACAGGTTGCCAGCACCCAAACTTTACTAGCATTGATTAGTTTCTACACCTTAGTGAACGGGACAGGTTCCCGTTTAGGAGAACAGACGTGTCCTGTCTCCTGCCTGAGCTTTGGCCTGACAGCTGACATTATGCCCAGACTGCTGGAAGAGGGTAAAACCTGTCAATGAAAACTTTTATTTTTATTTTTATGTTATCCTGACATCGCCTTTCTAATATGACAGTTTTCTAAAATCCTGTTATTAGCACTGAGTTTAGACATGAGATGGCTATGCATCCTGCAAATTAGCCTAATCCCATTGTTCCAAAAGAGAAAATAAGTAAATAATAAAATATCAAATAATCCCTGAGAGGTAAGGCTGCATTATTATAGTATTTGAAGAGTGTATATTCGAATTATTAAAGATCCCTATTGGTAACTGTTTTTCTTTAAAGCAACTACAGTGGAATCCCGGATTGCGAGTATTGCTGTTAACAAGCTTTTTTTTCCCTTCATTTCTTGCAGGTCTTTATTCCTCCGGTGATTGGGGCACAGGGTGTGCACCATGCCTATGCCACCCCAGAGGATCAGTTAGTACAACCTGCAATGATATAAATGGTCAGTGCAAGTGCGGGGATTCCTCATTATCTGGGATAAAATGTGATCAGTGCAGTGACTCCTTCTATGGATTTCATCAGGACACAGGAAGGTATGGGGAAATGATTAAGTACATTATTTTGATGTAGATATTGTCAACCCCTTGGCGTTTTCTGGGTTTCTGCATCAATGACACCTACACTCTGGCCTGATCCTTGTTACAAAATATAAATAAAATTTGCTTTTATTCAGACCAGCTCTGCCTACGAATCTTTCAATGTTGTATGTTGTATTTACCATAAAGGAAATTGTGCCCAGTGTCTGGGGCAGCCTTTCCCAATAAGGGTGGCATGGTGGGTTCATGATGATAGATTAATACATATTTGCATGGCGTCACATATATTGTGTTTCTGTGTTTTGTACTGGGAGCAGTAGGCTCAATCACGCCCAGTCTCTAGTTTCAAGACCAAGCTGTCACTGACAGCTGCTGGTCTCAGACTAATTATCAGGAGCTGGTAAGACGTGATCATTGTGATAGCCACAGTCCATATTCCCATTGCACACATTCCTGGAATGGTCTCTTTAGGGTAGACATGTGCAGAACAGAAAAAGTTGTTTCGTTTTGGATAGATTCATTATGTTACTAATTTTGGTTTGTTGATTCATTTCGGAATTTGATTAGTTAATTTAATTTAATTGTGTTAAATAATTTTCGAACTAATTCCACATTTTTGGAACGACTCAAATTTGGAAAGCTGGTAGGCCAGAAAGCTGGCAGTTGCATCCTTAACAACCGATGACTCATCAGCTGTCAGCGGGATACCCCACTGAGCGCTGAAATGTAAACAAAAGAATGCCGGCAATAGAATAGTCTGAAAAAAAATAGCATGGTCCATACCGGACCCTTTTCTGAGCATGCAGCCCGGCAGGTCAGGAAAGGGGGGCGAGCTAGTGCACCCCCTTCCTGAGCCATACCTGGCCACTAGGGATGAGCTTTATGTTCGAGTCGAACATGAGTCCGACTCGAACATTGCTTGTTCACCCGTTCGGCGAACAGCGAACAATTTGGGGTGTTCGTGGCTGTCATGGACCTTGAAGGTAGAATTGAAATCTGTTACACGGGGGGGGGGTCTCTGCCCTGTCTTAAGGCTAACTCACTCTCCAGACTGTTCCATTGTTCTGTGGCTGGCTATTGTTTACATTGATTACCCCCAGGGGTTTCTGTCTCAATACACATGGTCTTTCTATTCAAGATATGGGACCAATCCCTGTTGACTATTCCAAGTCCTTATTTGCATGGTTAAGGAGGACCTGAGTGAGGACTGCATATACTTTACAATTGACCAATAGGAAAGCGGTTCTTATGGGCGGGATGTTCCAAATTCTGTATAAAAGTCTGCTGTGTACTTGAAAATAAAGAGTCCTGTTCGAACATACATACAGCCTGCCTGGTGTGTGTTCTAAATGGATCTCGAACGGCACATAGCTGTAGTTCGGATCCCGGAACCTTGGATGACTGGACCATCAGACGTTGCAATCGGCAATCTGATCCAAAAGAAGCAGAGGAGTGTCGTGAGAGCAGAAAGGAGCGAGCAAGGGTCTCGTCACAGTGGCAAATTCGAAAAGCCACGGAACACCCTTTAAAAGTCTAAGAGAGAAATCTAAAGTGATAATTTTAAAGGTTAATATGCAAGTTACTGTCATAAAAAGTGTTTGGGGACCTGGGTCCTGCCCCAGGGGACATGTATCAATGCAAAAAAAAGTTTTAAAAACTGAATTTTTTCGGGAGCAGTGATTTTAATAATTCTTAAAGTAAAACAATAAAAGTGAAATATTCCTTTAAATTTCGCACCTGTCTATAGTATGCATGTAGAGTAGCGCATGTTTCCCGTGTTTAGAACTATCCCTGCACAAAATGTAATTTCTAAAGGAAAAAAAGTAATTTAAAACTACTCGTGGCTATTCATGAATTGTCAGGTCCTGGCAATCCAGTCTGTCCAGCATTGTAATCCATTCTCCAGGGATGCTCCAGTCTTCACTGCACATGAAACCCCCATGACGCGAAAGAGTGGGCAGGGTCACCCATCCACGTCATTGGGTAACCCCCAGCTTCCTTGCGGAAGGAGAAAGCCGGGGGTTACCCAGTGACGTTGATGAGTGACCCTGCCACATGACGTCACGGGGCGGGGTCACCCGTTCACGTCATTGTGTAACCACCGCACCACCACGCACAGGAGTATAACACGCACCCTAACTTTAAGAGGGAAGTTTCAGGGAAAAAAACGTTACGTGGCCCCCTGCGTATAACATGCGGGCACAGTTTACCCTCTATTTTCAGGGTAAAAAAGTGAGTCTTATACGCCAATAAATACAGTACTTTATGTGTTAACAGTTCTTCCATTGGGGATGAAATGTCCCGTGGGGGCCTCTGGCATGGACTGGGTGCAAGATGGGGGAGGGATGGGCTTCAGCAGGAGAGGACAGTGTTCCAGCAGGACATTGGGGGGGGGGGGGGGTTGAGGATCTTGTGCAACAAATCTAGCCAACCGCAAATCCCCTTTTGTAAGTGGGGCTTTCCATTCCCTGGATAGCTGCACTGTCTGCATGGGAACTGACAGCTCAACACTCATGGAGATGAGATCAGCGAAGACCAGGGGGTTGCCAAGAGTGTACAGTGTTAGTTCACCTGTTCACTTTTTGTGAAAAGATGAACTTACACTTTAAAGCATTAACCCGTTTTTCTTTTTAAATACAGGGGCCCATAAAAAAAGTCCCCAAAGATACTCACTCTCTTTACACCGCAGCACTGCCCTTCATGTCCTCCAAGAAAAAAAATGACAATTGTTAATGATACACAGTGCTTTAGCAAACAAAATGTCATTCAGTTTAATACTACTTTAAATCCTTGCTAAGCAGGCCCATGAAAAAGAGAATGATATGTGTATTCTAGTGATGAGCGGAATACGTCATATTCGATTTCGCGATATTTTACGAATATATAGAAGAATATTCGCGAAATATTCGTTAATATCGAATATTCGTGATATTTTATCAAAAAAAAAATTTTGCGAAATTTCGCTAATGCGAATGCGAAATTGATTGCGAAATTCTCGTCAACACGCGAAAACGGAGATCGTTTCCTGGATTACTAAACTAATATGCACTAAACACTAACTCTACTTACACAAACTTATATGACTAAACTAAAGCAAATTTTTTTTTTTTATACACAAAACACAGAAGGGCAGAGAAAGTATTCGCGAATATTCGTAATACGAATATTCGCATTGCGAATAAGGATCGCCTAAAAGGATCGCCTCAGCTACTCGGCCCAGGGTCTCTAATCATACCAGCAATGCTTTTAGACGTCGATGGAGATCACTAGGATGTGATCTGTTTTAAAAATAAATTTGAAAAAATACGAATATTCGCAATAGCGAATATTCACCGCGATATTCGATTTATTCGCGAATACTTGAATATGCAATATTCGTAACGAATATTCGCAATGCAAATATTCGTGAGCAACACTAGTGTATTCATTATAAATTGTAAATTTTTATCAGATGTTGTAAAGCGCTGCGCAAACTGTTGGCGCTGTATAAATCCTGTATAATAATAATAATAGTAATAATAATAATAATAATAATTTTTGTGCAGCAATGGAAAAATGCATGGACAATGAACAAAGCATGCAAAAACACATATAGTACTGTGTAGTATTGCAGATCATAAATATGCATGAAAAGTGATACTCTTAATGTAAAACGTTTTAAGTATTTATTTTTAATTTTTATGAATATATATAGATATATATATATATCTATATATATCGTATTCAATAACATGTTGCTAAAGATTGACGGCATGCTGGATTTGAACAATGCATGTCTGTGGCCCTCTACTGGATGAATGAGAAATTGCAGCAAGCTTTTTACATCACGGTCTTTGTTTGCAGTAATGATCAGATCAATGAGCATCACAGATTGCTAATTTATATAAATCTTGACAGATTAGTGTTTATGAAATTCACTCGGTGTGAAAAGCTTTCCCACTAGAAAAAAAAATGATCTTCTTTTTTTTTTTTTAAATTGATTTCCAGGCAGGCTGCATCGTACCTGGAGAGTCAATGTAATAAAGGTTCCTCTGTATTAATATTACAAAAACCATTTATCCCAGGGAAAAAAAAATCAATACGACAATACATCTTAGTTTGGTTTTCGTTTTTCCAGGTTGAAATTGTCTTGTTTTTATGATTCATAATTCCCCTTTAAATAAAAGGGATGTGACTGTGTTACATTAAATATTTCTCAAAGGACCCATAAAATGCATCCTTAAATGTTGAGAAGAACCATAAAGCAGAACTAAAGTATACAATTATTTAAATGTAAACACATTGAGGCCTCGTACACATGACCGGTATTCTCTGAAAAAAACAGCAAGAAAACTGCTTCTTGCCGAAAAACCGTTCGTGTGTACGAGGCTTTCAGGTTTCCCATCAGGAAATCTGGCCAGAATCTCTACGAGAAAAAAAGAGAACCTGCGCTCTATTTTTTTCGTTGAGATTCTTGTCGGCCTGTTTCCCGACGAGAAACCCAAGAGTGTGTATACCTGTCGTCGTGGAAACCCCGCGCATGCTCGAAATGACTGACGCATTTGCGGTAGCTTCCACGGGATAGGTAGGGTGAAGCAAGATGGCGGCGACGACATCGAATGTGACGAGCGCATGCTCGTCGTACACAATGACGTCACCACACTCTTGCCTTTCAAGAGAACCATGGTTCTTTTGAAAAGGTCAGTGTGTACACTCGGGCGGCAAGAGATTATTGCCAACAATCTCGTCAGGGAAAATAAAGTTTTTTTCCTGACAAGATTCTTGCTCGTGTGTACAGGGCCTAATGCCGCGTACACACGACCGTTTTTAGGATGTAAAAAATTTCGTTTTTTTATGTCATTAAAAACAATCGTGTGTGGGCTCCAGAGCATTTTTCACAATGTAAAAAATGGTCGTGTGTGGGCTTTAACGACGTGAAAAAAACGCGCATGCTCAGAAGCAAGTTATGAAACGGAAGCGCTCGTTCTGGTAAAAATAGCGTTTGTAATGGAGGTAGCACATTTGTCACGCTGTAACAGACTGAAAAGTACGAAGGCTGAAAAGCGCAAATCGTCTCTCACCAAACTTTTACTAACACGAAATCAGCAAAAGCAGCCCAAAGGGTGGCGCCATCTGAAAGGAACTTCCCCTGTATAGTGCCGTTGTACGTCACCGCGCTTTGCTAGAGCATTTTTTTTTCACGATCGTGTGTAGGCAAGGCCGGCTTAACAATAATTGGGTTGAACATTTTTTTTGTTTTTTCTAGACCATTAAAAATGATCGTGTGTACGCAGCATTAGGGTCCTTTCACACGGGGCGGATCGGTATCGATCTGCCTCTGTGTGTCCGTTTGCTCAGCGGGGATCGCTCCGTAAATCCCCGCTGAGCCATCAGATGACAGGGCGGTCTCTGAACACTGTGCAGAGACCGCCTTGTTTTTTCTCCACTCTCCCCTATGAGAGAGCGGATGAACACGGACCGTGTGTCCATGTTCATCCGATCCGCTCTGCAGACGGAAGAAAAAATAGGGTTTTCTTCCGTCCGCAAAAGTGGATTTTTGCGGAGGCGGGCAATTACGGGTATCAGCGGATGTTCATCCGCTGACACCCGCTATCCCATAGGGATACATGAATGTCCGTATTTCATCCGCAAACGGATGGATGAAATACGGACATACGGTCCGCACGTCTGAAAGGGGCCTTAGACTTCAAGTTAGAATTAGTGAATGCATAGATAATACCACATTTGTATTAGCTTTTGCTTTATCAATAATTATATTTTCCACATGGCAACTTACAGTGTCTATTCTATTTGCTTCCTAAGCTTTAGAGGGAGTTGATAAAGGGCGTTCTACCACCTATGGGCCAGATTCACGAACACTTGCGCTGGAGTATTTGGATATGCGCCGCGTAACTGTGATGATGCGCCGTCTTTTCTATGTGCCCGTACCCACCAAACTAGATGCGCCCAATAACGGGTCATTTGCGACCGGCGGAACGTTCCGACGCCAGAGTATCGTCAGCGCTTATTTTCGCTGGGCGCATCAGTCGCGCCCATTGATTTCCCCTGCAAATATGCAAATGAGGGATTTTTCCCAATTCACGAACGGATTAGCACCATACGCTGGCTACATGCGCCGCGCGTATCTCGTCCGTCCGGCGCAAAGTTATTTCTACAAAAGGCTGCTTTATCTTTACTCCAGATGGCCACAGGTCAGCAGGAGAGCAGCTACAGCAGCGTTACCGACGATAAGAGCTAGCTGAGCACCCCCACTTGCAGGACAACACCTCTGTCCATGCTTGTCTGTCAAATTTTACAGCCATGGAGGAAGACATCATAGGTCTCCATAGCCGAGATGATGGCTGACAGCTCCTGGCCATTAAAGTTCAGCTTTCTCCTGTGTGTTTGCGGGGAACGGGAGCAGCCATCTCAGAACAAAAGTAACATCACTGCGGGGAGGGGGAGCAGGATATACTTTAGTGCCGGAATGGCGCTTCTACGGGCGCATTTACACGCCCAACGGAAGGCATTGCGCTGACGTTTCCCGTGCAGTGGTGCAGACGGAAGTTGTGAGCATGCGCACAAAGGGGGCGAGTGGAGCCTCACTCACTGCGCATGCTCCGTGGTTGATGCGCTGAACGTAAGCCTCTGCGCTGGGCTCCGCCCATCATTTACATATGATCACACCCACTTCCACTTGCGTCGGGTTACGCCAGCGCATTATCGTTACTCTGGCGCAAGTTTACGCGCAACTGCTATGTGAATTACAGGACTTGCGCTGAAAGGGTCTTCAGAGTAACGTAAATGAGAAGCGTTACTCCAGAGGAAAGATACTCTCATCTACCTGAATCTGGCCCTATGTAATCATTATTTCACAGTATGTTGGCTGTAGGAAATACTTTCATTCTTTCCCAGGAATCTAGAGTTCAGTTTTGTCTCCATCCATCCATTCTTTTATTGTGGCAAAGCTTCTCAAATACAGCATGTCAAGCCATGCCAAGACATCTTCCAATCCAGTGAAAATGCAATAAATCATCACATGCTGTGTATGTAGAGACATATCTTCTGTTTTAATTGTCAGATACTTGTTCCTTTTTTTATCTGTCTATCCACAGGTATGCACAGAGGGTGTGCCAGGTGTGCCTGGGCACACCCTAATAATTGCATGTGTTGACGATTTCCCCTATTGCCTGGGCTCCCCCCCCCCCCGTGTTGCGATCCCAGAACAGAGAGTGGGGCAAGGGCTAGTAAATACTGTATGTAATTTACCAGTCCCTTCCTTTTTTAAATTAACACAGTGAACACACTCACTGACTTTGTTCATTCACAACTGAAGAATAGGGAACTGTGTTTACTATGCTTCAGTTTGTGAATGAACAGGAAGTTGCTAAGCACAGAGCATTACCCCATTCATTCACCGTGCAGTGCAGTTGAGGCTGCAGAGAAAGACAGGGGTGTTTGAGCTTTGGGTAGGGTTGCCACCTGTCCATGTTTGTCCCGGACAGTACGGGTTTAGGAGGCTGTGCCCGGGTTTCCCTCTGCCTCATACCCGGACACCATTTCTAGCTGACAGGGGGTATCATGGGGCCTCCTTTTACAAGCCCCAGCACACAGGGGGACCCGGACAGCAGGGGGATCGGAGCAGCGGGAGGGGGAGGCAATTACAGAGCAAATAAAACATAAGGGAGAGAGAGGCAACAGGCAGCTGCTGGTACGGAAGTTTTTAATAAAACAGATGCTTAAAAACAATGCACTCACTCTCCGGTTAGAGCTGTAGGCATGTCACAGTTGTGAAGTCGGCTGTCCCATTCTCCCCTCTGATCCACGCTGCTTTACTGAATCGCTGGAGGAAGCCAAGGATACAGAGCCGTGGGGGAAACTGCAGTAAGCTGTCAGCCTGGGATGATGTGACCAATCAGAGCATTCTGGAGGCTTAACCACGCCTCCATCATCAGAGGCTGAGAGTTAACATGAATTTCCCGCGCTCTGTTTCCTCCAGCGATTCAGTGATAACAACAGCGTGAATCGGAGGGGAGAATGGGACAGCCGACTTCACAGACTGACATGCCTACAGCTCTGACATGAAGAGTGAGTAGATTGTTTTAAAGCATTTATTTTATTAAAAACTTCCGTACCAGCAGCTGCCTGTCACCTCTCTCTTTCCCTTTTTGACTCCTCTGTGTTTGCCCCATCTCTACTGTAATTGCACCCTCCTCCTCTGTATTTGCCCCCTCTCATTGGAATTCCCCCCCTCCTTTGTATTTGCACCCCCTCCTCTGTAATTGTTCCCCCTCCTCTGTAATTGCACCCCCTCCTCTGTAATTGCACCCCCTCCTCTGTAATTGCACGCCCACTGCTCAACACCCCCTGCTGTCCAGGCTCCCCTGTGTGCTGGGGCCCCGTGATACCCCCTGTCGGCTGCCATGGTGGTATTGGAGGATTTGTGCTGGTAGAGGAAGTAGATTTGTAATAAATCGCACCGCGGTTGGGGTGCCATACTGTGCGCCGCTAAAGTGTTCGGGTTTGGCGTGAAGAAAAGGTGGCAACCCTAGCTTTGGGTGGGGTGCACATCCTAATGCAATAGGCTGCGCACTCCTATGTGTCTATCTGTTGAGAAGGAGATAAACTGGGTTTTCATGTTGTAAGCATTCTGCCCCTTATGTAAATATAGAAGCTTAGTGACATACTAAGAGGGAGTTGGGGAAATTACCCATGAGCTGAGCAGCCAGCAGAGAACAAGCGAAGAGGTCATAGGAAATCCCAGGTCCTGGTGTTATTCCTGCACTGCAGCACAGGAACCTTTTGAGAAAGCAACAAGACAATGACATGCAGTTTTGCAACTCTGCATGGCATGCCACATTTTTAACTTGCATTTTCAGAGTCCTGTTTTAAAGAACAATTCTGCTTTTATATAAACTTTGCCAATACTACATGGAATGCCTATGCACTCTGAGCTGTGCAGCCAGTAGAGATTAAGCCAAGAGGCATGCTGGGAGAAAACCTTGCATTGAATCCCTTGTGGTATCCAAATCTACATGTTAGAGAGACATGGGGAATTGTCCCTCTACTCTATGTTTTTTCTGTCCTCGGGTGCTCAGTAGTAGCACCTGCTATCTCTGTCAGGTCTCAGGGTCATTTGTAAATGATGCCTTAAAACAGTAGTTGCAGACTTCATTGTAACAATATTTTTACAATTTATTTTATCTAGGGCTTATTTTTACATCAAATGCTTCTCTTTTGAACTATCCAATGTCAGTTTTAGAAAACTAATGACAATAAAGGTGAACATACCTGAGGCCCAGTCTGCCCTCCACCCTTCATTTGCATTTACTCCAGGCATTATGAATGGATACCAACCAACCAAAAAAAGTTTTATATGGTAAAGCACTATGGAATCTTTGTCTTTTCTTTGAGCCATATTGTGGAGGAGTGGAGGACAATAGACCCCACTTGCTGAAGAGATTAATGAATCTTCTTAAAGGGTTTGCACGTCAATATAACAGAATATGACACAGTTGGTGTGACAGGCCATACCTCCTGTTGAGGTCACATTCCGCATCTTTATAAGAAGCCAGAACAAATGTTGTAATGTCTCTACTGTAAGTTTTTGGTACCCACCTTGTATGCTTCTTATGCTGTAACACCTGCTTTCTATTTTACATGTACATTATGGTATTAAATAAAAATCTATGGCTAAAAATATATTTAACAGAATATGTTAAAAGGAAATCAAGGATGCAAAAATTTAAAAAGAATGGCAGATTGCAAAAAATAGTAGGTAAAACTAAAAAAAAAACTTAAAATATATTAATAGTAAAAAGGTCAGGTCTGAGCATGTAAGCCCTTTACAAAACAATCTAGAGTGGGTGACTGGGGACAAAGAGAAGGCAAATTTATTAAATACTTTCTTCAGTTCTGTTTATATGAATGAATGAATGAATGATAACTTATATAGCGCGGCACATGCAAACTAAATCGCCTCTGGGCGCTTGTTGTTCCTGTCTCCTTTGATATCAATAGAGATGAGTTTTGATCTTTCTCCTGAACACTGAGTGGTTCTCCTCCAACCGAATGCTGGTTGGTAAAGCGTTCCATAGTCTGGGACCTTGGACCGCGAATCTTCTATCTCCTTTGGACTTGTAGCTGGCTTTCGGAATCTGGAGCAGGTTTTGATTGGTGGATCGCAAAACGCGATTGGGATTGTGGGCTTTTATTTTTTCGCATAAATAATGGGGAGCATTCCAATGAATACATCTATGCGTTAGACAGAGAGCTTTAAAAGCAATTCTGTCTTTAACTGGCAGCCAGTGAAGGGTTCTCAGTGAAGGTGAGATTGATTCCCAGGGTTTTTTCCAGTCACAAGTCTGACGGCCGTATTCTGAACGACTTGCAGACAAGCGACTTGGTACTTGGGGAGTCCGAGGTAAAGGGCGTTTACATAGTCCAGTCTGGAGTTAACAATTGCTCCCACCACGACCGCTATGTCTTCTTTGGGAATAAATGGAATAAGTCTGCGTAGTAGGCGCAGCAGATGGTGAGATCCGATGACTACTGACCCTATTTGTGAGTCCATTGTCATATAGGAGTCAAAAATGACCCCTAGACTTTTGACTTTGGCGCTGGGGTAGATGATTTTACCCAGAATGGGCGGGGGTGTCCATGTTGTTGCAGGTTGATTCCTGTGCTTGGCGTGAAACAGGAGAAGTTTTGTTTTATACAAAGGAACATGGGGAGCTCATGTCAATAATGGGGGTGGTATTGACACAGCCCCAAATGATCCACAATGGTTCAAAAGGGATATGGTCCAGAAATATTTAGACAGAATAAAGGTGGATAAAGCACCTGGACCAGGTGGCATACACCCACGGATCCTAAAAGAATTGAGCTCTGAAATTTCAAAGCCATTGTTTATAGTTTTTAGGGACTCGTTAATGACTGGAATGATACCACTGGATTGGGGTAGGGCTAATGCGGTGTCCATATTTAAAAAGGGATCAAAGTTTTTACCAAGTAACTATAGACCTGTTAGTTTAACTTCTACATTCGGGAAGATACTGGAACGTTTAATAAACGACCACATAAATGAGTTCTTGTTGGTATTTGATGACTTCTGCGGTTTTTATTTGTTGCACAATAAACAAAAATAGAGCGACAATTTTGAAAAAAAAAGCAATATTTTTTACTTTTTTCTATATTAAATATCCCCAAAAATATATATTTTTTTTCCCTCAGTTTAGGCCGATTTGTATTCTTCTATATATTTTTGGTAAAAAAAAAAATCACAATAAGTGTTTGTTGATTGATTTGCGCCAAAGTTATAGCGTCTACAAAAAAGGGGATACCTTTATGGCATTTTTATTCATATTTTTTTTTACTGGTAATGGCGACGATCATCGTTCACATTTATACAGCGATCAGTGCTATAAAAATGCACTGATTACTGTATACATGTGACTGGCAGGGAAGGAGTTAACCACTAGGGGGCTAGGAAGGGGTTAAATGTGTCCTAGGGAGTGATTCTAACTGTGGGGGCTTGACTTATTGTGACTTGACACTGGTCGTCTCTCCCTGATTACAAGGAGCAGTCGATATTTGTCCTGTCACTAGGCAGAACAGGGAGATGCCTTGTTTACACAGGCATCCCCCCGTTCTGTAGCTCCATGACATGACCGTAGGACACTGGTAGATATCGAGTCGCTGGTCCCGCATGCACAGTCACGGAGCTCGCAGCAGGGTGTGCGCTCGTGCCACCGGCGGCGCGCGTGCCCGAATGCCGCAAAATTCAAAGTGACGTAAATATACATTACTTGTGCAGCCGTGCCATTCTGCCAACGTACAGGCGGCGGTCGGCAAGTGGTTAAGATCCAATAGAAAAGATCAGAGAAAACCCATAAACACAAAAAAGAGCATAGTCTGCCAGGGCCGTCTTAATAGCATCATGGACCCCTCGGCAAAGTAATGCTCTGGGACCCCTACAATGGAGACAGCAAAGCTTCCCCTTTTGGGTCAGAGCATCACTGGCGCTCTGGCCCCACCCCTCCCTGCTGGCTGTGAAATAATAGGTATCGTTCTGCACAGCACGGCACACCACTGCCAGCCTGCCACCTCGGGTATCCATCACTCTCAGTGCCATCGTGGGGCCCCCAATTTCCAGGCAGCTTGGGCTTAAGGAGCAGCTTTTTTGGGGAAAGTAAAGGGGCCCCCATGCAGCTAGGGCCCCTGGGCAGTGCCCAGGTGTGCCTTCCCTTTAAGACGGCCCTGTAGTCTGCACAGAATGTTCTCATGCAAAGTCAGCTTTAACTAGCAGAATATTTTTCATTTGCTGGTCTAAGTTCTGGTTCAAGCAGTGCAGGTATTTTGTTATTGGTTTGCAGTTCTGGCAGTATCGGTGCTGTAATACTACAGTTTGCGAAGAGCACATATGTTTCAAAGAGTGTATGTATGTGTGTGTGTGTGTTTGTTGGCGGGGATTCCCAGGTTTCCCCCTATGTCACAGGTCACATGACACAGAGCCACACTGCAGGAACACTGGAATGCTGAGTAAGGACTGTTGAGGCTAAGAGCCGGTTCACACAGGGGCGACACGACTCTGGCCGCAACTTTACGAGGTGACCTAAACACGACCTAAGCCGCACCACATCGTGACTTGGGGCAACTTACAAGGCGACTTTAAGTCGCCTCCAGGACAGGAGGCTTTCCAGTGGCCAATCAAACAACAATCAGCTCTGTGGAAGGGAGAGGTTTGCCTGAAAAAAAATATTCTCTTCCTGTATTGTTGCTTCAGTTAAGACATTCACTTACATTGACTTTCTCAACCGTGCGACTTGGGGCGAATTCAAGTCAGATCCAAAGTTGCCCCTGTGTGAATGGGCTCTAAAGGGTTACATTGTGCATACCAAAGGGCCACGTGCAGCCCTTAGGGCACAGATCAGGCATCAGGGATATAAGGAGCCAACAGGTGAAATAACACACCATTACTTGCTAATATCTAAAATGTAAGGTTTGTGTAGATTCTCCCTTTAAATAATCCTGTTGGTATTTAATATTATTTCTAAATTCCACTCTGTACAGCATGAAAGAGGAGACGCGGTCTGCTGTGAAGAAAGCTCGGCTCAGATCCTCTTTCCTGACATTTTACCCCGATGGAACTCTCACCAAGTGGTCTCCAGAGTGACCCACTCAACACCCTTAAAAAATCCTGATAAAAGCCAAATCCGCAACACTGACTACAAATTTGTTTCATAGAATAATATCCCAACTGGGAATAAATAAAATGCATCATTTTGTCCGCCTCAGAATTTTATCTACCATTAAAGTCAAAAAGAACATGAAGAGTTTTTTTTTTTTCATCTCATCGTTTTAGAAATTCTATGAGGCATCTCCAGAGTAAATAGCTTCATTATGACCTGTGTTAATTGGCGCTGGCATATTGGAATTAAAATACAGTGTAGAGGTGAGCCGAGGATTAAGGAGATAATGTTAGTTGCAAAAAGACAAATCAAACGGGTTATTTAGAAAATGGAAATAATACTGCTGTCACGAATTCTAAAGGTAAATCAGAATGCAGTTTAGCATGCAAAGAGTGTGCTTCTGGTTGAGATCTAAATAGCCATACAACCCTCAATAATATGCTCTGTTATCACCCCTACTCAGTGTGAAGGTCTATGCAATCACTGGCTTTGGGCAATGAGAATGTGAGGTCTACTTTTCTGATTCAACTGGTCAAGTTAGCATCCCTAAGTTAGCACTTTGTTCCTATCAAAAAGTAAAGGAGCAGAGAAACAAACCATATTGGCTAAGGCAGGACTCCCTTCTATGTACAATAAAACCAACCTGTGTTATACAGTGCAAGCCAATATCATATGCTCAGTGGTGTATTTTGGTTTTGTGCTGCCCTAGGCAAGACTAAGATAAGGCAATCCCCCATCACATACTGTATGTGGTCAATGGAGCAGAGCATGGGGTCAGCGGGGCAAAGGATGAGGAGGCACTGATGGGCTCTGATTAGAGGCCATTGATCAAGCTGCACTGATATGAGTCACTGATGGGCACTGATAGGTAACACTGAAGGGCACTGATAGGTGACACTGAAGGGCACTCCTTGACCAAGGAGGAACTCCTGGAGGCACTGGCGCAGGCTCAAAATGGGTGGGCGCCAGGAGCTGATGGACTTCCGTCCGAGGTTTATAGTCGCTACTCTGAGAAGCTTATTCCTATTCTTTTGGAAGTCTACAATAAGGCCTTTGAGACTAGTGCGCTTCCCCCTCTATGAACGAGGCCCTTATAGTGGTGCTGTTGAACCCGGGGAAGGATCCTCTTTCCCCGGATTCATACAGACCTATTTCCCGTTTGATGTGAAACTCTTGGCCAGGGTTCTGGCCACTAGGTTGTCTAAGTGCATCCACCGGGTGGTGCACAGGGATCAATGCGGCTTTATACCGACTAGATCTACCACAAAAAACCTGTGTAGATTGTTTCTTAATTTGCAGATATCAGTCCATAATGCAGTCAATAGGGGCCATATTTTCTTTAGACGCAGCTAACGCATTTGATAGTGTTGAATGGCCATATTTATGGGAGGTTTTGAGCAGATTTGAGGTGTGTTCATCTTTTTTAAAGTGGGTTCAGCTGCTCTATAATTCACCACTGGCAAGAATGAGAATTAATGGGGAGGTTTCAGACTCCTTCCGATTGTTCAGGGGGACACGACAGGGGTGCCCGCTTTCACCCCTGTTGTTCGCCTTAGCTCTGGAACCTCTAGCGATTCATATGAGAACCTCACCGGGTATTACGGGTTTTACCAGGGGTGCTAGATGAGATATAATATCTTTATTTGCAGATGACACTTTACTATATTTAGGGGACACTGATGCTTCACTGCGGAATGCGATGACTTTAATCGCTGACTTCGGTGGCTTATCAGGCTTTAGTATCAATTGGAATAAATCAGTGCTCATGCCCTTAGATCCCCTAACTAATCCCCTACCAGACTATACCAAGGACATATTAGTGGTAAATGAATTTAGATACCTGGGAATTCATGTGACCCCAGACCCAGCCCAATATCTCTCTTTGAACCTGGCCCCACTACTCCACAAATTTAGAATGAAGTGCGTGGCCTGGAAAAAACTCCCTCTCTCGGTTACAGGTAAAGCTAATCTTATTAAAATGGTGTGGGACCCCCAGCTCCTTTATGTTTTTCATAATACCCCAGTCTGGATACCACATAAATGGTTTGCACAGATCGATGCTCAGTTCAGGGACCTGATTTGGGGTGGCAAGGTGGCACGGATAAGTCTCTCTACATTACAGGTATGTGGATGAGGAGGACCCAGTTCGGACGCCACTAATCCTATTAGGGTCTGGACTCCCGGCCATATCGCACTTGGAGGCAGGGTTTCCGCACTTATCACAGGCACTCCCTACTATTGTCCTCTTAAACACTCTGTGGAAATACATTAGATCTATTCTAAACATTAGGGGGGTATGTTCCTTTACTCCCATGATCAGACATCCCTTATACAATGAGATTTTGATAGCTGAAGAAAAGAAAGGTATGATCTTATAAATCTATGCCAGGCTGCTTAGCGCCACCCATGATGCGTCCACCCTGGCATGTAGGAAAGGTTGGGAAAAAGATCTGGGCCCCATTGACATTGAAATTTGGGGACTATGTTTATCCTCTGCTCCATTAGTATCGGTCTCTGCACAACATAGACTCTCACACTTATTTCTACTTCACAGAGTTTATAGGACCCCTGCCCGGCTACACGAATGGGGACTGAGGGATTCTCCATTATGCCCTAAATTCAGAGCTCATGATGGTGATTTGTTACATATGATGTGGAAATGTCCAAAGCTTTTCAGGTACTGGCAGTTTGTTATTACCACTATATCACAGGCTTATGGCTTTCCGGTGCCATGTGACCCCGTAGTCTGTTTACTGGGCGCCCTCGAAGGTACCTTCGCTGTCACCCATATGTTGCCCGGAAGGCTATAGCGAAATTGTGGATTACACCTAGAGTACCGACAGAAGGTCAATGGGTGAAGATGGTGAACAGTTTGTTGATAAAGGAGAAGCTTACATACCAACATAGGAATGCCCTTAAAAAATGTTATTCGTTATGGCAGACCTGGCTCGACACTCCTGGGCTGGGACCAGCTCAATTGGTTATGGATAGGCTTTTACAAGTATAATGTGCCAAGCATTGGGGATGGGATGTAGACTGCACTATTGCCCAGGGGCTTATTATCCTGATATAGGGTCAACGTAAGAAGGATCATGGTGGAAGGGTTCGGCAAGATGTGCAAATTACCTATGTTGCTATTCTATAGACATACAAAAATGTTGGCGTAATTTTTTTTAGTATGCTAGGTGCTATATTGCAATACGTGTCTCTCTCCTGTACTTGGTTGTTGATTTGAATTTTGTAATCAAGATTGTAGCATTTGTTTAACGGAGTGTCGTGTTTGATACGACCTAATAATAATCTCAGGGACTTTAGTACCTCCATCTACAGTAGTTGGGAGGTATTTGGTTGGTTATTTCTCTTTGCACTTTGTTTGCTTATGTATTGCCCTGTGTATTATATGTATATTCCTGCTACATGTACAATCGTGTTAATTGTTCTGTATGATATATTTTCATCAATAAATTATTTTCTTGATTTAAAAAAAGCTCCATCAGGTTGGGTGGGGAGCGTCGGTGCATCTTGCCAGAGATGGTCAATCGGGTTCAAGTCTAGGCTCTGGCTGGGCCACTCAAGGACATTCACAAAGCTGTCCTGTAGCCATTCCTTTGTTATGTTGGTTGTCCAGAGCGCTGTGGAGAAGGTTTTCATCAAGGTTTTCATCAAGGATGTCTCTGTACATTGCTGCATTCATCTTTCCCTAAATCCTGACTATTTTTCCAGTTCCTGACACTGAATAATATCCCCAAAGCACTATGCTTCACTGTAGTGATGGTATTGGCCATGTGATGAGCTGTGTCTGGTTTGCTCCAGACATGACACTTGCCATTCAAGCCAAAGAGTTCATTATTTGTTTCATCAGACCAGCGAATTCTGTTTTTCATGGTCTGATCGTCCTTTAGGTGCTTTTTGGCAAACTTCAGGTGGCCTGTCATGTTCCTTTTACTGAGGAGTGGCTTCCATCTGGCCACTCTACCATAAAAACCTGATTGGTGGAGTGCTGCGGAGATGGTTGTTTTTCTGGAAGGTTCTCCTTTCTCCGCAGTAAAATGCTGGAGCCTGTCAGAGTGACCATCGGGTTCTTGGTCAACTCCCTGACTAAAGCCCTTCTCCCCCGATTGCTCAGTTTGGTCTGGCGACCGACTCTAGGAAGAGTCTTGGTGGTTCCAAACTTCTTCCATTTCTGGCTGATGGAGGCCTCTGTGCTCATTGAGACCTGCTACAGGAATTTTTCTGTACCCTTCCCCAGATCTGTGCCTCTATAAAATCCTGTCTCAGAGGTCTAGAGAAAATTCCTTGGACTTCATGGCTTGGTTTGTGCTCTGACATGCACTGCTAACTGTGGGACCTAATATAGATAGGTGTGTGCCTTTCCAAATCATGTCCAATCAACTGAATTAATCCCAGGTGGACTCCAATCAAGTTGTAGAAACATTTCAAGAATGATCAGTGAAAACAGGATGCCCCTGAGCTCAAGTTTCAGTGTCATGGCAAAGGCTGCAAATCAGGAGTCTTAAACTAGTGACCATCCAGCTGTTACGAAACTCCAAGTCCCATGAAGCATTACAAGGCTCACAATTACAAGCATGACTTCCACAGGCACAGGAATAGTGGGACTTGGGGCTGCGAGTGCGTGTGCGCATGTCTAGTTGCACGCACGTGACCGCCATCAGCCAATGAGGACACAGCTTGTGGTCCAGTGATGCGCTCCATCCTGAACGCAGAAGAGTTCCGCCCTGAGATGGGCAGCGGCCCTACAATCGCTTTTGCGCATGTGAGGCTGGGAACGCAGGATACAATTCCGTCCAGGGTGGATTATGACAGTTCCGGTCGCCATGCGCATGCGTGTAAACGTGTGCTCACGTGACCGGAACTAACCAATGGGCGCATAATATGCATTCCACGGACGATGATATATAATAGGTCAAGGATAAGCTTAGTCACGCCCTCAGAAGAAGTCAACCAATGACGAAACGCATCAGGGCGTGACGCTTATCCATTGACCTAACACTCTGTACAGCCCCCGGGACCAGGAACAGGAGAAAGGTTAAGCAACAAACAACTTCACTGTCCAGCAAGGAGAGGCCTACAGGCACAGTAGTGATATTATTTGCTTGTTTTTTTTTTGTATTGTGGTACGCACATTTTATAAGGGGATGTTTTGGGGCTCAATAAACTTATCTTAAACTATATCACACTATATGAGTTTTTTTCCATTATATGTGATTTCGGTTTGATTAAACAACAAAAAACATACTGGCTGGTGGAGAGTGCAAATTCCAGGATAGACACGGATATATATTCAAGGCTTTTAATTTTCATATTTTTGGTAAGTGCATCCCCAAAAGGGGAGTTAATACCCCCCACGTGGTGAACACCTCCCTTGGTGAAAGGAGCACTGATTGAAGGACTTTTTTCTGTGTATTGCATCCATCTGCACTATCATCTGATTTCCTATACTCGATTGACATATAGAAGTGTTCCAGACGCCAGTTTGGAAGTAGCGCTGCTATAGTTTTACATTATACTTTGGGACTTTTGAGTTTTAAAATGTTTTTGTTTCACTGTTTTGTTCGAAGCATAGTGGGACTTGTAGTTTTGCATCAGCTGGAGGGCCGCCAGTTTGAGACCCCTGTACAAATACTTAAGTACATGGGATTTTTTTCCATTTTTATTTTTAATGAACTTGCAAATATTTTAATCAAACTTCTTTCATGTTGTCAAACTCAACGAATCCAAAACAGAACTTCTTCTGTTCCACGCAAACCAAAAGACTAAAGCTAGGACCTCGTGGACACCACCCACCATCCTTGGACAGATCATCACCCCAAGTACTAATATTAAAATCCTCGGAATAACCTTTGACTCAGAGATCTCGATGGATGCGCAAATAGGATCAGTAGTCAGCGGATCCCATTACCTTCTCCGCCTACTGCGCAGACTCATCCCCTTCATCTCGGAAGAGGATACAACGGTAGTATTCGGAACAATCGTCAATTCTCGACTCGACTACGCAAACTCCCTCTACTTAGGACTACCAAAATACCAGATTTTGCGCCTACAAGTCGTCCAGAACACGGAAGCCAGGCTGGTAACGAATAAAAAAAAAAACTGGGAATCCATCACCCCATTCCTGAGGACCCTTCATTGGTTAACAGTAAAGGATCGGGTCACATTCAAGACCCTCTGCCTCACCCAATAATGCACACAAGGAAAGCTCCTCAATACTTATGCGAGAAGATAAAACACTACACCCCGAATCGCACTTGTTGATCATCTAACCAAAACTTCCTCTGCATCCCCAAGTCCCACTACAAATCGAAGGGAGAATGAAGATTTGCAGTCCACGGACCACGACTATGGAATGCTCCACCAACGAACATCTGCATGAAAGAAAACCATCAGGCTTTCAGGAAAAAACTTAAGACCCACCTCTTCTGAAGGATAAAGACAACACCGGGTGGAAAAAGCGCCTTGAGGCGATTTAGTTCGCATTTGTAGCGCTATACAAGTTATTCACTCATTCATTATGGGGTATTGTTTGTAGAATTTTGAGGAAAATAATGGATTTTGGAATAAGGCTGTAACATAACAAAATGTCGAAAAAGTGAAGGGCTGTGAATACTTTGTGGATGCACTGTACATGTTCAGGAAAATGTTTAAAAGAAACATTTTGTGTTGCCTGAAAATGTTCAACAAACTCCTACCCCCAGTTTGGGAATTTGTTTCTATTCCTAGGTGTCCCTCTTTTGAAAACAACAGCTAAAACTCTATTGGGTTTTCTTTATAAATGTGTATAGATTATGTACTCCATAAATGAATAATTTACTGCTTTATTTGCTACATTTACTCAGGAACAGAGAGCAATAATTCCATCAACCTAGTGAGGTAGTAATTAATAATTATTTGATGTTTAGGCCACATTTCTATAATCATAGCTGTTTAATTTGCCCTAATACTCCAGATGCTTGCATATTAACGAGAGCGGCATAAAAACAACTGCAGCATCAGCAATACAGCTGGTTATAGAGATATCTAAAGATAAGCCTCTTAAAAAGCCAAAGCAGGTCAATAACGGAAATATCAGCTTACTCATATGGAAAATGAATGTACAGAATCCCACCATGGAAATTAAAACCACCAGCTTTTCAAACAATGATGGAGAAGTTCAAACTGATCTGTAAATTCATATGGGAGAAGATGCGTCAGTCCACAAACTACAAGCTGATTATAAAAATGTTATTTAAAAAAGTATTCCAATCCCAAGTTCACCTTTTTCAGATAGTCTTTCCGGTGACATATTTGCAGTGACTTCATCTTTTTCCAGTATAAAAGGGAAGAGTAATGCCGCGTACACACGATAATTTTTCGTGTTGTAAAAAACAACGTTTTTTAGGCTCTATAAAAAACACCTTTTTTTCAACTTCATCATTAAAACGGCCTTGCCTACACACGATCATAAAAATAAAAAAAATGCTCTAGCAAAGCGCGGTGACGTACAACACGTACGACGGCACTATAAAGGGAAAGTTCCATTCAGATGACGCCACCCTTTGGGCTGCTTTAGCTGATTTGTGTTAGTAAAAGACGATTTGCAATTTTCTGTCTGTTACAGCGTGATACATTACAAATGGTAGTTTTACCATGAACGAGCGCTCCCGTCTCATAACTTGCTTCTGAGCATGCACAGGTTTTTCACGTCGTTAAAGCCCACATATGATCATTTTTTGCAACCTGAAAAACAACATTGTTTAAAATGTTGTGAAAAAATAGAGCATGTTCGAATTTTTTTTGCCCGTTTTTCAGAACCCGAAAAATGCTCTGAAGCCCACACACGATTATTTTCAATTTTCAATTACATTTTTAAAAAACGTTGTTTTTTATAAACCGAAAAATTATCGTGTGTACGTGGCTCAAAATCCTTATAATAGCTTTTATTTCTATACACACAAATGCATAGTCTATTTCAGTGTTTCTCAACCTTTTTCGATCAAGGTATCCTTTAAAAATTATGGACAATCTCGAGGCACCCCATTCTAAAATGTAAAAGCTATTTTAATAGTTTTACATAATGCAGCAACATCCTCAAGTCCAAGTAGGACACCCAACATTAGAGGTGATTTATTCTTTCAAAGCAAATATACTTTTGCAAACTGGTACTGACTAGTACATCAATGTTTCTCTTTACCCTCAGTTTTTCTCCATCACTCAGCTAATGTTACCGCTGATGGAGAGGGGCGGGGGGTGTCAAACAAGAATGCTAAGCAAATTAAAAAAGCTCCGCCTCCATGGGAGGCCTCCTGGCAACTGCTGTCTCTTGGCTTTTAAAGTTGTTATATAGGCAAGGGCAGAGCCACCCTGCGACATAACTGAGTGACCCCACCACCTTCTGATATCATGAGACATCATGTGATGTCAGAGGGGGCAGGGTCATCCAGTTACTTTAGCGGGTGGTCCCACCCTTGCCTATATAATATATGTTATTATGTGGTTTTATATTGTTATTATTGTTATGTGAGATGTGTCTGTATATGTTCTGTGGTTCTATGAGCGCATCGAGGCCTTTGGGTAATGACTGCGCTCCCAAAAAGCATTTTTATAAATAAACAAATAAATAAGAGCTGCAAAAGTGAAAAGACAGCTGTTGCTGTCTTTTTATGGCAATAACGTGCATATAAGCCTTTAAAATTAGGAGTTTGGATTTTTGATGTTCGTGTCCCATAGACTTTAATAGGGTTCACATGTTCGCTAGAACTTTTTGCCTGTTCGAGGTGTTCTGGTGCGAACCGAACTGGGAGTTGTTCAGCCCTCCCTACTCTGCAGTAATGATGGCAGCACTCATATGTCTATTTCCAAAAGACAACATCTGGATATGACGCTGAGCATGTGCACTCAACTTCTTTGGTCGACCATGGCGAGACCTGTTCTGAGTGGAACCTGTCCTGTTAAACCACTGTATGGTCTTCTCCACAGTGCTGCAGCTCAGGGTCTTGGCAATCTTCTTATAGCCTAGACCATCTATACTTATTTTTTTTCAGATCTTCAGAGAGTTCTTTGCCTTGAGGTATCATGTTGAACTTTACGTGACCAGTATGAGAGAGTGAGCGCAATAACACCAAATTTAACACACCTGCTTCCCATTCACATCTAAAACCTTGTAACACGAGTCACATGACACCGGGGAGGGAAAATCGCTAATTGGGTCCAATTTGGACATTTTCCCTTAGGGGTGTACTCACTTTTGTTACCAGCGGTTTAAACATCGATGGCTGTGTGTTGAGTTATTTTGAGGGGACAGCAAATGTACACTGTTATACAAGCTGTGCACTCACTACTTTACATTGTAGCAAAGTGTCATTTATTCAGTGTTGCCATATGAAAAGATAGAATAAAATATTTACAAAATTGTGAGAGGTGTACTCACTTTTGTGAGATACTGAATGAGTACTTTGGATTACAAGCATGTTTTCGGACCGAATTATGCTTGCAATCCAAGGTTTTATTGTACTGCAATAAATACAGTAAAATATATAAGTAAACTGAGATGATGAACCATACTTCATGTGTTTGGGTTTAATGGAGGTGGATCCATCAGAATGTCCGAATCATAACATAAGGAAATGTATTTATTTTGATTTGTTATGTTATGATTCAGAGATTCTAATGGTATCCACCATCATCCAACCCAAACAGAGGGCTAGATTCAGGTAGGACATACGCCGGTGTATCTCGAGATGCACCGCGTAAGTCTAAATGTGCGCCGTCGTATCTATGCGCCGTACCCACAGAACCAGGTACGAGCGAAAATAGGCTTTTCCCGACCGGCGTAATTTGCCTACGCCTACGCATCGTAGGCGCATATTTATGCCGAACTGACGGACCCATTGATTTCATATGCGAATATGCAAATGAGGGAGAAACGCCGATTCCCGAACATAAGCTGTACACCCGGCATAACGTTACCCCTCATAAAGCAGGGGTAACTTTGCACCAGACTTGCTCAAGTCAGCTGGAGAGTAGCTTCAGCAGCACCATTACGGATGAGCTGAGCAACCACACTTGTAGGACAAGACATGGCAGCTGTGGTCCTAGCACTACTAATGGGTCCCCCGCCACGTAGGAGGAGGAGGGCACGTGAGAGGATATACCGCACACGCATAAACTTCTTTGGCATGGGTGATTCGGAGGTGTTTCGCATTTTCAGATTCAGCCCTAAAGCCAACCAGGAAATAGCCACAGCCCTGCATGATGACATCACCGGCAAGACACACCGCTCACAAGCAGTGCAGCCACTGGTCAAGGTACTGACAACACTGCATTTCCTTGCCAGTGGATCTTTTCAGTATACAAGTGGAGTTGTGGCTGGGATGTCACAATCCTCCATGAGCAGATGTGTGCACCAGGTTGTCCCCACAATCCTCAGACGCATGTCCCACCACATCATCAGACCCACCAATGAGCATCTGCGGCAGGGGGCAATGCAGGATTTCTACAGGATTGCCAGATTCCCATGCACTGTGGGGGCCATTGATTGCACACATGTGGCACTACGTCCCCCCCCCGTGACACAGAGAACATATACCGCAATCGCAAACATCGGCATTCCATCAATGTACAGGTGATAGCCGATGCCCAATGCCTCATATGGCACGTCCGTGCCAAACACCCCGGGTCAAGCCATGACAGCTACATATACCGTCAAAGCACCATCCAAGCAGATTTCAAACAGAACGTGTATGGGGACAGCTGGTTGGTTGGTGAGTGACATGGGAGTCAGGCATGACTGTCTGACCCTATGATGCACACATCACGAGGGGCACATGCACGGCTAACATCCTCCTGTCTTTTCCCTTCCAGGTGACGCGGCATATGCACCTGGGCCCCATCACATGACTCCATTCCGGGATCCCCAAACCAGAGGAGAGAGAAGATACAATGAAGCACACACACGTACCCGTGCAGTGGTGGAGCAAACATTTGGCCTCCTGAAGTCCCGTTTCCGATGCCTGGATAAGTCTGGGGGTACCCTGTTGTATTCCCCAAACTTTGTGTGTCAGATCATCGGGGCATGTTGCATTCTGCACAACTATGCCATGAGAAAGGGCCTGCAGATTGACATACGTGATGACCTGACCCCCGAACCACACAGTCCCCCCCGTTCGAGGATACCCCGTCTGCTGAAGGAACAGCAGTCAGGAGATGCCTCGTGGAACGAATCTTTGAACGTTAAACAGACACATTCATCATGGCACACTGACAATGCACGCATGCACACCACTGTGGTCCCTAGATCACACACACCACATCCACATCAAATTGGATTAGCCCAAGTCCAAAATGCAGGACTTGGGAGCAGCAACGTCGCGTCAAGGCATCAATCATGTTGCTGTCCATTCATACGACATTCATACGGTCGTGGGGAGAACTTATCCCCAACGACCGAGGGTGACACCCCTTACTGGCAGGAGTGCCACCCCCCCACACTCACACACCATTCACACTGTAGCCTGCACTACTGACCGTGTGCATTTAGGCAAAAAAAAAGGCCCCGGCTCCTCAGTTGCCTGGGGGGAGCCTCAGGTGGGGGGGTGGGGCATCAGGAGCAGGCTCTTTCGCAGCTCTGCCAGGTGCTGGCTGCCTGGCCTCCAAGGCAACGGTGATGCGGGTGAGCACCGTGTTGGTCTCAGCCTGCATCTGCAGCTGACGGGTGGTGGTATACTGCTTGTGGCACCTCCTCTGCCTCCCCTCCACTGTGATGGCAGCAGTATTGGTCTTTACAGCCACTCGCAACATCTTAACCTCTGTCATGAGGCATGATGTCATTGCCTGCAGCTCACCCACACAGGTCACGACCGCAGCAGTGTTCCCACTTAGGTCCTGCAGACTATCTGAAATTTGTGGGGCGGTTGCCAGGCTGTCTGCCATTCGCCGGACGTGGCGGGCAAGAGAACCCACATGTCGGGTCTGGCGTGCCTGATCCCTGGCCAAATTCTCTTGAATAGCCTCAGGAACACTCTTGGTTTTACAGGCGGCATTCCTGGGGGCAGGAGAGGCTTGCGGCCGGGAATATGGGGAGGCCCTGGAGGAGCTTCCTCTGATGGAGGAGGATGGTGAGGGGCTTCCTCTGATGGAGGAGGATGCTGTGGGTGGTCCCCTGATGAGGGAGGAGGCCTGGGAGGGACCAGGGATGATGGGACCCTCCTCAACGAGGTAGAACACTTCCTCCAGGTTTCCATGCTCCTCCTCTACTTCCTCTAGAGGTGAGGTGTGGGCACTCACATCCCTGGATGGCATGGCTTGCCCAGCAGACACCGACGGGCCAGCTCCCTCCTGCACATCTGTGGATGACAAAAAACATTCACATGTTGGTGGACCCACACACTTGTCACATGTTCCCTTCCACCCCCTCACATGCTGCACACCAGATAGAAGATAAAACACACTTACCTGACCTCAAGGGCTGATCCCTGGAGTCGAAGCCCTCCGTGCCCTCCACCTGCTCCCGATGCAGGCACTGGGCAATCATCTCCTCCTCAGCCATCAACTGCACAGTACAGGCTGGTCCTCCTCCTGTGGCCGTGGTATGCCTCCTTATGGTGGCCAGCTTCTCCTTGACCAGACGCCTGAGATCATTTTTTTTTTTTGGTATCTTCAGGAGTCCTGGTCGCATTACCCACAGTATTGACCTGCAGGCAGATCTCCCCCAATATCTCCTTCCTGCGTGCCTTGCTGGTTTCTGAACTTAAGGCACCATGAAGGTATGTATCATATCTGGCCATCCCTGCCACAATGAAAGCCTTCTCCTCGGGACCTTTTTTTTTCCTCCTCTCCTTGCCTGTTTTAGAAACATTCGCCATCGTATAAAAAAGTACGATTCCTAAGGGGGGGGGGAATCAGAATGTACTTTTGCGTCGGACCGGAGCATGTCTGGGCGCATTTATGGGCTGTGCGTATGACATTTGCCTGGCCGACGTAGTTGTGAGCATGTGCACTGGCAAGCGAGGTCACTGCGCATGCTCCGTTCATGATAGGTCAAGCGTAAAGCACTACACCATCATTTGCATAACGACACACCCACTTGCTCTTACGGCGGCTTACGCCGACAAAATTAAGTTGCACAGGCACAAAGTTAAGAGCAAGTGCTGTGTGAATACTGTACTTGCCTCTCTGCGTAGCGGAAAAAGATATGCACTACGCCGGTATAAATATGCGCCGATCTATCTGAATCTAGCCCAGAGTGTATAAGTAATCCCCTGAAATAATGAATTTTAAGGTAAAAAAAAATATAGCCAATCTTCCAAAATAGCTTTCGAAATACGAATAGATTTGGAACAACGATTATACGAATCAAATCCGAATGACAAAAGGAATTCTGAAAACAAATCATTGTAACATAACTAATATGACAAAACAAAATTATTAACTTAATAAATTAATACAAAACAAAACATTTTTGCATTGTGCACATCTTTACTCTTCATCCTGTAATATGGTCTCCTGATAGATTTAAGAGGGTGTGGCAGGAGGTGCCTTCTATGCCTACATACTTTTGCTAATAAGGGTCCTTCATTCCCAAGCTCGGAGGTATAGCAAAACCATAATGCCTTGTACACATGGTCGGACTTTTGACCATGCAAAAGTCCGCCGTGAGTCCGTCGGAAATCCATCTTTACACACACAATAACTTTAATGGCAACCCAGTTTTAGTCCGTAGGGTTCAATATTGAGTTGGCCCATCCATTGCAGCTATAACAGCTTCAACTCTTCTGGGAAGGCTGTCCACAAGGTTTAGGAGTGTCTATGGGAATGTTTGACCATTCTTACAGAAGTGCATTTGTAAAGGTAAGGCACTGATATTGGAGAGAAGGCCTGGCTCGCAGTCTCCACTTTAATTCATCCCAAAAGTGTTCTATCAGGTTGAGGTCAGGACTCTGTGCAGGCCAGTCATGTTCCTTCACATCAAACTCGCTTATTCATGTCTTTATAGACCTTGCTTTGAGCACTGATGCGCAGTCATGTTGGAACAGGAAGGAGCCATCACCAAACTGTTCCCACAAAGTTGTCTTGGTATAGCGATGCCTTAGGAGTTCCCTTCACTGGAACTAAGGGGTCAAGCCCAACCCCTGAAAAACAACCCCACACCATAATCCTCCCTCCATCAAATGATTTGGTCCAGTGCACAAAGCAAGGTCCATAAGGACATGGATAAGCTTGTTTTGGGTGGAGGAACTTGACTGGCCTGCACAGAGTTCTGATCTCAACCCGATAGAACACCTTTGGGATGAATTAGAGTGGAGACTGTGAGTCAGGCCCTCTCCTCCACATCAGTGCCTGACCTCACAAATGCTCTTCTGGAGGAATAGTCAAACATTCCCATAGACACACTTCTAAAACTTGTGGACAGCCTTCCCAGAAGAGTTGAAGCTGTTATAGCTGCAAAGGGTGGGCCAACTCAGTACTGAACCCTACGGACTAAGACGGGGATGTCATTAAAGTTCATGTGGGTGTAAAGGCAGGTGTCCTAATACTTTTGGTAATATAGTGTATGTTTGCTGCAGTACTAGTTTAACCTTTTTCTGAAAATTGAGGGCTAGCAAATTGAACTTAGAAAATATATGACCTTTGGTTTCCATTACCTGCCTTGTGCTTATAAGCCTCTTTATCTTCCTATTGTAGGTGTCAGCCATGCTCATGCAATACAGCTGGGGCGGTTAATGGTAGCTGCCACTCTATAAGTGGTCAGTGTTTCTGCAAACAGTTTGTAAGAGGCATCACTTGTGATGAATGTATAGAAGGTGCAAGCAGCCTGGATGTGAATAACCTATATGGATGCAGTGCAAGTAAGTAAGCTCCCCTTCACAGACCATGTTATGTTAAGAGCTAGCACAATGAAGCTCAATTTATTATTTTATTTATGTACCAAAATCTGAAAATAATGGCATCAAATTCTGTAAGAAAACCAAAATGAAAACCAGAATTCATCTAAATCTTCTTCTACTATACATATATTTTGCCAATGTGTGATCACATAGGTGCACACAGGAGTCAACTGGAAAAAAAAAAAACTCTTAGGGGTCTATTTCTAAGGAATTTGTTGTGTGATTTACAATGTTTGCTGGACATTCCTCTGTCAGTATTATTCAGCATTTGGCTGTCATTTTGAAAGTGGATTTAATCTGTGTGTCATGCAATGGCTAATAGGTGAATCTCGTACCGCCCAACATTTTAAAATTTCCCTGCAGGCAATTTTTGTTGAGAGGGGGGGGGGGTGCCGCTGATCAGAGTTGTTGAGCGGGGGGGGGGGGGTTCCACGGATCAAAGTTGTTGAGGGGGGAGTTGCAGATAGATCAAAGTTGTTGAGCGGGGGGGTTCCGCGGGTCTGAGTTGTTGAGTGGGGGGGGTCCACGGATCGGAGTTGTTGAGCGGGGGGTTTCGCGGTTTGAAGTTGTTGAGCGGGGGGGGTTTCGCGGGACGAAGTTGTTCAGCGGGGGGGTTCTGCGGAAACGCGGGACTCCAGCCCTGATTGGGGCAGAGGGATTTACCGCGAATCGCGGGAATCGCAGGGGGGGGGGGGCGCGGAATCACTGGACTTCTGCACTAATCGCGGGACCGCAGGATTTACCGCGAATCGCAGAACAGTCCCGCGAAATCCGGGACAGTTGGGAGGTATGGAATAAGAGTGAATCCTGTTTGTTCTTAGGATTTCTCTACTTTATTGTATGCTGATGGACAAACCTTTTCTTTAACCCCTTCGCGTCTTAGGGTAAAACCAATCTTAAAGGGTTTGTAGAGGTAAAAAAAAAAAAATCCCTAAATAGCTTCCTTTACCTTAGTGCAGTCCTCCTTCACTTACCTTATCCTTCCATTTTGCTTTTAAATGTCCTTATTTCTTCTGAGAAATCCTCACTTCCTGTTCTTCTGTCTGTAACTACACACCGTAATGCAAGGCTTTCTTCCTGGTGTGGAGAAAGCCTCTTGAGGGGGGAGGGGGCGAGCAGGAGTGTCAGGATGCTCACTAACACACAGCTCCTTTCTCTATCTGCAAAGTAGAGAGTGTCCTGACCCTCCTGCTCACCCCCTCCCCCCTCAAGAGGCTTTCTCCACACCAAGGAGAAAGCCTTGCATTACTGTGTGGAGTTACAGACAGAAGAACAGGAAGTGAGGATTTCTCAGAAGAAATAAGGGCATTTAAAAGCAAAATGGAAGGATGAGGTAAGTGAAGGAGGACTTTTTTTACCTTTACAACCCCTTTAATGACTAAGCCCAATTTTGAAACTTTGACATGTGTTAGTAAAACCGTACATACTGTACCATAATAATTACTTTGTTTATTAAGGTGGACTATACCTTGTTTTGTTTTTTTTTCGGGACAAAATGGGCTTTCATTTGGTGGTAAATGGTCATTTTTAGCCCCTTAAAGGAGTTGTAAACCATTGTGTTTTTTTCACCTTAATGCATCCTATGTATTAAGGTGAAAAAACTTCCAGAAACGCGATCTACCTCTCTGCCCATTGTCTCTGCTCTTGATTGGATAGATTGGAAACGCGATCTACCTCTCTGCCCATTGTCTCTGCTCTTGATTGGATAGATTGATAGCAGCGCAACCATTGGCCCCCGCTGCTGTCAATCAAATCCAATGACAAGGTCGCTGGGGGGAGGCATTCTGTGTCTATGGACGCAAAAGCCGGGCTCGGGAGCGTGTCCGCATGGGGACCCCCAAGGAGAACGCTTCTCCAAGGTGGTTTCTCGATGCTGGGAGGAGCTGATAGCGCTGCCGGGGGACCCCAGAAGAGGACGATCGGGACCACTCTGTGCAAAACAAACTGCACAGTGGAGGTAAGTATGACATGTTTGTTATTTAAAAAAAAAAAAGAGTGTTTACAATCCATTTAATTATTAATTGCGCAGTCGTGTGATGTTGTACCCAAATAAAATTGATGTTTTTTTTTTTCCCACAAATAGAGCTTTCCTTTAGTGGTATTTGATCACCGCTGCAGTTTTTATTTGTTTGCGCTATAAACAAAAAAGACTGACAATTTTGAATAAAAAACAATATTTTTTACTTTCTGCTATAAAACATATCCAGTAGGCCAATTTGTATTCTGCTACATATTTTTGGTAAAAAAAAAAAAAATTCCAATAAGTGTATATTGATTGGTTTGCGCAAAAGTTATTGCGTCTACAAACTATGGGATATTTTTATGGCGTTTTTATTTTATTTTTTTCTATTAGTAATGGCGACAATCAGAGATTTTTAGCGGGAATGCAAAATTGAATATCGCAGTATATATATATTCTTTACCGCTTACCTTATATTACTAAGGCCTCGTACACACGAGGCAATCCATTTGTTCAAATCGGTCGGACCGACCGATTTGAACAAATCTGTCTGCTTGGATTTTGGTTTGCTCGCGTGTACACACGAGCAAACCAAAATCCCCGCTGCCAGACGGCGCGGTAACGTGGCGGTGACGTTGACGCCGCCACGTCACCGCACCAGGAAGTAAAACACTTCCGCGCATGCGTCGAAACCATTCGGCGTGTGTGCGAGAAGACATGTCGGGCGGACGGGTTCCCAGCCAACAGATTGGTAAGCATGCTTTCCAATCTGTCGGGTGGCCAAATCCGTCGGCTCACCCGTACACACGATCGAATCTGTCTGCTGAAACGGTCTAGCAGACCGTTTCCAGCAGACAGATTTGATCGTGTGTACGAGGCCTAAGTGTTATAGTGGAGTGTGTCCCACGTTGTGCAGGCTGCTGGATTCTGTAGAAATCTTTCCTCCAGAGCTGTTCTCTTCCTGCTGCTAAACTTCCAGCACTGTGGGGGTTAATAGCTTCATGGCCCAGACTCAGCTGCACTAAAGATGATATAACAAGGACACGCCCCCTCCTGCCATCTCCTCTTTTCACTGATTACATATACTGAAACACGCTCTGTGAATGGTGGAGGGAATCCTGTGACCGATCAGACCCTTCACTTCACCATTCACAGAACATGTTACAGGCAGTGTAATCAGTAAAAGAGCATTTCTCATTGGAGGAGATGGCAGGAGGAGGTGTGCCCCTTATTTCAGTACATCTGAGCCCAGGGACCTGAAGCTGTTACATCCCACAGCATTAGAAGTTCAGAGACATTAAGAGGACAGGGCAGATCTGCAGTGACGATTTCCATAAAATACAGCAGCCTGCACATTGTGGGACATATTTCATTACAGGTAAGTAATTCAACTAAAGCTGTAGAGAATTCTTTTTTTTTTAGCTAAATTTAGCTAAATTTCACCCATTTAGCCATTTGCTGAATATATTACATAAATGACGACAAATGGCACTACTGCTTCGGATCACGTGCCTAGTACCTGATCCGACACTTCCGGTTCTGGCACTGCCGGCGGCCCACTCCCGCTGTCATTATACACAGCTGAAGCAGATCAGTGGGTATCGTGGACTCAATTTCCACCACTGCCCGCCGATCCTTCGGTACAAGAGGGAGAATGCTTGGTCTGCCTATGTAAACAAGGCACATCGCTGTTCTGTCAGTACTAAAGGCATGGATCCTTCCCCTAGTAATAGCACCTCCCCCACAGTAAGAAAACACCATTTAACCCTTTAATCGCCCCTGATGTTAGCCCCTTCCCAGCCGGTGTCATTAGTATAGTGACAGTGCATATTTTTAGCACTGCATTAGTGTCACCGGTCCACAAAAAGTATCAAAAGTGTAATTTAGTGTCCGGTTTGTCTGCTGCCATCACGCAGTCCCTTTATAAGTCGCTGATCGTCACCATTACTAGTAAAAAATAAAACAAAAAAATATTTATAAAAATATCCCATAGTTTGTAGACGTTATAACTTTTGCGCAAACCAATCAATATACGCCTATTGTAATTTTTACCAAAAAACATAGCAGAATACATACAGTGGATGTTCGCGAGATGGGATTGCGCTGGAAATCGGCACTGCGAGGCTGTACTTCTCATGCTCGCCAACCCCACGGGATGCAGCCTATCCATAGGTATCTCTTGGGGGTGGCGAGCGGGAGGAGCGTCAGAGCTCGGCGCTGGTTCGCGCGACAACGGTCGCAGAGGGTCAATATCGCTGACGCAGAGCCGGGTTTTGACACAATCTCGCGGTCACCTACTGCATTAGCTTAAATTGATGAAGACATTTTTTTTTTTTATTGGATATGTTTTATAGCAGAAAGTAAAAAGAAGCATTTTTTTTTTTCAAAATTGTCGAACTTTTTTTGTTTATAGCGCAAAAAACAAAAAAATGCAGAGATGCTCAGATACCACCAAAGGAAAGCTCTATTTGTGGGATGAAAGGATGTTTTATTGAGGTACAGCGTCGCACGACCGCGCAATTGTCAATGATGCAATGCTGTATCGGTGTATCGTATGGCCTGATCATGAAGGGGGGGTGAATCTTCCCGAGGTCATGTGGTTAGTCAATACACCCCAAAAACCCCAAAGGTATAGCTCAAATTTCAGATGTGTGAGATAATTACAAAATACTATTTAAAGCATTTGTCTCTGTGTGACTTACCTTTGTTAAGCTGTGATTTTTTGAGTCATCTGATCACCTTCATACATTTGCACAATGCTTTATATGTATACATTTTATTTTACAACATTGCACAATGGAAAATGAATTCATATTTCTTGATATTTGTGTTTGATTCTTGTGCAGCTCCATCTCAGCAGCCTCCACCTAGAGGCCAAATCCTCAACAGCACCACAATTATTCTTACATGGAATCCACCAGATTCCCCCAACAGCAATCACATTCACTATGTTCTTTACAGAGATGATCTGGAGATCTATCAGACTGCTGAGTATTATCCATATAGTGAGTATTTGTCTATTCTTTTTATTCTTAGCTATTTTTATTCAAGTATGTATTCTTCACTCAAAAAATGTTCCTTCTATTGCTCCCAGCTTCCTCCAAATAACAAAATTCCTTTTTATCACTCTTGTGATCCAACCTCCTGTTAGAGGGTAGCTACGTTTGTTCTCCATGTATGCAGGGGCGTATCTTCCACGAGGCAAGCAAGGCATTTGCCTGGGGCAGCATTCTACAGGGGGCAGCACCGCCACCCCCCACCCATTCGTTAGCTTGCCTGCCCGCAAAAGTGACACTAGTGGTCAGACAGTCTGACTCAGACTGGGCCGCCGATCAGGCATTCCTGTCCCCTGAACCTAGCCCATAGCAGAGTCTCAGATTTACCGGAACGAGAGCCACCATAGCGCTGACTCAGTCTCCGGCCCACCTCCACAGCTGACTGATGCTATTACTGCTCTAGCAACCAGTGGCGTCACAGCCATGACTCCACACCCTGCAGAGGGAGCCTGAAAGCCCCAGCATTTAAAGCGGTGACAGTGCTGAAAACTGAACATTGGCCTGGGCCGGAAGGAGGTAAATGTGTCGGTATTGAATCGGTTAAGGATTGGTAAACTGCAATATATTATATTTTTATTTTTTGGTTTAGATACACTTTGGGCCCTTTGCACATGTGGCAATTTAGCTGCTGTGTGTCCTTTTTGGCATTTTAGAGTGCCCTGCAGGGACAGGTGCCACGTCCAGCTGCGTCAGCTTAAGCAATAAAGAGGAGAGGAAATTATTAAATGGAAGAGACGATAGAGGCCTAGTAAGAGGATCGGTGGGAGGTTGGGAGAAGAGGGAAGGGGGGGAGTTGGGGATGAGGAGGGAGGGAAAAAAAAAAATATATATATATATATATATATATATATATATATATATATACATATATTCTCCACATATGATGCAAAACCTAAGTCGAGACATAATTATTGAATATAACCATGAGCAGGTCTCAAGTTGTGGTTAAGTCTGAAGTGGAAAAAAAAAAAATGTGGCAATTTAGCTGCTGTGTGTCCTTTTTGGCATTTTAGAGTGCCCTGCAGGGACAGGTGCCACGTCCAGCTGCGTCAGCTGAGTGTGCAACCACTGCTATCAGGTTTGCAAATCTGACAAAACACCTGCAGTCACAAAAAGGCGGCAGCGGACATCTTACTACACCCAACTACATCTAGAATTTAAGAGTAATTTTAGCAATAAAGTGAGTGTATATAAATAAATATAGTATGTTGACATCTGTGATGCTGTTAGATTTTAAAAGAAGTTGGATGCCAGCAGTAGGAAGGTAGCAGAGGCCATGTTGGTGCACCCCGCACTGCTCAGCGCTAAACCTTTAGGCTTTCAAAATTAAACATCCAAACAGCATCACAGATGTCAATATACTATATTTATTTATATACACTCACTTTATTGCTAAAATTACTCTGACATTTAAGATGTAATTGGGTGTAGTAAGATGTCCTCTGCCTTCTTCTGACTGCAGGTGTTCTGTCAGATTAGTAAACCTGGTAGCGGTGGAAAGCATGCAAAGCTGATCGAACGTCACTTCCATTACCTAATCTAACAGGTCACCAATTCTGACAGAACAACTGCAGTCTGCATTCTAGGCATTTACAGCTTCCAGCTCTGTCCAGCCGCAGCCTGCCATACACTTTCACAGGCTGCAGACAACGGGGCTAGATGCTGTCTGTAGCTGTCCCCCCCAGAAGCACTAAAATGCCTAGATCTGGGTTTCTCAACCAGGGTTCCTCCAGAGGTTACGCTGTAAAAGAATGAGGAGAGGGCAAACCAACTTGTGCATTACCCAAGTAATATTTATTAAAATCAAAAAGAAGGAAACATACTCACAATGGACAAAATGCAACCAGGTCATCAGGAGTCCCGGATTGTGTCCAACACGCCGGAAGACCTTCCAGATGGCTGATGTGTTTAGAGGGGGGATCCCCTCTTCCTCAGAGTAGGGAACCCAGAGGTTGCCAGGGGTTCCTTGAGCAATGAGCAATTGCTGCCTCTCAGATAAGTTCCCAGTGACACCATGGATCTTTTTCGCTATCTGTAGCACCCAATTCCTTAAGTGCTAGGAGCTTTGAGTCATATATAAGGATGTAAATGACCAGGAAGATGTGGAATGGACTAAATCTCAGTGCAGCTGCCAACCACTGGAAAATTGATAACAAGAAACAGAGGACAACAGAGCAGTGCTCTGTGGGTAAAAATCATAAATAATTGTAAACCATTAGCTAAGTAAATTTTCATGTATTGCACTTGAGAAAAGTTTTGCAGTTGTTTTTCACCAATAAACTATTTTTTATTTAGCCAATGGTTTACAAATATTTATGACTTTTACCCATAGAGCACTACTCTGTTGTCTTCTGCTCCCTGAGACCGAACTATTATTTTAGGGCTACTCTGTGTTGAAAAGGTTGAGAAAGCCTGGTCTTGAGGTAGTAGCTAGTTGACCCTGTATGGCCTAAAAGAAATTCTTTGATTTTGGCTAGAATTCTTCTTTAGTTTCTGTATATGGGGAAACTGGGTGATTGTTGGTGAAAATGGAGCAAAATGGAGAGAAGAGTGAAAGGAAGACATGGAAAGGGAGAGGTATTGCCAAAAGCAAATCCTGTTAAGTGTATAGATTGATAAATGGTATCAAATGTAATGAAAATAATGCTCTTTAACCACTGGGTAAAGCTTTCTACTTAAACGGAAACAGATTTCAGATATAAATCTAGCTTTACTTGTTAATTTAATTAATCTAAATAGAGTGGTAGAGGAGGTTAGGAAGGTGAGCTGTTAATCTGCTTACAAGCTTTTACAAAATTTGACCGGAATAGCTGTTTGCTGGCTCATTTTAAGTAGGTGTTCTAGTCTCTTGGTCCTGTGCCATTACATTCAGTTTTATGACATTCTTTTCATGTCAGATGATACTTTCCTCAATACTACTCTTCCAAAGCGGAACTCTAGGCAAACAGCTAAATTCACAGGTAATATATATATATATATATATATATATATATATCTATATATATGAGCCCAATCACTACATCTACAGACATCCACAATATAAGTCTAACCTATCTATCCCTATAAAGATGAAATCAGTATACATACCTTTTTTGAAGCCGATCCCATGAAGAAATAATCATGTGAAGTAATAGATGGTTGTTAACATATAATATGTTAATATATATATAGGAGCCCAATCACTACATCACTACATCTACAGACATCCATGATATAAGTCTAACCTATCTATCCCTATAAAGAAGAAATCAGTATACATAACTTTTTTGAAGCCGATCCGATGAAGAAATAATCATGTGAAGTAATAGATGGTTGTTAAGCAGCGGGCCGGGAAGCCGGCCGCCCGCGTCCTTAACAACCATGAGTCGTCATCTGTCAGATGAATATAAAAATAAAGAATGGCAGTAATAGAAAAATGTTTAAAAAAGTGCCCACACCAAAATAAAAATAAAAAACTGGTGTGGAGTCCCCCTCAGAATCTATACCAGACCCTTATTCGAGCATGCAGCCTGGCAGGTCAGGAAAGGGAAGAGCTATTTCTTCACACAGAATTCAAATTGGTTGATCGTTTTTTTGACTGATCCGAATTCTGAATGTTCAGTCCCTGAAGTCTATGCTTTAAATCTTGGCTCTCCGAGAAAGCCTGGAGGGATCACTAATAAAGACTGGCAAAGAAATGTGTGTTGGCAATAGAGGTACTGACAGCGGCAGCCAATAGATAGCCAAATCAACGCTTTGCATGGGCACTGTGAAAAGAGAAACATTCAGAGTAGCTTGATCTGGTAAACAGACAATGAGGTTGATTTACTAAAACTGGAGAGCGCAAAATATGGTGCAGCTCTGCATAGAAATTATTCAGCTTCCAGTTTTTTATTTTTTGGGCAAAGCTTAATTAAACAAGCTGAAGTTAGAGGCTTATTGGCTACCATATACAGCTTCACCAGATTTGGCACGTTCCAGTTTTATTAAATCCAACCTATTTTGGAGTGCAACTCTTTTGGCAAACCTGAGACCTGAACTATATCATGCCCATTAAAGCCACCCAAGATTACACATTACCACAGATATTCAAATATCAATTTTACATGGAAATAAGGGTAATCTAAAGCCTCGTACACACGATCAGTCCATTCGATGAGAATGGTCCAAAGGACCGTTGTCATCAGTTAACCGATGAAGCTGACTGATGGTCTGATGTGCCCACACACCATCGGTTAAAAAAAACGATTGTGTTAGAGCGCGGTGACGTAGAACACAACGACGTGCTGAAAAAAATGAAGTTCAATGCTTTCAAGCATGCGTCGACTTGATTCTGAGCATGTGTGGATTTTTAACCGATGGTCGTGCCTACTAACGATCGGTTTTGACCTATCGGTTAGGTTAAATTGTAAAGCAAGTTGGCTTTTTTAACCAAAGGTTAAATAACCTATGGGGCCTACACACGATCGGTTTTGACTGATGAAAACGGTCCATCAGACCGTTGTCCTCTGGTTAACCTATCGTGTCTACGCAGCCTTAGGCCCTGTACACACGATCAGACATGTCTGATGAAACGGGTCTGCAGACCCGTTTCATCGGACCAGTTCGATAGTGTGTACGGCCCATCAGACTGTTGTCCGTCAGACCAAAGTTTTAAAACATGCTTTAAAACCTGTCTGATGGAACCTATCCATCGGACAGGTTCGATAGTTAGTACACAAAAGCATCGGACCAAAAACCCGCGCATGCTCAGAATCAAGTCGGCGCATGCTTGGAAGCATTGAACTTCGTTTTTTCATCACGTTGTTGTGTTCTACGTCACCGCATTATGGTCTGATTGGATTTTGGTCCGATGGTGTGTACCCACATCAGACCATCAGACAAGTTCAGAGTTGTCTGATGAAAACGGTCCGTCAGACAAGTCTCATCAGACATGTCTGATCGTGTGTACAGGGCCTTATTGTAATTGTATGATATCTAATAGATAATTTTGCTGTATGAAGCACGATAAAGACACCAGCAAAGTACCTTGTCTAAGACTGTATACATTGGAATTTGGATGTTGGCCTAATGTTCCTTTCGACTGTACCCTTCTTTCCAATATAAGACTTTAGCCATTGTGGCTAAAGGCACATGAAACATTTTCAATTGTAATTGTGAATATTTTAATTACTCTTTTGTATTCCTCACTCTTTACATTTAGAGGCTTAAAGTGGTTGTAAAGGTACAATTTGTTTTCCTAAATACCTTCCTTTACCTTAGTGCAGTCCTCCTTAATTTACCTCATCCTTCCATTTTGCTTTTAAATGTCCTTATTTCTTCTGAGAAATCCTCACTTCCTGTTCTTCTGTCTGTAACCCCACACAGTAATGCAAGGATTTCTCCCTGGTGTGGAGTGTCATGCTCGCCCCCTCCCTTGGACTACTGGAGAGTCAGGATACTCTACGTTGCAGATAGAGAAAGGAGCTGTGTGTTAGTGGGCATCCTGACTCTCCTGTAGTCAAAGGGAGGGGGCGAGAACGACACTCCACACCAAGGAGAAAGCCTTGCCTTACTGTGTGAAGTTACAGACAGAAGAACAGGAAGTGAGCATTACTCAGAAGAAAGAAGGAAATTTAAAAGCAAAATAGAAGGATGAGGTAAGTGAAGGAGGACTGCACTAAGGTAAAGGAAGCTATTTAGGAAAAAATTGTACCTTTACAACCCCTTTAAGTATCTCCTTTTGCTATAGCAATAATACAATATCCTCCTATCCATCCTAAGTTTTAACATCTTGAGCCTGTATTTCCGAAATTACGAATTTATGAAATCTCAAAAGTTCGGAATTTCCGATATTCAGAAATGTAAAAATTTGAGATTTTGGAAATTTGAAAATTTGAATTTCGGAACTTCAAAATTTCGGGAAATCGAAAATTTGAAATTCGAAAAATTCGAAAGACAAAAATATAAACAGACTTTATCCCTTTACAACCCATTTATGGAGTCTGTTTATATTTTTGTCTTTCAAAATTTTTGAATTTCCGATTTTCGATTTCCCAGAATTTTGAAGTTCCGAAATTCTAATTTTCAAAAATTCATCATTTCGGAAATTCGTAATTTCGGAAATTCGTAATTTCGGAAATTCGTAATTTCGGAAATTCGTAATTTCGGAAATTCGTAATTTCGTAGATTTGTAATTTTGTAAATTCGAAATTTTGGAATTCGGAAAATTTCAGAATTAACGAATTTGGCAAAACTACACAAATTGCACATCTTTACTCTTTTCATTTAGAGGCATAAGTATCTCGTTTTGATAATTACTGAAATTCATCCTATCCATCCTAAGCATGTCCAACACACCTTTATGGAGTCTGTTTATATTTTTGTCTTTGTGCTAGGTCCACAGAGCTACACGGATGGATATTTGTTGCCTTATACCACATACACATATTATGTTGATGCTAGGAACGTGCACGGTGCCACCCGCAGTGCCAAGGTCGTGTTTCGGACAAGAGCTGGCGCACCATCTGGTTACATGGACTTGGGCCTTAGTTTCCCTGTGGGCCAGTACTTTGTCTCTCTAAATTGGACAATTTCCACAGATGACTCTGGGCCTATCGACATCTTCAGACTGATGTACACTTCAACAGGTTCTCCTGATGTTACTATTGCCTACCAAGGACTTGACACCAAGGTGACAGTACATAATTTAACACCCTTCACCAGATACAATTTTTCAGTTCAAGCATGTAATTCCGAAGGATGTCTACAAAGTCCACTGCTTACATTGGTAACAGCTCAAGCACCACCTGTTGGTCAGACACCACCAGTTGTCAAAAATTCAAGCTCAACAGATCTTTATTTACAGTGGTCACCACCACTGCAACCAAACGGTATGTCTCTGTACTTGTGTTTGTTGGTTGTATCTAGTTATCTTGGTGGTTGGAAAAGTCCCATATACAAAAGCAGGTCCATCTTATAAACATTTTACTGTAGCTATATTTAAAGCCTAAGGCTGCATTCACACCTAAGCGTAGCGTTTTTGTGGCGTTTTGTCGCGCATATTCGCACGTATTCGCATGTTTGCATACAGCGTTGTCCGACGTTTTGTTGTTTTTAATTTTAGCCAATAGGAAAAATGATCATCATTTGTTGCTATGTTTTTAGATTTTTTTATCTTCTTCCTGGGTGAATAATCTATTTCACAGACTAGATTAAAGTGACAAAACGCTCGTTGTCACGCTAGTTGCTTGAATCAAGCGTTTCCATTAGTTTCTATGGGATACAAACGTTAAACGCCCAAATCAGCCCGATTCGAGCAACAAAAAAGGGTCCAGAACTTGTTTGAGCTTCAGGCGTTCGGCTTCAGACCTTTTGGAGTGGGGATGTGAACCATCTCCATTGAGGAAAATGGATGTTTTCCCCTCTAGCATTTTGGAGCTTCATGCTTCAGGCTACAAATCGCTCAGGTGTACACTAAAACTTTTTTATATTTAAGTTTTGGACGAAGTGGAGAAGTAATAGAATCCCTGCCAGGTTTTTAATGTGCGTTCTCTAGGTAGACTTCGTATATGTAGGTAACACAACCTCATTATTATTTAACACATAAGTCTTGATGTATTTAGAAACCAAAAGTCATTCTAAAATTTTATTATTTTTTTTCAAAAGATTAAATTCTACTATAAAGTCCT
This sequence comes from Rana kukunoris, assembly GCA_029574335.1. NCBI lineage: Eukaryota > Metazoa > Chordata > Amphibia > Anura > Ranidae > Rana > Rana kukunoris. Next base: position 509,930,287 of record CM056052.1, read on the forward strand.
CAGAGCAGAGTACCAAAAAACAAAAAAAAAATGACCTTAGCATTCCATGAAGTCTATGTAATTTGTGATAATGAGTCAAGCATTCGTTTGTTAATTGAAAAAGCCCAAATGAGTCCTTTCACAGATAAATGATTCTCTGGTGTCTTATATTGTACCCTAAGACATATCATTTCTGCAGCTCTTGGGCAAATTTTTTTCTCCCTCTTGTTTCTGCGACATCTTTCAGCATCAGAAAAGCTTTATAATGATATTTTGTCTAGTGCCAGATTGTCAAGGACAATTATTTTTAGTGTCAGGATCAATGCTAATTAGAAGTGTTTGAGAACAGATAATCTACACTTCTAAAATAGTTACTGATGACACAGGAAAATAATATCATATAATGCATTTCCTCTTGTTAATCAGTCCCTTATGCAAAAGGAAAAGAAAACTGCATTTTTGTATTATATAACTCCCACATTACCAGGGCACCCATAACACTTAAAGTGGCTGTAAACCCTCACATAGACCCAGTGAAGTGACTAGCCTCAGGTGATACACAGAGATGGAACAAATCCTCCTACATAAGTTGTACCTGTTTATGTGCAGTGATCTCTTCTCTACAGCCATTTAAAGTCCAGAAAGCTGTTCAAAGATTTAACACAGCATTTCTGAGATTCCAAAGGTAGGGGTGGGGATCTGACCTTACACACTGCACAAGCCAAATAGGAGAGCTATGTGTAGTCTGAGACCTGAGTGGAGGGAATGGACACACCACCCTCTGCACAGTCTCAGAAGGAAACATGCACAGCCCGGGCTGTCATTTACCTGCTGTGTGCTGGGGTGGGGGGGCTAACCATCTCCCAGGATTGTCTGGTGTGGGCATAGACTGCCGGAAGATTTTGCAGTGTGTTTCTCGGAATGCGTACTTAGAGGGCATTTGTATGGTCAGGTACTGATGCTGGATGAGAAAACCTGGCTCTCAGGTGGGGTTCCAGTTCCTCCCAATGGTATCTTATATGGTTGAGGTTAGGACTAACTCAAGCTCCTCCACTCCAAATTCATAAAACCATGGAGCAGGTTTTGTACACAAGGTCACTGTTGGTTTTCTGGATCAGAAAAGGGTCTTTCACAAACTGTTAGAAAAAGGTTGGAAGTAGGCAGTTGTATAAAATGTTGACCCTTTGTCAAGTTTATGCAGTCTTTATTAACTCCTTCTTCCCAAATTCCCCTTTGGTATAATGTTTTTGCTGATCTTTTATTTTTTCGGGTTGCAATGAGTTTTTATTAAATGTACAAAATGAAATCAGAACGTCGAGCAAACATGTTGTTGTACAGCAATACACAATGGAACATAACATATGACATGTCATTCAACAAAGAAACAATCTCAATGTGCTTTACACAATAAAGGGAGGCAGCACAGTTACAATACAATGTAAAACAAGAGGGTTAGGAGGCTTCTAATTGTGAGAGCTTACAATCTAAAAGTTAACTGTGTGGGGATGAGTTGATGGAGAAAGAAAAGTTCAATTGTTAGGTAGAGGCGGGATAGGCTTCCCTGAAGAAATGTGTTCATTGATGGAAACAGAGTAGAAGGTAGACAGAGAGATTGGGGTTGGGAGTTCTAGAGGATGGGAGAGACTTTAGAGAAGTCTTGGAGGTGAGCAGAGGAGGAGGTGATGAGGGAGCTACGAAAATACAATATAGCTTTTATTTTGTTTGTAAATAACTTCACCTTGCTTTACACCAATAATGTAATGTTAGTTTCATTATAAAAGGGACACATAATTAAATTTGAACTTTTAAATAGTCCAACACACTAGCTGTTTTAAAACTGGCTTTGGTCAAAATAGAACAATCATTTATTACATTATACTGTATGTTTTCAATGTATTTGGCATGTATAAACTCATACAGTATAAAATATTAAAATGTCTGTGCTTCATACAGGTGCAGAAGTTTAAGTGGTTAAAGGAAAATTATCATAAAATATATAACTGATATGTCAGTTATTTTACAATTTATTATCATTAAACCTTTGAGTTTCAATGTGTACCCAATTATAATCTTCTAATCATGCTATAAAAAAATTACTTTCTTTTATTTCGGGAAACAGCAACACTAGTCAGTGTATAAAAGTTCCCAAAAATCCATCCTCTTGGTAATGCGATCGGCCCACTGCAGGGAAGGTGGATATAATATATACTGTACATACATAATACTGTACAATTATATACTGTACATACATAATAAAGTCCTATTAAATCCAAAAGCTAACATTTATTATTTTGCAGTAGATCAATCCTTATGCCGCGTACACACGATCATTTTTCAGGTTGTAAAAAACAAAGTTTTTCAGGCTGTAGAAAAAACAACGTTTTTTTCAACTTGATCATTAAAACGGCCTTGCATACACACGATCGTTTAAAAAAAAATGCTCTAGCAAAGCGCCGTGGCATACAACACATATGACGGCACTATAAAGGGGAAGTTCCATGCGGATGACGCCACTCTTTGGGCTGCTTTAGCTGATTTTGTGTTCGTGAAAGACGATTCACGCTTTTCTGTCTGTTACAGCATGATGAATGTGCTTACATAAAAATTGGATGAATCACACGCAGCCCAGCAATAGCGCCAGTGCCCATAGGACACACACTGTAGCAATCAGAACCACCGGGTAGGTATGTGAGGATGTTAGATTGTCGCAGTCGACCGATCAACCTCCTGTAGGCAAGCAGCACGGACGCATCGCAATAGACCATCAGAGGATCCTCTTTTACCAAAAGTGTCTACTGACGCTTTATATACAGATAGCCTTGAACTGTTGACCGGTCGACTGCAATGATCTAACATCTTCACGTACCTACCCGGTGGTTCTGACTACCACCGGGATTGCTACAGTGTGGGTTCTATCGGCACTGCCGCTATTGCTGGGCTGCGTGTGATTCATCCAATTTTTATTAGACTAGACCACATGAAACTAAAGATGGGTGCAAGGCCCTGATGAAGCACAACTGTGTGAAACATGTTGGCCACCTGCACAACAAAGTATCTTGTTCCTATTTCCCTATGGTCTATGTAAATCAACGAATATACTTTTAATAATTTTATTAAAAATGATATACTTTTTTCAATCAATCTTGTCTAATGTGCTAACCTTATAACAGAATTAGTGTCTTCCTACAAAATCCCATTACATCTTGAGAGCGTAGTCTCTCTCCATTCTCTCCTTTTTCTTTTATTGTCCACTCAGGATTGGGAGACTTCATCATCTGTTTCTGGAAACTATCCAACCTTATATATATATATTTTATTCAGGCCTGACTCACGGGAAAAATACAGACGTCTACATATACAATCGTATTTTGCTGTATAAACAATTTATCTCTCATTTCCGGTAGCTATAGTGGGGCATAGTATCCTGATTGTTTCTGGATCATGTGGAGGCAGCATATGCTTAGATTTTATTGATATATTTAAAAAAAAAATAATGAACGATATATGTTATATAATCCATGTGTGTGGTCCCCATAGTAAGCCTATAAAGTTGTAAGATAGTTTTAATAAATATTAATACAAAAAATTGTTTTGTAACAGAGATAACACTATTAACATTTTTAAATCCACAGTGATTTTTTGTTTGTATGTGTAGAACTAGTTTTCCTATCTGTATAATCAATATATTATGAATGTGGTGCAAGGAATAATACTGCCACACCCATATCATACTTTTCAGTTCAATAAATGCATAGTTCATTATATTGAGACCTCACAGCTATGAACATTTTGTTTGGAGGCAGACAGTTATTTAGTCTTCAGTCTGTCCCTGTGGTGAGGCATGTGTAGTCGGGTGCTTTGCAGTTTGAGGTCCTAATTTGTACTGCGCTATTGTGCCTTTTTTTTTACATGCTTACTAAAGTTTTCATTCTTTAAATTTTCTTTGCCTGGCCTCTTCTATTTTATCCTGGTGTGGGTTGCCTGTAATTGTGCCCCTGTGTCCGGCCTAGACATCGTTTAAGTGCTGTTGCACCTATTGGAAGCTTGCTACTCTCTTTTCTGGGTCCTGAGGAAGCCATCGGGTGAAACTTGTTGACCATACAGACAGCAGGCTAAAGACTCATGTTACGCAACTATACTCAGATGTATATATATGATTGTGTGTATTTTTATGACTTATCTTACCCATAATTTTTGGGACGGGACACTTGGAATTATGACTGTGATTTTCTCTGGTTTTAATATTTGTGTATAAAAGAATAATACTATTTTCTCAATATTGGTCTCCCTTGCTTTGGCCTATATAATCTGCCTTTTTTTAAGTTTCTGGCGTGATCTCCGGTTTATACTTACTTTTTTGTATGTACTTTCTTGTGCAACTAAATACATCTCTATCTTTTCTATAGGCATTATAATAAGGCATGAACTATACATGAGGCGCATACACCAGACTGTTGAGAGGCGTGTCTTCCATGCCAGTGGGTGGCTGAACCCTCAGCCTTTGGTGCAATCTGAAAATGAGAATGCGTTGCAACCACCAGTAACCAGTGCCGTAATCACTAACCTGGAGCCAAACAAAGAATATGAGTTTTGTCTTGTCACCACTAACATGGCTGGGAGCGCTGCCTCTGAATGGGTAACACTTAAGACAGAAGAGTCTGGTAAGAATTTCATTTTTTTCCCCCCGAATGTTTTGAGCATTAGTTTGGGGTATACCTTTAAAGGTAGGAAAAATACAGGAAAATATGAATTGGCAACCCAAAGTAAAAGCATTCAGTGAACTGCTGGTGTTTTGCCAAGAATCATTAGAACTCTGCTAACCTTAGAATGTCCAATTTAACCTCCCTGGCGGTATGATTATTTCAGATTTTAGGTGCTGAAAACGGTACCATTATTTTGCATGGAAATTTGGCGTTTTACATTGTAGGCCTGCAATTCTTAGGAATAATTCACTTAAATCTGTCCAAACAAGAGTCTAGTAGACATCCCGGGTAAAATAAAAATTGAAAAACAAAATCATAAATTATAATATAATAAATAACTATAAATAATTATTACAAATAATAATGTAATTATAATAAAAAAAATATTCAATAATGTAATCAAATAAAAAACATTGAAATTTGCTCAGTTGCAGAATTGTCGCTGTCAATACTTTTATTTTTTGATGACGAATTTCCCCACAAATTGCTATCACTCAATTCTGCAAGTGATTATAATTTATTATCGCAGTTTTCTAGCTGGTTTAAAACCACTTTTGACATAAAGGGACACTTTTGTTTGCTATGGACAATCTCCAGTTTCCAGGCAGAAATAACCGTTTTTATTATATAAAAGTACATGTAGGACACTGGGCAGACGACTAGGGACAAAGGGGGCGTGTATTTTTTACATACAGTACTGTAATCTTTAAGATTACAGTATACTGTATGTAATGTGTTTATTAACTTTTTTTGAATTTGGCGCCTATCTCCGCCCCCGTGCATTGTAACATCGCAGGGAACGGAGCTCGGCGGCACACAGGCACTGTGTGAATCGGGCAAGGACGCCGCTCGATCACACAGCGAAGAGGCATCGCAGGCTCCAGGGACAAGGTAAGTAACTTGTGCCTGTGGATGCTGCGAGGCGATCCCGAGTCTGGCTCATGGTTACCGCTTTTGGTTCTGAAATTCCACCCCGAGCCACACTCGGGAATACCGCCAGGGGGGTTAAAGTGGTTTTAAACCCATACATATACCCAGTGAAGTGACTAGATTCTGGTGATACACAGGTCTAGCACTCTCCTCTAGTTATGCTGCTAGCCTAAATTTCGTTTTGGGCTTCACTGTAGTCAGTGGAGCAACAGTTGATTGTTTTTGTCTGGTCAGAGTCCCCAGGCTGGGTGTTTGATTTATTCTTCCTGCTTCTGGAAGAAGCTTCCAATATATAGGGCAGGAAAAGTCATATGGCCAGTATGAATATTTGTAATGTTTTTTTTTTTTTCATTGGATTGGATTGGAATAAATACTTATAGAGCGTTTCACAACTCGCGTCTAAGCGCTTACCAACAAGCTGGGGGTATCCAGTTCCCAGGAGCAAAAAGAAGAAACTAGGACATCTAAGTAAAAGAGGGGAATAGACAAGAAAAAAAAAACAGAAATATAAAAAGAGGGGGGGTGTCAGGGCACGGAAAGCCTATCCCTACTCCCTGACCATGGACCGCAGCCTTAGGATTAAAGCAGCGTTGTGCTGAGGGCTTGGAAGGCCAGGTCTCTATCTATAGGCTTGTGAAAAAAGAAATGTTTTCAAGCCCTTACGGAAGGCCATTAAGGAGGTGGATGCTCGGAGCTGATGTGGGAGCTGGTTCCAAAGAAAATTCCCCAGTGTTTGGAGCCGGCGGCCACCTTTTGAATCTGATCGGCTAGATTTAATAATTGCTAAGAGGGCGTCAGTCGAACAAAGCTCTCTGGGTGGACAGTAATGTTGTGTCATATTTGATAAGTACATCGGACCTAGTTGCCAATAGGCCCGGAACACCAGACAGAGTGCCTTGAACTCAACCCGTTTTACTATCGGGAGCCAGTGTAAATTCTTAAGTACCGGGGCGATGTGATTCCGCCTTGGGCAGTTTGGAACTAATCTTGCAGCATGATTCTGTGTAATCTGCAATCGTTTTATCCACTTCTGTGGGAGCCCTAGGAAGAAAATGTTAGAATAATCTAACCTAGAGTTGATATGAACTAGGATCATACGGTTGTGCTGAGTGAATAGATTCTTAATTTTCCGTAATAATTGCAGATGATAGTTGGCGGATTTTATGCAATATTTTGCGTGAGGTACGAAACTTAGTTCAGCATCAAAAATTATACCCAGATTTTTAACCTGCTTAGCTGGAGTTCATATGAATATTTATAATACTACAGCTAATCCCTAGAAGGAGGCATCCATAAGGTGGCTGGGGAGATAATACATGTTTGGGAGGCCTTTCCAGAGTGCTCCTTCCTCTCAGGGAGAGAGCTACTGGGACAAGAGATTACAGTCTGGGTCTCAGCAAGAGCTGGGTTAAAGGCCTGGAGGAGATTGCTAATGGACTTTTTGCAGGAGAAAGTCTGAAGTCCTAGTTTGGGGAAGGATCTTTTATCACCCTCACTGAGGTTCTACCTGTGGATGCTGGGTGTCAGACAGCTCCTGGCACACTGGGAGTAAGACCTGATTTGGGACTGTAATGTGTGCTTCTTCTGTTGGGATTTCTACTATCATTATTATTATTATAATGCAGGTTTTATATAGTGCCAACAGTTTGAGCGGCGCTTAACAAAATAAAGGCAGACATAAGGCCTCGTACACACGATGAGATATGTCCGCTCAAACTTGTCCGACGGACAGTTTAGAGCGGACATGTCTCATCGGATTTCGGTCCGATGGTGTGTACACACCATCGGATCAAAATCCCCGCCGGCAGACAGCGTGGTGACGCGGCGGTGACGTTGACGCCGCCACGTCACCGCTACGTCACGCACCAGGAAGTAAACACTTCCGCGCGCATGGGTCGGATCCATTCACAGGATACGACGCATGTGCGGGAGGATATGTCCGCTGGTTTCCCGTACTAACCAGTGGACATATCTGACGGACAGGTTTGTAGCAGACAAATTTCAAAGCATGCTTTGAAATTTGTCCGATGGACAAACCTGTCCACTAGCCCGTACACACGATCGGATTTGTCTGCTGAAACGGTCCATCGGACCGTTTTCAGCGGGCAAATTCGATCGTGTGTACGCGGCCTTACAGTTACATTACCATTTGGTACAAGAGGAATCAGAGGGTCCTGCTCATTAGAGCTTACAATCTAGGAGGGAGGGTCAATTGATACAAAAGGTAATAGCTGTGGGGGATGAGCTGATGGAGGCAGTAAAACAGTGTTAGTTAGAAGCATGATAGGCTTCTTTGAAGAGAAGAGTTTTCAGGGATCGTCTAAATATGGATAGATTAGGGGACAGTCAGGAAGATTGGGGTAGGGAGTTCCAAAGGATGGGAGAAGCTCTGAAGAAATCATGGTAGCGAGCATGGGAGGAGGTGACAAGGGAGCCAGAGAGAAGGAAATCTTGGGAGGACCGAAGAGAACGGCTTGGTTGGTATTTTGGGACTAGGTTAGTGATGTAACTGGGGGCCGAGTTGTGGATGGCTTTGTAAATTATTGTTAGTACTTTGAATTTTATTCATTGGGTGAGTGGAAACCAGTAGAGGGATTGGCAGAAAGGGATGGAGGACACTGAATGGTTGGTAAGGTGGATGAGTCTTGCAGCGGCATTCATGATGGCCTGAAGGGGGGATAGTCTATGTAAAAATAATCCAATGAAGAGGGAGTTGCAAAAGTCAAGGCGAGAGATGAAAAGGGAGTGAATTAGAAGCCTGGTGGTGTCATTAGTTAAAAAGGGGCGTATTCTGGAAATGTTGCTGCGGAGGCCAAGGCGGCATGATTTGGAGAGGGGTTGGATGTGGGTCTACTATGAAGTTTGTGCTCCCATTGATTGCTATTAACATTTTACAGTATCCTGTGACCCCGAACCTATCTCATGTTCAAGTTCTTTAGCAAGAAATTCTAAAATGATGTTAATTTTTCATTTTAGGTTTGCAACGACTTTAGAAAACACTTTCATTTTGTCCATTCAGGGGGGTGTGCCTTTACATGGAAGTTTACTTTCCATTAACAACAGAACTATAACCAGATATAAATCACACAAATCAATTCAGCTCTGTAACGGTCACCACCGTTTATGACCTTCCATCCACCCACGACAAGCTTATCCGACACACTCCGACAATCTCCACCCCCCTAATCATACACTGGGGCTAATTACTAGAGTTTGACCACATCACATTCATCCATTATCAGTAGAATTCAAACAAAATACCATCATACAATGAGTTGCCCTTCAATTCACATCTTTAGACAGACGGCTGTCTCCGACAGAAACGTAGTCACACCTGGGCATCAATAGGCTTTAATCCGTGTTATCACACAATGAAATGTCTTTCAGGAGCCAGCCTCACTTAGCATTTCAATAGCTTATTACATAGAGGAATGAGTCACTGTCTGGTTGACCTGGTCAGGTCAACATAAACCACTTGTAATATTCCAGTATATCCTGTAACCATGAATTATTATTAATGTCCCATCTCATGTAATACATGAACTATGATTCACTAGCCACCCCATGCCCAAAGAGGCACAGGGTGGACTCAGACACAAGAGTTATCTGTGACGCTGACACAGGAGTATCCCCCATCCTTCCAAAGTCTCTGGTTGTCACGGGTCATACCGTTACAAGCTCTGTAATCATTTTTACATGATTTAGGCACACCATTGTGGTATGCTAGCACACATGCATTAACATGCATTAGTGTTCATTGTGTTGGGCATCAATGGGCTGTCTAACACACTATAACACAACATAGATCCCTGTTGCTTGTGTAACTTTTTCTACCACATTTTTCCTTCTACTCATCTCTCCAATAATATGCTTGGATACAGCACTCTGTGTAAAGCCAGCTTCTTTAGCAATGACCTTTTGTGACTTACCCTCCTTGTGGAGGGTTTCAATGACCGTTTTCTGAACAACTGTCAAGTCAGCAGTTTTCTCCATGGCTGTGTAACTTACTGAACCAGATTGAGAGACCATTTAAAGGTTCAGGAAACCTTTGCATGTGTTTTTGAGTTAATTAGCTGGTTAGAGTGTGACACCATGAGTCTATAATGTTGAACTTTTTTTACACATTCAAATTTTCCTAGATACAAAATTAAAATAAAGAAATACTTGAAATATATCACTCTGTGTGCATATAATATATGTGTTTCACTTTTTAAATTGACTTACTGAAATAAATTAACTTTCACATTTTTTGAGATGCACTTGTACATGTGTATTGTGTTGAAAGCTGTTCGTTATAAGACTAGATAGCCTAGATTTAGCAAGATGAAGTAAATTATTATTTATGCTCTCACTTTCCCATAGATAGTGTTCCTACTTAAATCATACAAAAATTATGATACATAAAAAAATAAAACAAATGTGGCAGAAAAATGTATGCGGCAAAAATAAAAGAGAGAGAGAGAGAGAGCGCACCAACCCTAGTGTGACACAGTTTATTATAAAAGATATAGACAAATGAATGTAGTACATTCACTTTGTGTTGATAAAAACACGTACATCCATAGAGGCTGTGGGTGCCCTCCTGAGTCCAGAAATCCAAGCTGGATGTAAAGCGAACTGACAGTCTCCGTCTGAATAGTCCATAAGCAGCTGTCGACAAACTGCACGAGAGCCGCTTTCTCTCAGCAAGGATCCTGGAAAGCAGAGAGATTCCACACGGACACGTGCACTTGATACTCAAAAGCCTACGCGTTTCAAAGGGCATGGTTTCCTTCTTCAGGTCTACCATGTGGTCTCACAGAAGTGCTCCGCTGGTTGATGGAGCAGCATGGCTAAACCTATATTACACCCTACTGATTCAACCGCTACTATTAGGATCTCATCGGTTCCTTTCCATACATATATTCTATTGACAGATTCTTCTGGAACTGTTTTGGCTTTTATATCCATCTTGCTATCAGCTTATTGTCTTCATTGATTATCTGGACTTCACTGCTTTTGGTGTTTTTCATTCGTTTTACTTTAGCAACATTTATATGTGCTTTCTTTTTCACCAAAAAATGTGAATGTACAATTCTCTCACCATTCAACATACATAACCATAAATAATGTCCATAATTTTATGCAAATACGGAAAAGTCTTAAGTATAGATCCAAGCAAAAGTGCTTTTACACCAAGTGAATAATTGTGCATTCTCCTCCACCAAAATATTGATATGCAACTCATTTACCAGAACCTCATAACCCCTATTACAGAAAGTTAAAGAGGAAGTCAAGTAAAAAAACAAAAACCTGCAAGACAAATGCATAATGAGCTAGTATGCATAGCATACTAGCTCATTATGTAATACTCACCTCCGATCGAAGCCCCCCCAGCCATCCTCATACACCGCTCGGGCGGCCGTCATCTTTCCCAGGGGTTATCCGGGTATCGCGGCTCCAGCGATGTGATTGGCCGGGGCCGCAATGACGTCACTCCCGCGCATGTGCGTGGGAGCCGTCAGTTACAGCATGGCCTTCTTTAATGAACTGCACGATCGCCGTTGCTAAAGTGCGCCTGCGCCACTGTCTAGACATAGACATCGGCGCCTGTGATTTTAGTAAATATCTCCTAAACCATGGAGGTTTAGGAGATATTTCAAACACCTACAGGTAAGCCTTAATCTAGGCTTACCTGTAAGTTAAAGTGGTTGTAAAGGGTTTACAACCACTTTAAACTGTGCTCTATTAATTCTTAACTGGCAGGCTTTTTCAATAGACTCTGAGATCAAAGTACTCCACTCATATCCATTCATATCCGTCCAGGAACCTGAATGCACAGGGAGTTGAGCACCCAGAGACAACAATGTAGCGCTCCTGCGCATTTAAACAAAGTCTACATACGGCTCACATATATAGATTAAGAAAGGAGAAGAACCTCTCATGGTGTAGTAAATTTAAATTTATTGAAAAAGGATAACAGTTACACTTACATTTCAATAGAGAAATGTTGGCATTAGAATTAAAGGGGAAACGCTGGTTTGCATTGCACCTACGTTCCAAATGTCGGAAGTGACATGTTCCAGAAATTCCTCACAACATGTTTTGTCAGCAAGTGTCTGATGTCACCAGGACCCCTGCTTTTTTTATAGCAAGCAGTGTATGTATCTGAATGCGACCTTGTACCAGCCTTTTTCAGTCCCTGTACAGCAGAACTGGAGTGTGAGAGGAAGAAGCAGCAAAAGGAGTCAATCAGTTCATGTGCTGACAAGAGGCATGCTAATAGGAGAAAGGAGAGTGACAGAGGGATGAGCTCATCACTGTGCTGCTTCTCCCGTCACTGTCCAGTCACAGGCTGTGGTGGAACTGGGACACTCTGGGCTCAGAGAAAGTGGGTTCAATAACGCTGGTCACCAGGCTGAGGGCATCTTGTGACAAAAAGTGGAAATATTGGGTAGATATTTGGATTGAAGTGAATGTTCTAACAATTGATCAAGTCCCATTAGTGACGAAACGTTGGGAGGCGGCGTTCTGACATCACCGGGCACACATTCTGATAGCCGGCCGGCTTTGATTTTTTATGCTGTTGATTCATCTTACAATGTAAGTGTGCATCTGTTCTTTTATTTAATACATTTTTATGGTTTTACGCTATGTGAGTTTACCTTGTCTCCATATGCTAATGTTACATGACTAGTGATCTCTGAGGACTCCCCATACTACCGAGGACATCCACGTTTTTGGCTGTTGATTCGTTCTCCGCTATTTCTGATCTCTTTTGGGATCAGTGGCTCTGGTAAGGGTCAGTGTTTTGCGTTGGTGGAGGTTCTCTGTATTTGTTCCAACCATCACACCCTCTTGTCAAGTCATATCACATGAGGATCTTATTCATCTATAATTCATGTTTTGGACTCTGCTCAGCTATTTACTTGCCTCACCGTTTATGGAATATCATTGGTGGTCCATTTGAGTGTTTTGTTTGGACTTTCACTTATATCACACTTTTTTTCACTAATTTGGGTGTTTATATTAATGATTATTTGAGCAATTTCTGTCATTTATGTTTCTGATGAGACATAATCATTCAATTATTTAGCACGACTCCCCCTGTTGTTTTTTAATGTTCTAACAAAAGCTGCTGTTTTTGTCTCTTCTGTTTAATGGGCTATTTATTTGTATCCTTTGTATGCTGGAGTTCTGCTTCAAATTACATTAACAGAGATTTGAAAAACAAAATTAACAGACTGTTCTGACAGATCAGCTGATACGTTGGAGATCTGTGATCAGGTCAGATCTCTGTCTATGCTGGTGTTATAAATTATTTTGAAAGTCTTACATTATATGACATTTTTGAGTTTGTTTTTTACTTACTAAAGCATTGTATTTACAGAGCCTATTTTCATGGCACCCCCCACCGTGGTTCCCCTGTCATCACACTCTATAAACGTATCATGGGAGAGACCTTCTAATGATGTAACCAGAGGGGAAGTTACCGGCTATACAGTTAACCTGCTGTCCAACTTGGTGGATGCATTAGATATGGGAAGAGCTTCATCAGAGGTATGACCATGTTTACTGCAATGAGCAAAGTTTTACATTATACAAAACAAAGAGGTTAGTCCTGACATATTGAACAAGATCACAGTTTGGGCTGAAGATAGAGCAGATTTTGCATTGTTCCTTCATCTCACATTATTATTATGAATTATCATAACATTCTCTGTCTCACTATACAGTACATTTTACAAATTGGTGCTAAAAACAAAAGTTAAAACAGTATTAAGGTATATGTACAGTGAGGAAAAAAAGTATTTATTCCCCTGCTGATTTTGTACATTTGCCCACTGACAAAGAAATGATCAGTCTATAATTTTAAGACAAAATAACAACAACAAAAAAATCTGAAAAACACATTTAAAAAAAGTTAGAAATTGGTTTGCATTTTAATGCATTTTAATGAGTGAAATACGTATTTGACCCCTTCGCAAAATATGACCTAGTACTCGGTGGCGAAACCCTTGTTAGCAATCACAGAGGTCAGACGTTTCTTGTAGTTGGCCACCAGGTTTTCACACACCAGGTTGCAGATCCTCCCCAAGTCTTTAAAGTTTTGAGGCTGACATTTGGTAACTCAAACCTTCAGCTCCCGCCACATATTTTCTATGGGATTAAAGTCTGGAGACTGGCTAGGCCACTTGAGGACCTTAATGTGCTTCTTCTTGAGCCACTCCTTTGTTGCCTTGGCTGTGTGTTTTGGGTCATTGTTGCGCTGGAATGCCCATCCATGACCCATTTTCTATGCCCTGTCTGAGGGAAGGAGGTTCTCACCCAAGATTTGACGGCACATGACCCCATCCATCGTATCTTTGATGCGGTGAAGTTGTCCTGTCCCCTTAGCAGAAATACTCCCCCAAAGCATACTGTTTCCACCTCCATGGTTGATGGTGGGGATGGTGTTCGTGGGATCATAGGCAGCATTCCTCCTCCTGCTCCAAACACGACAAGTTAAATTGATGCCAAGAGCTTGATTTTGGTTTTATCTGACCGCAACACTTTCATCCAGTTTCACCCAGTTCTCCTCTGAATCATTCAGATGTTCATTAGCAAACTTCAGACGGGCCTGTGCATGTGTTTTCTTGAGCAGGGAGACATTGTGGGTACTGCAGGATTTCAGTTTTTTTACGGCGTAGTATGTTAATAATTGTTTTCTTGGTGACGATGGTTCCAACTGCCTTGAGATCATTGACAAGATTCTTCTGTGTAGTTCTGGACTGAATTCTTATAAAAAAATGGTGTGGGGTCCACCGAAAATGCATACCAGGCCCTTCAGGTTTTTTTCTTAAATAATGGCATTGGGTCCCTCCAAAATCCATACTAGAACCTTATCCGAACATGCAACCCAGTAGGTCAGGAAAGGGAAGGGACGAGTAAGTGCCCACTCCCCTCCTGCACCATACCAGGCCACATTCCCTCAACATGGGGGGTGCTATGGGCAGGGGGGCTTTGCCCCCCAAAACACCTTGGGCCAGATTGAGGTAGAGTTAGGCTGGAGTATCTGTGATACTCCAGCCTAACTGTCACTTTAAGCCAGCGTTTTTGTTTTCTATAACCAGAGTTCCGATGCGATCGGCGCAATTGAATTTCGCCATCGCATCGTTACTTCAACTTAAAAATGGCGCCGGGGGCGTTCCCGCCGATTTACGCTCAAAAAATATGTTAATGAGCGGGAATCGGCAATTCACGATCTTTTTCGGGCGCGACGCAGTGACTTTACGACGTTTCCGGAAGCGATACGCGGCGTATAGATAAAGCAGCCCCGTGCAGTGGAGTATCCTATGTTAAGTATAGGCGTCGTCATCGCGTCGGAAAAAAAACTAATCGCGTCGCTTGCGTAAAACATTCATGAATGGGGATGTGACGTCATTGACGTTCACTGACAGAATTTGGAGCATGCGCACTGGGATGCATTGACACTCGACGCATGCGCAGTACGTTCGCCGCGGGATCGCGCTTAGTTTGAATACTACACGCCCCGTACCCGCCCAATTTGAATTACGCCGGCTCATTTGCGATGCGCTGCCACAACTTTAGGAGCAAGTGCTTCATGAATAACAGCACTTGCTCCTAAAATTTCGGCAGAGTAGCGTAAATGAGAAGCGTTACTCCAGAGCAAAGATGCTCTGATCTACCTAAATCTGGCCCCTTGTCCCCATTTTGATGTCCAGGGTTGTTGGGGGTCTGCGGGTGGGGGTTTATAGGAATCTGGAAGCACCCCAAATATTGGAGATTATTTTTTTACATTCAGTTGACAGCAGGGAAACCCGCTGACAGCTGTTGACTCATGATTCAAAAATAATTATAAGAAAAATAGTGTTGAATAAAGTTGAATGAAGTTCATATGGGAAATATTCCCGTGAGAAAGATGTGTTACTCCACCACCAGTGAATGTAAAGGGAGGCTTACCAGCTAGCCTGTGACCGCCCTTCTCAGGGGGGTCAATACAGGCTCTGCAGAGATACAGATAATCGTAAATGGTGTCCTGTGGAGTCCTCCAGGAATGAGCCTTTATCTATTCCCTCTGTAGCGATGGTCAGTGCTATCACTCAGGTGCTCCAGTGACAGGTGTTCCAGCACAAGAGAAGCAATGGTGATCCAGATTTAAAAAATTTAGTGAAGCCAAATGGTATGGGAAAAAAGAGAGAAGGCTTCCAATAGTGCAAACGTTATAAAAATGTATTGTAAAATGCACAATAGCAGGTAAAAAAACTCTCTATGTAGAGTTGCAGACAATTTCCTTGCAAGGATGTATAAAAAAGAAGCTCCGTTCGTGTCAGTACACGGGTTGCCATTACGTGCATGCGCAGTGCAAAAAAACTTTTTTTAGCGCTACACATTTTTTATCCACATTTGTTTTTTTCTTTGTATCTAGCTTTTGTGTTTAGCAGCAGAACCTTTCACTAGTTTTAGATTTATTTTCCTTTATTCACATAGCGCAAATTTTTCCTTCCTTTTACCCACAGCTGTTGACTCATGTTAAGGACACGGCAGCTGCCCACTCCCTAAAGCTCCTTAGAGTTCCACCCTAAAACGGAACTTTCTATTAAAAGCTTGCCTTTAATGTAAAAAAAAAAAATAGTTTTAATCACTTCTATCTGGCTGTTACTAGGCAGATTTTGTAATCTGCCTACTTCTGAGGCCCTGTACACACGAGGAGACATGTCTGATGAAACCGGTCCGCGGAACGTTTTCATCGGACATGTCTCCAGTGATATTTTGGTCTGATGTGTGTACACACCATCAGACCAAAATCCCTGCGGACAGAGTACGCGGTGACATAGAAGACACCGACGTCCTCAAACCAGGAAGTTCAATGCTTCCACGCATGCGTCGAATCAATTTGACACATGCGCAGAATTTCGGTCCGATGGTTAGGCGTACTAACCATCGGACATGTCGGACAGACAGGTTTCCAGCGGACAAGTTTCTAAGCATGCTTAGAAACTTTTGTCCGCTGGAAACCTGTCCGCTGGGCCGTACACGCGATCGGACATGTCCGCGGAAACTGGTCTGCGGACCAGTTTCAGCGGACATGTCTCCTCGTGTGTACGCGGCCTGAGTCCTAGGTGGTTCAACTTCCTGTCCTAAGACCCCATTGCTTCCTGGAAAATGATGACACTGATCTTCCAGAAGTCTCGGGACATTACTGTGCCTAAAAATCGCCCAGCATGCACCTCTCTCCCTGAAAACCAGGAAGAAAAAGGAACCAGGCTTCACATGCCCACACATGATGGATACGGCCACAACATGAGCTGGAGGATATAAGGCAAGTGTTTGCAATGATTTCTGGACCGATTGGGGAGATATTAATATGTTTTAGGGATTATTTAATGTGATTAATTTTATCTTGCAAAAAAAAAAAAAAAATGATGCCCGGAACCCGGCTTAACAACCGGTTATTGGCAGTTTGTTAAAAAAAAAATGCAAAATGCATAAAAATTGCCAGTTCTTAAACACAACACCCACCTCAAAACGCATTGGAAAACCACATCAACCGAAACCGCATAGATGTGAGCCTAGCCTTCGACCACAGCATTTTAAAATCTGGGGGGAGGGAGTGGTAGATGGACTAGCAGATTTAGATACACCAACAAATTGAAGCCAAACTCCCAATCATTGTAATCACCTCTGTCAGTGTGTGTGTTTTTTTCAATCCTCTAACTGCAACATTTGCAGGTGAGCTTGCTCTCTTGTTAAAACAACTAATTTATTGGCTGGATCACCAGGTGCAAATAAAGGAAAGAAAGCCATCACATCTAAGAATAGGTAAGCCCAAAAATAATAAAAATGTGTTTTTGGGTTTAATATCTCTTTAATAAAAGGGATGCCCAGATAATCATCCTAACAAGTACATACAGTGAATTTTAACATACAAGAGAAAAAATAGGAGAAACCCAAATCTATTCATGATTACCATCTAGAAGTATAAGGGGTGAAGAAAGATTAAAGGACAGAGCTTTCCTCCAGTATATAGGGAAGCCGCGTGTATCTTGACAGAGAGTAAAGGTGAACGCAGCGCCGGATCAAAGACAGAAAAGACGATTTCAGGCCAGATTATTGGCTGAAGAATATGGTTTTATGGCTGGAGGATCAGTGAGTGCTGCTGAAAAGAAAAACAGCTTTTAAAATAATACATACAGACAAACTTTTTGCAAAGGATAGATTTGGAAGAAAAGCTTTCAGCTCTGAGAGCAATTCCTAACCCTAATGCCCTGTACACACGATCGGTCAAACCGATGAGAACGGTCTGATGGATTTTTCCACCAGTTATCCGATGAAGCTGACTGATGGTCAGTCGTGCCTACACACCATTGGTTAAAAAAACGATCGGGTCAGAACGCAGTGACGTAAAACACAACGACGTGCTGAAAAAAATGAAGTTCAATGCTTCCAAGCATGCGTCGACTTGATTCTGAGCATGCGTGGATTTTTAACCGATGGTCATGCCTACAAACGATCGGTTAATAAATAAATAACCGATGGCGCCCACACACGATCGGTTTGGTCTGATGAAAACGGTACATCAGACCGTTCTCATCGGTTTGACTGATCGTATGCACATGGCCTAAGCTTCCTCTCACATTAACCTTCCTTATAACCCTCTCACTAATATTCCTTGTAACCCTAATACTAAGGATCTCTAAGGCCGCCTACACACGATCAAATTTATCTGCTGAAACGGTCCGATCGTGTGTACCGGCTAGCGGACATGTTTTCCCATCGGACAAATTTCAAAGCATGTTTCAAATTTGTCCGCCGGAGACATGTTCGTCGGATATGTCCGCTGACTAGTACACTAACCAGTGGACAGAAATCTCCACGCATGCGTCGAATGGATTCGACACATACGTGGAAGTATTTTACTTCCTGGAGTGGTTACGTGGTGGCGTCAATGTGACCGCCACGTCACCACGTCCTCAGCCCGAGGATATTTTCATCCGATGGTGTGTACACGCCATCGGACCAAAATCCGATGAGACATGTCCGCTGCAAACGGTTCGTTGGACATGTTTGAGGGGACATGTCTCATCGTGTGTACGTGGCCTTATACTAACCCTCCCTGTATTCCACTAGCCCTTTTTGTAACCCTACACTAATCCTAACTTAAAAATTAACGTGAAGGGCCCATGCACACCAGATGCAGTTGAATGCAGTTGTAGTCCCAAACACAACACGCTAAAAGAACGATTGTACGCTTGGGTCATAAAGGAACATATAAAAAATTCCAATGACACATAGTGCGTACACGTGCTATGCCCATGCGGGCATATGAAACGCCCACACCAAGCACAGCAGTCATACAGGCATATGTAGGAATACATTATAAAATCAATTAAAAGTAAAAATAGGCATATAGTATGGTGAGCATACATTTAAAACAATACACCTTAACCACTTAAGGACCTCCGCACGCACATTTACGGCACAGAATGGCACGGATGGGCACAAGGGTGTAAATTTACGTCCTCGCCCAGTAGCGGGTCGGGGGTCCGATCGGGACCCCCTCCGCGGCGTGCGGAGGTCCCCGTGTCTCCGGGAGCGATCCGGGACGAGCGGGCGGATGTCGGTGTTTACCCGCCCCCCCGCGATCGCTCCCAGCCAATCGCTGCGCTCCCCCTTTGTGTCACTTCCTCATCCTGTGTAAACACAGGAAGGGGGAAGTGATGTAATCTCTCATCGCAGCAGTATTTCCAACCGCTGCGATGAGAGGAACACCTCACAGTAAGTGTGCACCAACATTACACTGACACACACACACATAGGCATACTTAACCCCTTGCGATCTGCCCCCCCTGTCACAGTGTCACTGAATGCAGTGATCTAATCACTGCATTTAGTGTCAGTGTGACAGGCAGTGTAAAATCAGTTAGTGTTAGGTTCAGGATAGCCCCCCCCACCCCCCCTAATAAAGTTTTAACCCCCTGATCACCGCCCTAGTTAACCCTTTCACTCCCTATTGCCAGCGTCACTAAGCGATCATTTTTCTGATCGCTGTATTAGTGTCGCTGTTCCCGCTAGGTAGCTATTTTTTTTTATTGCGATTTATTTTTTTTACTAAAGACATGTGGCTAAATAAATTTTGGCCTAAATGTTTGACTAAAATTTAGTTTATTTGATTTTTTTTTAACAAAAAGTAAAAAATAGTGTTTTTTTTTTTTCAAAAATGTCGCTATATTTTTGTATATAGCGCAAAAAATAAAAGTCGCAGAGGTGATCAAATACCACCAAAAGAAAGCTCTATTTGTGGGAAGAAAAGGACGCAAATTTTGTTTGGGAGCCACGTCGCACGACCGCGCAATTGTCTGTTAAAACGACGCAGTGCCGAATCGCAAAAACACCTTGGGTCATTTACCAGCGTATTGGTCCGGGTCTTAAGTGGTTAATGGTTACATTAAACCAAAAAAAATGTGTTGATAATTAATACATTACATTCAACACGAAATATCATAAATCAAGGAGAATAAAAAATTATAGGAAAACCCCAACAGTCATGATATTGATCTATCCCAAATGGGAAAGGAGTTGGGGAGGGGAGAAACAACAGGAGAGCAACTCCCCACCCCATAGCAAAAAGGAGACGATTTGGTGACCTATCCAAAATATAATAGGAACAATAGTGGTCTCCATAGGCGTGCGCAGCCTATTGCATTAGGGTGTGCACCTCAAACCAAAGCTCAAACACGCGTGCATGTATATATATATATATATATATATATATATATATATATATATATATATATATATATATATATATATATAGTGTAAAAATATATATGTATTACATATACAATTCCAAACTATATGAACCCTGGCTTGTCAGCATAAAAGTGCAGATTTTTAAATTATATATATATATATATATATACATATACATACACACACACACACACACACACACACACACTTTTTTGCTGACAGTGACAAGCCAGGGTAGGGTGCATATCATATAAATTGGTTGCCTTTTTTTGGTCCATCATTTGCCCAGTGCTTGCCCTGCTCAGTGCTGTCTCACTCAGTGG